>RJWH01000021.1:2094409-2560166 GCA_004363575.1 Solenodon paradoxus
ATGTAATGACAACTCTGTTGTCTAGTGAAACCCTTTCCCAGTGGTCTGAGCCTACCTGAAGTGATGTGTGAATGTGCATATTTGTGTGTGTGCACACATGCACTGTCACTCTATGCTAGAAAGTAACTTCTGGAATATAAGAGTATGAATCTTAATTTGGTAAATGTGTTAAATTTCCTTATAAATAGCAAACACATTTCAGTAGAAATCACAAACAGGCCTATGTACCAATTGATGCTTCTCTGATGCTTTTCACAATAAAAGGATTGGGTAACAGTCCCACGTGCATCCAGTGAGTTCACTGACACATAATTCCCAAGAAGTAGGGAAAGGGAGCTCCCAATCTTATCAGGAAAACTTTATGCTAAGATTAGTGAAGTATATTGATATCCTCCATCATGAGTATCCCTACTTTTCCCCACCTCTCTGAAAGTATTGTTGTCATTGTTATAAATATCCAAATATCAAATGCAATCAAAATAACATTTTTTTCTTTTTTTTATCTTTAGTAACTTTAAATAAACTTACATGTATAGGTTCCGCATTCCTCAGATATATGTCAACACACCCTGCCCTCCAACAATCACCAAGTGTTCTTCACCACCTCCCGATTGACTCCACCACCACTTATCTCCTACCCCTCCTCCCATTCTCTGTTAGCAACCTCAATTCTGTTGCAAGTTTCCAAGGGTTGGTTTTGTTTCATCTATTTGTTTTGTCTATTCATGTTCCACCTATGAGCAAGGTCGTCTGGCATTTATCTTTCTTCTTTTGACTTATTTCACTTAGTATAATCCCCTCTAGATGCATTTATGTTGATTCAAATGACAGAATTTCATTTCTAAGAACTGTGTAGTAGTCCATTGTATATATCTTTATCCATTAATCTGTTGTTGGGTACTTGGGTAGCTTCTAGTTCTTAACTCTTGTGAATTGGGTGGTAATAAACATAAAGGTCCATAAATCACTTCAAATGAGTGTTTTCATATCTTTTGGTTAAATACCAGGAAGTGGAATGACAGGATCATATGGGATTTCCATCTTCAAACTTTTTGAGGAATCTCCATACTGTTTTCCACAGGAGTTGCACCAATCTGCACTCTCACCAACAGTTTCTCCACATCCTCACCAACATTTGTTGTTACTAGATTTTTGATAATAGTCAGTCTCTCAGGTGTAAGGTGATATCTCATTGTTTTGATATGCTTTTCCCTAATAACCAGGGAGTAGGAACATCTTTTCATGTGCCTCTTGGCCATCTGTATATCTTCTTTGGAAAAATATCTCTTGAATTCCTCCTCCCATTTTTTTATTGGATTACCTATTTTTCTGTTATTGAGTTTTATGAGTTATTTGTATATTTTAGATAGTAAGTCCTTTTCAGAAATATGAAATTCAAGCATCTTCTCCCAGTTAATAGGTTGTCTTTTTGGTTTGCTGATATTTTCTTTTGCTATAAAGAAGCTTTTTAGTTTGATGTAGTTCCACTTGTTTATTTTTCTTTTTGTTTTCCTTGATGCTGGAGTAGAGTCCCCAAAGGCCTAAACCTTGCTCATTTTTAACTAATGATATACGTTATATTCATACTTTTAGCTATGACTACTTTAATACCTACTCCTATTTACTTGATTTTTCAAATATAAAGTGCTACACTTAGCACAATATTTGATCAAAACATGAATATGGAATTAAGTAGGAACAGTAACTTAACTAATGTCTTTGCCAGAAATCCTACAGTGGGATTTAGATGGCAAATCATCACCTCTTAATGAAGCAGATACTTGGTATACACTAATTCCATAAGAAGAGAGCCACCTCTTTGCTTCGGTAAGTCCACTTAAAAAGAAGAACATCTGAGATCTTTAGATCTTCAACAACTGGTACACACATCTCTGCAATTTTCTTCCTTTTGTTGAATTCCGTTAGTCTTAAATCCTTCTGACTGAGTACGGGATAAAAGTCTCACATCTTACTAAATAGGTCTTGAGATAAGATGGTTTTCCACTGATTACATTTGCAATTTTAAGATAAAACTAACACACTAAAAATAACAGCTATGTATACAAATACATACACATATTTGTGTGCACATGTGCATATATGCACACACATGCAAAACTCTTACAGAATTCCTGGAATTTCCCAAGTATAAAAATACTAGCAACATCTTTGTAGTAATATTTAATTGCTGACCCTGATTTCCGACACTGAGTTCCTAAATCTTTTGATACTTCCTAAGTATAGGAACATCATTAGTTATAATAAGACAACTCTTTGGTGGGTTCTTGGAAGAGACCTGGTCACCAGAAAGACCAGGCCATGATTATAAATTTGGAACATTCCACTCTACCACCCTCATCCTCTGAAAAGATAAAAAAAGGACTACAGACTGAGTTAACTATCAATCTTGCCTACATAATGAAGTCTCCACAAAAATCTCAAAAGTGCCACATCTTGGTGGCTCAGGTGCTAAGTGAGTGGCTGGGGCATAGGCCATGTAAAGCCCAAGGAAATGAATTTGCAACCAAGGGCCAGGGGAACAATGAAAACTCACCAAAAAAGCAATTAAAATGTTTCTTCCTTCTCTCCCTTCCTTTCTGTCTTCTTGCCTGCCTTCACTCCTACCTGTCTTCCTCTAAAAAAAAAAATCCCAAAAGTATGATGTTCAGAGAGTTTCTAGTTTGGAGAACACAGACATGTGCCAGGAGGGTCGTGCACCCCAACTTTAAGGGGACAGGACTCTTCAGACCTATACACTTCTTCATCTTTTTGTTCATCTTTATCATTTGTCATATTCTTTATCACAAAATAAACCAATAATAATTTCTCTAAGTTCTATAATAATTGGAGCAAATTATTGAACCTAAGAAAGAGGTCACAGAAACTCTAATTTATAGTTAGACTTACAGGCAACAATCTGGACTTGCAATTGGTGTTTGAATTTGGAGGGAGTAAGGGACAGAATTGTAATCATTGCTGTTTAGTGTGAAAATTAAATTATGGTATAGGACACCCAGTTGGTATTAGAGAATTGTTTAATGTGAAAAACACACATATCTGACATCAGAAGTGAAGTATTGTGTGTGAGAAAAGGAAAACCACAAGTGTGTTCTTTCCCAATGCACATTTACCTAACTAATATTCTTATTCTACTGTAGAATCTGAAAATAAATTTTAACATACAAAGACAGCACATACATACACAACTATTAAAGAATTCAAAAGTGTCTTATTAACTGTTATAAGCAATGCCAAATGAGATTAATTTAGAAAACACTCAATTTCTATAACATACCATTTTTCTCAGTCTAAATATATAGAACAAAGTTAAGCAGTTATTTACCTACTTTCTTGATCTGTTGTCTGAATTTCAAAAACTAATTTTGTAATTAGTTCCATTATTATTGATAATTCTGAATTGAAACTGCATAATAATATATCTTTTAATTAAGAGTTAACCAAGAGAATAGTAGAGAAATAGAAGCAGCACTTCTACTTCTGGTTCTTAGCTCAAGGATGTGGTCCCCAGCAGACGAGATGGGAGGATAAGCCTCCCTACTTACTCATACATTTGCTGAGGAGCACTCACGCAGAAAGAGAAGCCATCCATGGGCTGCTCCTTCTCACAGTGGCTTCCACGAACTGCCCATTGAAGTCAACTGAGTATGTGCAACATTTATACACAATGAGAGTTTGGAGTCTCGACTATCATAATTTGGATATTGGTCCTTACCCAAGGTATGAGGTCCTAACTTACCTTTATCTCTGTACTGTGAGAACACTGCCTTGATAATGACCTTCACCTAGAGTTAACCAAGATGAATAGTCTGAAGGCATAGTGTTTCATAAGACTACCTCAGTTTTGACACTAACTGTGAGTCCAAGGGTTCCCAAATCTACATTTAGTTTCAATAATTTTCAAGAAGGAGTTGCCAAACTCATTGGAAGCTAATATACTAATTGCTGTGCTTTATTATGAGGAAAAAATAAAACCATAAAGGAAGAGAGTGGGAGAGTTCCAAAAATGAAGCTTCTGTTGAACTCTGGACATGTTCCCTCTTGGCATTGACATATGAGAGCATACACAGAACATCACCAATCCAGGAAGCTCGCTTACCTGAGCCTTGGCTTTGAAAGTTAATTTGGGATTTTTTTAGAGAAGAAGGAAAGGAAGGAAGAAAGGAAGGAATCTTACTTGCTTGTTTCCTCCTAGTTTCAGGTCACAAACCCTGGTCCTTGGGCTTTATATAGACTATGCCCCAGCTATAGGCTTAGTGACTGAGCCACCAGGCCACACCAGCATCCAAAGATTTTACTGAGGTTTCATTGCATTGGCATGATATATTAACTGATTAATTGTCCCCATGGTTGAACTCAGCCTCCACATCAATTTATACAATTGATCTAGAGCTCCCAACTTAAATCACATGATCATTTTACCAACATAGTCAGAATCAGCCCCACCTTATGATTATCTGGTGTGGCTGACCCTACTCTAAGGTCTAGTGTGACCAGCACCTACCCTAAAGCAAAGATACTCCTGTTTGTAAGACATCGATCCCCTCCCACAAGACAAGGGTAAATGTAAGATTCTCTTTGGATAAGGTCAAATCTTTTACTAATAAACCTCCAGATTAAAACCTTAATATTTTTATCAAATGCCGTTCTCCTTTTCTTGAGGCAATTCTGAAAGGTGATTTTATTAACATTTATTAATCATTATTGTTATTTATTCCAGTAGAATAGAAATAGTGTAATACTACATCTTAACTGTGTGCTACTATTTCTTTTTTAACTCCTATAGACTTTTCTAACAAATTCTCATTGCCACTGGATAATAGAGAAAAAGACCTAGGGTGATTAAACTTGCCAATTGCACTCAGGCCCTCTGGTAGGAACTCTCCCATGTGGACACTATTTGTTTCCAGGACTGCTGTAACAAATTACCACAGGCTTGGCAGTTTAAAACAACACCAATTTATTCTCTCATGGTCCTGGAGGGCAGAAGTCCGAAATCAAGGTGTCTCCAGGGCCACAAACTTTCTAAAGGCTCAGGAAAGTATCTTGTCGCCAGTTCCACCTACCGGTGGTTCCCAGCCTTCCTTGGCTCTCTTACCTGCATCACCCCCATCTCCACTCTGTGCTCACATGATCTCATCTCCTCTGTCTGTGTCTTCTCCTCTTCCATCTCTTAGAAGAATGTCTATCATTGGATTTAGGGCCACCCTGGTAATCAACGATATTCTTTGTCTCAAGATCCCTAACCTAATGCATACTGATATTTACATTCTAATATTAAATTCATTTACTGAAGATAAAAATTTATATTGACATTTTTATTTGTATCCACATTTTTCCCAAATGAAAAAACTTAAAAAAAAAAAAAAAAATCAAAGATTTTTCTAACGTAAGCAGCCCTGGGTTGTGGTCTATGATCAACATCTCTATAACAAAAACCCCAGGGCATTCTCTTTGGTTGATTTTAAAACCCAGAGGGACATTTATTTTCTATTACTGTATAACCAAAGCTTAAAACAAATTTACAAAATCCTAAAAGACTACAGAAAGAATTTCATCACAAAAGTTTCTGGACCATAGTTCAAGGCTATGGAATATTAGCAATAAAGGAGAAAATCAAAGGACACACAGGAATCTTCAAATTTTAGAATTGGAAGTGATTCTAACAATGTCTCCCATAATCTCCAAATGTCAGAACCTGCTGTAATGTAGCCTGACAACTCAGTCTTTCATCACCTGCTGTACAGCCAAGCATTCCAGTCTTTTTAATTAGTGATTTTACAAGATGATTCTTCCATATTTCAAGTTTAAACTATCCTTCACACATTTTCAAAACAGATACCACCTTTAGTTATTTTTTCTTTGTGTGTTTCAGCTTTTTCAATCACTTTCCATTGTCATTTCTGGCCACCATCTCACCATTCTGGCTACCATCCTCTGGACACATGGTCACATCTCATGTCTCTCCAAAAGGAGGTGACTGGAACTTAGCAGTCATTAAAAGAGCAAGATTTGGAGTCAGTTCAAATCCCAGTCCTGATCCTAAATAGATATGCAACATTGGAGAACTATTCAATGCCTCTCTGTTTCTTTTTCTCTTTTCTTAAAATAGTAAAATAGTAGTAGTAATAATAATAATAATAATAATACCTGTCCCTAAAAGGTGGCTCTAAAGATTCAGTGAGATGCATCGTACAAAGTCCTCATCAAGTGAACGCACACTCGGAACTCGGTGTGTTAGCTATTAGTACACAGACAAAAAGTTCCAGTCGAAGTAGGACTATTATCTCCTTTGATTTAAAAATTCTCTTAATTATTTACAGATCTTAGATGTGTGAGCATTTTTTAAAGCAGTCACCCACACTACTGTTAACTAGTAAACCTGCAGGTAATCGAAATCCCATTAGGCCTCCTTCAAAATAAACCATGTTTTTAATAAACACAGCATGCTTTACATTTACTTTTACTAAACACGTCCTGTTTATTTTAGCCCATTATTCTAGATTGCTGTCTTTAATAATTCTGATTTTTCATCCAGTGCAGTTACTTTTTCTTTGACAAACATGTTTTAACCCAATTTGATAAGCATATTATGAATGTCTTTACTCAAATGTGAAAAAGCTAGGTTAAATTTCTAAGTAAATTCCCCTAGAGATCTCCCTTGAAATGGATACATTTCTACATCAACACTCCTTGCATGTAGACTTAAAACTGACTACAACTCCTCCTAACCATTGCAATCTAACTCCTGTGAGGATGTCATAAGGAGCACTTTCATATGACTTACTGAAGTCGAGGTGAGCTATGCCTTTAAATATTCCCCTGATTCATCATTTCCATAACACTTCTCTCATTTCTTAATTTCTGTTTTTCATCAGGAATCAAAACCATTTATTTCTTAGCCATTTTTTTGAAACTCAAACATTGTTGGGTTCTGGCTTTGTAGATATTGCACAAGGCACAGGAAATAGACTGATGTATGTGGCCTAGATCTGTCTGCAAGGAACTTAAGAGTTTGTGAAGGATATGTGATGATTATAACAGGTACAGTTTCAAAGATGAAATAATATGGGTAAACACAGGATGCTGTATGCTTCAGTTACTATAGCTACACAGAAATTACCTAACCTTAACTGTGCAGCCTACACATTGCTTATGTGTGGATCAGTAACTGAGACCAGCAGATAACTTTTCTCTGCTATATAGCCCTCAGCTATAAAACTTGAGGACAGTGGGTGCTGGCTGTAATCAAGGGGCCTCAGTTCCTCTCCACATGAGCATCTCCTATGATCTTCAGTGCATGGCAGTCTGAGGTTTCTTAGAGCATGGTGGCTAAATTTTAAAGATGGAGAACGAGAGAGAGACAGAGACACAGGCAGACAGAAAACAGGTATCTTCTAGGACCTAGCTTTGGAGTCACATCGCTTTATCTCCACCACACTTAAATCATCAACACAGTTACAAAGTCACACAAAACTTCAAAGGGAGGGAAACAGACTCCACTTCTTGATGAGAGTGGTAAGGTTCTGAAGATTATGTGGGACTAGAAGTACTCCTTGTGGTAATTTGAGGATGATGTTCTGTTCTAACCTGTGAACACATAGAAATGACACAAAATCTAAACAAGGAAGCAGATCTCGGGGAGGGAAAGAAAATGTGAACCATGTTCATGAGGCAAAAGCTGTTCTAAAATTCAGTCAATAAGTGTGAAAAACAGAAACACAATGCATAACCAATTGAAATCTCAAAAGATCACACGTACCCATGGAAGATGCAGATTAAACTATAGAGGTGAAAGGTCATCCCCAACTTCTACCCAATCTTGGCAGATCTTGAGGTGGTCTGGCTTTTTTCCCCTTGGTCAGGGACTGACTTTCACCTGTGCAATAATATTACCACCCTTGGGGTGCTCCGGTCACCCTGATAGGTATCTAAGAGCATTCACAGAAGGCACTGGGCTGGGGAAAGGCAGTTGAAAGTGAGGTTGCCCCAAGGAAGACTGGGTGAAAGGTGGACAAACTTATGGTTCACAGGCTGGCCTGCACAGAGTGCTGGTCACAGCTGGTGCTTATCTGTCCTGCCCAGTCAAGGGGACAGCTCACATGGTTCCTCAGCATGTGCAGTAAACACAGACTCTCACACAGACACTGATCGACTTAACAAACCAGCCTTCTCCTTTTCTTCTGGCATCACCCTCTATTCTCTCCAGATGAGAAATCTTTATTTTGTCTGAGGAAAGTAGGAAAAAATTAAAGCGTATATCTTTCTAAATTTTATATACCCTACAAGTGAACTCTAGTTTTTTAATTTAATAACCAAATATTTAGCACATGTGTTCACTGGTTTTAGTCTATCTAGCTCAGCATTGTCCAACAGAAATAAATACAAAGCAAGGCACGCATAATTTTTAATTTCCTGATGGCTACACTAAAAAAAGTAATAGATAAAATTAATTTTAATGATATGATCTGTTAAACAGAATGCATCCAAAAATTATCACTTCAACATGTGATCAACATAAAATGCTTCATGAGATTTGCTGTACTTTTTTTTCAATGCTATGAAATCCAGAATGTGTTTTACACTTATATTTCAATTCAGTCACTGAATATTTGGTTTTTAAGTTTATAAATTTAGAGTCAAAAAGTAGATTCACATATCCAGGTTGGCCCAAACATAAGTCTTCCAATAACTGAATCCAGTAGCAAATTCTTTAAATTGATTTAAATAAAACTACACATTGAATTCTTCAGTTACACTCATCATCTGTGCCTAGCGACTCCTCTCTTGGACAGTGCTGATCAGATGTGGGGTGTGTTGTGTTGAAAGACCTCAGTGAATACGGTTGAAGGGACATTTTTTTAATGACTTGAGGGACTGGGAAGATGCACGGAGCAGTTAATCCTTCAAAATAGTTCCCCAGAACAATGGTAAAAAAATTAGTGCCTAACCAGCACCAAGTTTAAAATTCTAAGATACTAGAAATCAAGTAGTTAGAGGAGCAACAGAGCGAATAGAATCACCTCTTAAGAAAGATAAAGGTCAGTCCCATAAGCTCCAGCCTTGGGGCAGGGCAGGAGTGCTGGGTTTCTTATAACTCCAACCATAACCCCCCAGCACCAAGGTTAACAGGCATTCCTCCTGCTCTTGAACTTCATTGCTGTCTCTCCTAAGATGTGATTAAAAATGAGTAGGTTTCCAAATCTGTTATGTAATTTGTATGTAATGACTTTAATATTGGGTTTGAATACAATTGCAATAAGATACACTAATTGATTCATTTAATTTTATTTTCCATCCTTTGAATTGAAGCCTTTGGGACTCAATATGTAAAGCAATATGCAAATTGTGACTTTGATGCAGGAAGACTTGGCAGTTTTTTTAAACAGGACTCGAGCATTACTTGGAATCACTTAAGAGAGTAATTTCAAACAAAGTAACCTCTACTTGTCCTTCTACATGATTAAATTTTGGTGTACACAAACATATACACAGAACACACTCAAAATCATGGAATATTAATTGAAGATATAGACCAAAGAACAACTGGCTTCCCCCATGATTTTTCTCTCCCTAACTTTAATGTGAAACAGAATAGGGTACTATAGGTTTGCTTTCCACAGAATGCGTGAAGCAGAGAATAGTTGCAAAAGATAAATCAATCCATCAGCTGTGAGCACCTCTTTGGATGAATAATAACAGCTAACATTCATTGAGTGCTTATTATGGGATAGAGATAGTGCTCAGAAGGTTATCTAGATTATTTTCCTGCTAAGGATTCAGTTAAGGACTTTCAGAGATACGTAGATGATAAAAACACATTCTCTATATGCAAGGAACTTAAATTTTAAGTGCCAAATATTGATATCAACAAATGATACTATAGGAGTTTAAAGATGAGACATCTTTTAAATTTAGCTTTCTGTGTTCCTTATCCTCAGACTCTGATGATGTGGGTACAAACCTGATTCTGATACCAAAAGACGGATAGCTTTAATATGTGGCTATGTTGATTTTTAAAATAACTGTTCTTGGCTTTCCACTCCCTCCTTCCAAATAAATGACATTTTTCTGGGTTCAGAAGATCACAAATTTCAAGCCCTGAATGTAATCTCTCAGGGGTTGTCACTGTTTCCAAAGTGTGGCTCACACAATAACTGCACTGGCAATTTCATCGCTCACCGCAGTTAATATATTTCAGTGTGATCAAACCATAGTTTACAGGAAATTGCTATACTATTGATGTCATGGATGAGGAAATAAGTACATGAGATAGCCAAGTCCAAGAAATCTGAGAAAATGAGCAGTGGGGGGGATGGAGCTTGGTCGTTCAGATAGCATTAACAGTGTGAGTACCACAGCTGAGATCTCAGTTTGGAGATGGTGTGTAAAGGCCAACCAACAACCTCAAAAATCAAAGCAAGACTTACTTGGATCTAAACACCATTGACAGAGAGAAACAAGCTATTTCCTAGAGGTATGGGAACTCATGTAGACCATAAACAGTTTTATACAGGTTTGCTTGTTGGTTGTTGGGGTTTTTAAAGAGTTTTAGAGGTGAAGACATCTGTATTAGTGTGCTCAGGCTGCCATTGCAAAATACTATCATCTAATTAGTAAGAGAAATTTATTTTATTTGTCACAGTTCTAGAGGTAAAGAATTCCAAGATCAATGCCTGGCAGTGTTCTGTTTTTGTGAGCATTTTCCTCCTAGCCTGTAGATGACTACCTTCTTTCTGTGTTCTCACATAGCCTTCCTTTTGTGAACACATATGGAGAGGGGGACGGGGGGCTCGCCTTCCTCTTCATATAAGACCGTCAGTCTTATCAGATTAGGATCCCATCCTTATGACCTCACTTAACCTTCATTATCTTTTAAAAGCCCTATCTCCAAATATAGCCATGTAGGAGGCTGGGGCTTCAGAGTGTGAATTTGGGGGATATAATTAGTCCATAGCAATGTCCAAATTTCAAGAAGTACAACTTCATCTTTTGGATGAAGAAAATAAAACTACTCTTCTCATGCATGCTTTTCAGCAAGAACCATTGGTTGAAAACAATACAATGAGTGTCAGTTAGCTCACATCCTAAAATGAGGGACTAAACTGTATAAATCGTGCTGAGAGACTTAAAGGCATGCAAATGTAGTGTGTCCTTCCAACTTTCAAGCCTCATGAGAGAAGACAATTTCCTAAGTGTTGAGAATAATAGGGAGAGTTTGTCAAAGTGAGAAAATCTTGTTCCTATACTTCAGTGGGCCTCCTCCTCCTCCTCACGTCATAGGGGACAGTAATAAGGCACTTTGCCACCAATGAATGGAGATGCAACAAAAACTTGACAAGTGACCCCAGGAATTTAGTGGACACAGAGATGGGTGCTTAACTCTTCAAGAATAAATCTAAAGATGAAAGATTAAGGTAAATCCTACAAGGAGACAGTGGAGGTCTAACCAAAAAGAACCACCTCAACAATGGGTATGACCTCAACAAGGGAGTAAGACAGAAGAAATGTAGGAAGCTGTAATTAGTGGCCCCCAGTCAAGACCCCAAGAAAACAAGAGCCAATAATTTTGCAACTGCATGCTAATAGCTCTGGGTATCAGAGTGCTAGAGGACCAGCCATATATTCCTCATCCCTGTCCCCTTAACCCTCACATCTCCCAATCTGAGCCCAATCCAGCAGGGATCAGAAACAGCAACCAGCAGAACAGAGTGGAGAATACAGTGAGTATTTTTGGATCTACCATGTCAAACTATTTTGTTCATAGTGTGGCCTTTAGCTACCTGACCACAGATGCATGAGTAAATACAACAAAGGTCAGCTTCAAATGCTTTGTATTATTGCTAACTACTATGATCATCCAAGAAGCACTTATAATAGCTCTCAAGATTCTGTAGTTATGTGATACAGAAACTTTGAATAAAAGTAAAACTTGTACACCCAGTAAGGAAAATGGTATGGACATTCCTCAAAAAATTAAAAACGATTCTACCATATGGTTCAGCAAGTCCATTTCTGCATATATACTCAAAATAAATTAAATAACTAACTCAAAGAAATATCTGTACTTCCATCCTGATTGCTGCATTATTTATGATGGCCATTGTGTGGAAACAACCTAAGAGCACATCATCAGATCAACAGATAAAGTAAATGTAGAATATAGATACAGAAAATATAGTATATTACTATTCTGTCTTAAAAAAAAGAAGCAAGTCTTGCCCTTTCTGACAATATGGATGACTGCAGTTCATCTCCTGGAGCCGTGAGAAACAATCAACTAAATAAAAATAAGTGTTTCTTCCTCCCCTCTCTTCCCTCTTGCCTTCACCTTTCCTTAAAAAAATAAATAAATAAAACTGAGTAAGTTAACTGAAATTTATGTGTGTAATAATTTATTAATTGTACTTATGAGTTTTCTGTTATCTTGTTGACAAAATATCCATAAATAGAGAAGAGGTTGAGGGACTAAAAATCAGAGAGACCAAATTTCTAACCCCAGCTCCACCACTGACTTGCTCCAGGTTTAGGTCTCTCTGGGTTTCATTCTCCCCACCATTAAGAATACAGCGTTGGACTCATCGAGCTCCACAGTTCTACATCTTTTAATTCTTTTCTAAAATCCAACGATATGATGCAGGCAGAGTGATTCATTGGAAATCAAAAAAAATCTTATTCCTGGAAATAATGCTTTAATTTACAATTTGAAGAATTAGAGACCCAAGGAGAATAAGTGAGTTGTGTCGTGTCATACAGTAAATTAGTAGCAAGAACAAGAAGTCAACTCTCCAGAAGCCAAGGCCAAGGATATTTCCAGCCTCCATGTTCCCTGTCTAATATACGATGATGTGATTTCTCAGATTATTATGGCTATTGACAATCTTTACACTACTCTGACCATCCAAGATTATCTCTGCAATTGAGATAAATCACAAAATTATCACTAATTCATTCCTTTACTTCTATTTACTTCTATTCCTGTCTTCTTCCCCCTGTCACGTGACTCTGAATGTCTCCAATTCTGACTCTGGGCTAAGCCAGGTGACTTGCTCTGGCTGATGGGACATTAGTAAATGTGACTCAGGTCAAACCTTGACAAGCACTTGTGCAGAGGAGGTTGTTCTTTTTCTGACTATCCTTGAAATGCTGAGTCACCATGTGAATGAGCCCCAACTAGCCTGGAGATAAAGAACTTGTGGTCTAGTCATCCCTGCTCCCCGACTCCACAGACAGTCAACCTTGGAAACAAAACAGCGTAACTGACCAGCATCTGACCACAAATGCATGAGTGAGCCTAGGAATCAAGGGAACATCTAATCTGAGCCCAGCTCAAGGTGTTAAAAAACAGAATACTGAATTAAATAAATGGTTTCTTTTCAAGTCCTAAATTTTAGGACTTTTTGTTATACAGCAAATATGTTGCATATATATATTTATATACACATATTTATATATACATACATACACATATATGTACATATATATTCCCAAGAAAATTCTCAAAGGGATTTCTGCCTGAAGCTGAGAGCTATAAAAATGATAAAAATTATTTTAAAGTTCTGCAGTTAGCAATAGCATACTGTCATGACTGATTTTCAAATCTAAGCAGGTTCTCAAGATTCAAATATTTCTCTAAAAATCTTCAGGGCCAAATTTCACAGCCACACTTGTATATTCATTCATATGTTCATATCTCCTTAACGTGTCAGTCCCAGACTTTACTATATATTCTTACTGGATTAAGCATTCAAGACTAAATCCGATATCTACCAAGTTACCAGTGAGCTATTGTGAGAAAAAAATAACAAAGTATAGGTTAGCTGCTAAGAAGCTCTTTCATAATTGAGTATTTGAAAGCAAAGTCACTTAACTTCTATGCTTATCTCGACTCGTTTAATCAAGCTGTTGTGAAATTACTTCTGATATATGTCTGTGGGAATTACTTCATATATTCAATCAAAAACATCTAAAGAGGAATAAAAATTTCAAGAGCATATTATCTTAGCTTATTTATGATTTCTTCATTTAGCAAAAATGCTAGAGCAAAAGCAATTCTATGAATTACAGTAGCATTTAGTGTTGTTTTTGATCTCGTAGATCTTATATTTTTTTTCAATTGAACTTTGAACATGCTCTGCCTGTAGAGAGATAGACTGAGGAGCAAGCAGAATATTAAACACCCGCTTATACGTCTCCCCAGGGAGTCTTCTGCTAATACTATACATCGCAGCAACATTGTTTGAATGGTTTATTAATGACAGCAAAACAGAGTGAATGCTACATACAATGTTAAGAACAATAAAGGTTATTTATACTCTGCCTAACTACCAGATAGCGTTAGAGGCCTTACAAAGATTCACTAAAACCACTAGCAATACAAAATAAAAATAGGGCAAGATGCCTTTGGATATGAGAAAAAAAGAATGATGTGCTCGGTTCCTGGAAAACTGAACTGTGAGCAGTTACTCAACAATTCTAAATTTACAAACATTCACATCCTCTACTTGCTTCGGGGTTTGGAATACACCCATGAGTATATCAAATCATCATTTTAGGTGATCAGGAAATTACAACTTTAAAAAGAAATAATCAGGATACCTAACCATGTTCCAATGTATTTCAGCATTTCCAGTTCTTCTTAAAGAACATCGTCCTCAACCTTACATTCCTGAAAACAGCTGGAATCAGAAGAAAGGAACAAGAGAAAGGAAAGGAGCATAAAGATAGTGGAATAGTAATGACTGCTCACTTTCTCACTTGGAATCCCAATCACTCATCTCTGAAGTCAAATATTTATCTGTAAACTATCCAACAGGCAAAAAGCTTGCAGTGACAATACACATTAACACCAAGTCTTTATAGAAACAGCAACTTGATTATACCTAGTGAAAGAATTCCCAGACTGGAATATATCTCTCTATTCCTAGATCCTAACACCCCTTATTCAGAAATACCTTACATCCCTCATTTTAATGATCTCTGTAGTCACATGCATATTTTGGTCAACTTTTATAAGTAACTTAAAATTTTTTATGATTTATATTCTCTCTTACTATATTCTAAAGAAGATCAGTATTAGTATCTGGGGTATCTTTTACTTTTAAATGGAGGGATAGGTAAAGGAATATAGATTTAAATGAGATGAGCTAGGACAGAACTAAGTTACTTGAGTAAAAACGATCCAGAAATCAAGCATAAGAATTGGAAGATGTGAGACTATGTGGGGAAAGCAAAGAGAGAAAAGCAGGCCAGCATCAGAGGGCCAAGCAGAAACCTGAGATTACCAAAGTGGATTTTACAGTACAAAGCTCCTTGCTCTGTAATATGCTTTTTCTGGTCTTTTGTTCTCTTCACAAAAACCTACATTGCTTTCCAAGGAGTTCATTTTCATCTTGTAGAATGTGAACAAATGCTGAATCTTGTTTGGAGGGTAGTGAGTACAGGGAGGGAGCGGGTGGAGGAAGAAAGAGAAGATTGAAAACAAATACCAAAAGTGAAGGCAGACATCATATAACTTATATATGATACGCACACAAATCATCCACTTGTTCATTCATTTTTCAAAACTTTCAACTATCTGAAAGCCTTCCTGGAGATTCACATGCAACTGTACTAGGAGTCTTGTGATTGCAAATGGTAGAAATTAATGATCCAAATGAAAAAGAGAGTCTCTCCTTCCCAGCTTCAATATATTTAAGCTCAAGAAAATTTCTACTTGACCATAAATATGTGCCCATCTCTCAACCAGGAATGTTCAATACTTGGAATGATCCAGCATAGAGTTGCCACTGAAAATTAATTAAATGAAAAAGCAGTGACTTTATTTTGTTTTACAGTCAGTTTATTTGTTTTCATCCCCAACTAGCTCATAAACATCTTTATAAAAATTAAATATTATTAGTCTTAAAACACTCAGCATATAGAATAATACATAAGTATAATAGGCACTACATAAATATTTTTAAATGAGTTAATAAATATTCCAAACCATTAGTTTTTCCTTTTTTTCCAGTGCTCAGTCATCCCCAGCATCCAGCCCACCCCTTTCCTATCTCCCAGAAAAAATAAAGGCTAACCTATTAATAATCAATCTTGTCACTGGTAAGCTCTCAGAAGTTGGTACAAATGATTGGCTGGATACATTTTATGAAGAAATTTACATAATGTACAATTTTTAGTAAATTTATGATGAAAGATCTTGGGACATGTTCTCAGGTAGAAAGGAATGAGCACAGAGGTGTTGCTTTTATTATTTCCTTTTAGCCTCTGACTTCAAATATTCTTTTTATGTCCAACCTGAAAATTACACTTAGCTTGGAAACATTTACAAATTTCAAGTTTATAGCAGACACTTGAAAATTTACTGCTGCAAAATACTGTGTTACTATAGCTTATGATCTCATCAGAGAATTTGATGGATTTATGTCTTGTTAACTGTCCCTATTCGTCATTCTACATTTAACTGATGTGAGGTTTTATTGAGGTTGCCAAAAGACAATGTTGAGTATAAAAATAGGGGGAAAATACAAGTTGAAAGAAGTTGACACATTTTTCATCTAAGACATATCCATGTTTGAAAAAAAAAAAAAGGCTGATAGTTCTGGCTTGGATAGTTGATTAAAAATTGTGTGTGTAGATCTGTGTATGTTCATATGTGTGTGTACTTATTTACTTGTGCTGTATTTGTATGTATATCTGCTATAAAAAGGAACTGGGAAAAAACAAAGGCTTCAATAAGACAGAAGTTTTATCACAGAATAATTTAGCTAGAGCACCTGGGCTAGCCTGATAATCCCATAATCATTATGGACCCAGTTTCTCCGATCTTCTGCTGTCATCATAGACATCTTCCAGTCCCAGATGACTGCTCCCAATTGCATCATGTTCACATTCCAGAAGCAGGGGCAAGAGACACCTTTCTGGGCAGGTTTTACTCTTCTCTGTTAAGGCCTCAATGTGGAAATTGCATTCATTACTTCTGTTTGTTTTCCATTTTTCAGAACATAGTTACATGGTCACAGATGATCACAACACTGGGATGCATCTTTAGTTAGTCAGTGATCAGGTAGCTACCTTATATATGGATATGTATATACATTATATGTATGTATATATTACTATTATCATTATAAAAAGAAGATAATCAAATATCGGGGTTAACCACAGCCTCTATCAGTGTGTTTCTCTCTGTTTCTTAGTAATAAAAGGAGATTTCTGTTCCAATTGTCTATCCTTAATGATCCAAACTTCTATATAGTCTTTGTAATCAATTCACCTGTGTAATAATAGGTTGATGTGTTGTAGTCCTTGTGACACTGAACATGAAAGTCAAACAGCACTGTCCCATAGTTACCATGAGGTGAGATGAAAGGAATAATGTTTTATTGGCACTCCACAGGAAGTGTCATGTTGGCACAATGGGGTTTTATTTTTTAACTTAAACTTTTGTAAGAGAAAATTGCTCTGCAAAAAGCAATGCTAAATGTCCTTCTCCACACAACTGTTCTCAGAAAAGCATTTATAATGTAGAGAAAACAAACTACCAAACAAAATCCAGAAGGATATAATGTGTGTGTGTGCGTGTGTGTGTGTGTGTGTGTGTGTGTGTGTGTGTGTGTGTGTGTGTGGAGACAGAGAGACAGATTGAATCATGTATCTTTTTCTGGGGTTGGCAAAACAGTTTATGGTAACTATAATTCAACCATGTTTGAGAGAAGCAAAATTTTCAGAAGAAATAAATTTCTAACAGTTTAGTTCTAAAGATGCTATTTTGAGTATGTACATAAGCAAAAACCCAGATTTTGCAGTTTTCTAATGTCGGAGCATACTTCCTTAAAAAACAGTGAAAGAAAAAGATACAGGGGACCTACAAAGACCCACATATAATATCTTCAAAACGTTGTGTCAAGCCTTAAAGTGATTCAGGAAAACTAAGAGTATTTTGGGGCACCACTGTCTCCATTGTTATATACAAGTATATTCAATTTTCTGTGATTTTTCATTACACAGTGTTAATTTAGTCATTCTCAACAGACTTCTGCCTTTTTCAGAAATCGACATGATAAAGAAACCACCCTGTAGGTACTCTTCCATGAGAACACAAAAATAAATGTTTAAGAATTTTCACTGTCTATATAACAGTATATATGTCCATTTAAAAGGGAAAAGCACATATATGTGTATATATAAATTATTCTCTTACAACCTCATAAATGCATATAATCTTTCTAAAAGACTAGGGGGACTAAGGGGGGAAAACTTACATTTTTAACCCTGTTACATTATAAGATAGCCAGCTAATAAAAGTAATTTCTCCAAGGAATTGTGAATTGAGAAGATTCTGAATTGAGAAGATTCCTGCAGATCATGAATCAGGTATCAATAATAGGCAGCAGCAGCAGGTCACCAGTACGCCCTAAATAATACTGGTGATGAGGATATTTTTCTGTCTGGTTCTGCCATATGTTCTATTGTCAGCTAGAGATCCTTCAATACGAGGATGCTGCCTCTATCTTATTAATCATACTTAAAGTAATCTTTTTTCTTTCCTTCATTATTAAAAAAGGAAACCATCACCTCTCATGTTTCCAGGGGACAAATGTGAAGCTCATAGCTATAGAAAGTAATAGAAAAATGCAGACAATGATCCAACTTTTGAACTCAAAATCACAGAGGTTCATCATTCTGGCCTGGGCTCTGGAATCAGAAAATTCTCCATTCTTTTCTGGCTCTCCCACATCTTAGTAGGGCAATCCTATACAAATCATTGACTTTCTCTGTATTAAAAATTTATCACCTACAGTATCATTAATATAGTATTGTCTAACTTATTTGGATTGTGTGGGGATTTAGTTAATGAGTGTATGGAAATCTTCCATCAAGTACATGAGCAAAATTCCATTTTTTGGTAGCCTCAGACAACTATATATATTTTCCCATTCCTAGGTTACTTAGCCAATCTATCTATCAGTGCTGACTATTTAGAATATACTCAATTTGCTATCAAAATTCAGAATAAAGAGAAAACATAACTCTTACTCCTGATCACTAACCATCATAAAACCTGGATCGACATTCAAGTCAATAAATATTTATTGAGAGTCTACTATGTGAAAAACACTAGGATTAGTTGAAATTTTTTTTAAAAGACATTATATTCTACCCTTTGAGAACTTACAAATGTATGATAAAAACAAGTAAAAAGTGAATATTCATTAATAGAGAACAAAATAGAATGCTCATGAAAGTACAGAAGGGAAAAACGAACACTGAGGGAAATTCATGCTTGTTCACCAGTTAAGAGGAGATATAATTTAGACAAAACTTGACAGACAGGCATTTTTTGAGGAAAGAGTATTCAAGGAGAATAGGACAATTTGTATATGATGTGGAAACAGAAGCACGCAGAGTATATTTGGGAAGAATGCATTCATTTGCTAGGGTGTCATAATAGAATACTGCAATCCAGAAGGCTAGAAGCCAAGACCCTGGGTACACAGGTTTAGATTCTGCTGAAGCCTCCCTCCTTGGCTGCCTTCTCTCTGTGACCTCACGTGATCTTTTCTCTGCACACTTCTCTCTGGAGTCTTTGTCCAAATCTCTTCTTCTTATAAGGATACCAGTCAGACTCACCCTAATGTCCTCTTTTAAAGTCCTTAATCTCCAAATAGAGGCACATTATGTAGTACTGGAGGTTAGGGCTTCAACATAAGAATTTGAAGAGGAGGAGGATGCAATTCAAATGAGTTTTATGATGGGAGCAAAGAATGCATAGAACTACATGCAGACTAAGTAGATGGCATAATAGGAAAAATGTTCTGGACATACAGGGCTGAATCCCAACCAAACCCTAACTGTCATTCTTGTGTTGATCCTACCTTCATTCCTGAATAGCCTTCTCAAAGAAGACTCTTGAAGGTAGCCTGGGACTTATTAGACTCTTGAATAGTTTTAAACATAAGCCTGATCACCTGGGATAGGTGGTATGATCATCCAGTATTTGTTAGATAAATGGTTGCAAAGAAAGGAACCCATGTGAAGGTTCAAAAAACGGGTAGTTTAATTGCCTGTTTGTGTGTCACTTTGGTTATTTGTTCTCTTAGAGTTTCAAATTGTCTCATCTGTAAAAGAGAAATAGTCATTCAATAAATATTAAACTTGGAAGGAAAAAATGATAGAAAACAATGAGCATATTATAAACCATATTCAAAGAGCCTGACTTCCTCAAATTCATTTAATCTTTGCAATAGCCCTTTGCCAATCTGCGGAGACTGAGCTTAATTCTTAAAAAATGGGGATCTGTACAAGGAAATAGAATGATCTTTTTTTTTCTTTTGAGCACTCCAATAGAAGTATATAGGATGAAATGAAAAATAGCCAGCATATTACTATATTACCTATAAGGGATTATAGAAAATTTGACTATTGGTATTGGATACGGGTTGTCTCCTGGAAAACAGAGTTTGATTATATCTGAATGTGTGTATATATATGTGTGTACATGATATACTATTTTATATATATAACACATATACAATACTATATATAATATATATATATACTATGTGAAACTACAAAGATTTAAGAAAACAATTTATTATCATCATTACAGATGCTTAACCCACACAACCATTTCTGTCCTTTTTATTCCCCCTGCATTAATAACAAAATATCAGACTGAGCTCTCTATAGTGTCTGAGCTCTTAATACATAATAGGGTTTTAACCACTTTACTGAGACATTATATACAATAAACTGCCCATATTTAAAACTGCCCGTAATAAAAAATGAAAAAACAAAATAAAACAAAAAACAACTTTGAGACTGCAAGACCAAATTAGAAGAGAAGTGAAGGGGAACAAGGGCAAATAAGTAAGATGAATGGGATCAGTCGTACAGGGAAAGACAGAGGCTCAGTAGCGAACTTAATGTAATACAGACAAACATTTAGGTATAATGTTGTATACCTGAACCCTGTATCATGTTATAAACCTAAGTTACCTCAGTAAAAGTTAAAAGAAAATGTGTACTTTATTAAGTGTTGATATTAATGTACACTCATGGAACCATCACCAAAATCACGATAATGTGTATATACATCATTCTCGAAATTTTCCTCATTCCCCTTTGTAATCTTTTTGTATCTCTTCCTGCTCTTCCTTGCATAGGTAATTCATTGATCGCTGTCACTATAGAGAAATTTCCAGTTTTTAGAGCTTTATATAAATGCTATCAATACATACATACTGTTTTTTGCTGTCTTTTACTCAGCATTAAAGCTTTGAGATTTCATCCATGTTTTTGTGTATTTATTCTTTTTTCTGCTAAGCAGTATTCAACAATTTCTGTATCCATTCACATATCGATAGATATTTGTGTTGTTTTCAGCTTGGAGCTACTGCAAATAAAACTGGAGTGAACTTACATACAAGTCTTTGTATGAACATTGCTTCCATTTCTCTTGGGTTAACACCTTGTAATGGAATGGTAGAATCATGTGATGATTGCAACTTACTAAGAAAATGCCCAACTCCTTTACAAAAAATTATATCCTTTTACATTCCTACCAGTAGAATGTGAGTAGAATGTTCTTTTCAACATTCAACATGATCCATCTTTAATTTTGAACAGTTTAACAAATATGTAGTGATAAGTAATTGGGGGCTTAACTTGCTTTTCCCTGATAAGTAATGATGTTGATCATCTCCTCATCATATATTTATATATCTATGTGTGTGTATATGTATATATATATGTGTTTATATATATATATACATATACTCCTTGATGAAGGATCTGTTCACATTGTATATCTATTCTTTTATTCTTTTATTGGGTTTAGTAGTAGTAGTAGCAGGAATAATAGTTATCATCACCACTGTCATTTTGAGAGTTCTTTCTATATTCTGATTATGTCTTCATCAGTTATTGACCGTGAAAATACTTTCTCACAGTCTGTGATGTCTTTTCATTTCCTTAATAGTGTTTGGTGAATAAAAGTTCTTAATTTTGATAAAATCTAGTTTTTCTTGTATAGATCTTGTCTTCCTGCTGTTTTTAAGGAGTATTTGCCTACCCTGCCTTCACAATGATTTTTGCCCTATTTTTCTTCTATATGTTTTATAGTTCTAGGTTTTACATTTAGATCTATAATCCATTTTAAGTTAATTTTGGTCTAGGGCACCAGATATGTACCCAAGCCCATTGTTTTGCATATGGCTATCCAATTCATCCAGAAATGTGTGTTGAAAAGATTTTTATTTCTCCATTAAATTGCCTTTGCAATTTAGAGAAAATCAATTAGTCATATATGTGTGGACTGATTTCTGGACTCTTTATTCTGATCCATTGATTTATATGTCTATCTTCATACTACTATCAACTTTCTTGATTAATGTAAAGTTATAATAAGACTTTGAGTAAAGTAGGGTAAGTTCTCTAACTTTATTCTTTTTCAATGTTGTTTTGCCTAGTCTGGGTTCTTTACATTTTCATATGGATTTCAGAATATTCTTGTCAGTTCTAACAATTTTCCTATTGGGATTTTAAAATGAGATTGTGTTAAATGTGTAAATGTATTTGGGGACAATAAAAGTTAACAATATTGAATATTCCAGTTCATAATCATATTACATCTTTCCATTTATGCACTTTTAAATTTTCTCAGCAATGATATGTATTTTCAAGTTAAAGGTTTTGTACAATTTTGATCAGATTTATCTCTAAATACATCACATGCTTTGTATGCTGTCTTCAAATATACTGTTTCTTAATTTCAATTTCCAAGTGTTTCTTCTAGTATATAGAAATTGAATTGATTTTTCTACATTGTCATTGTGTCCTGAAATCCTGCTCAACTCAATTATTAGTTCTAGATGTTTTTTGAAATTTCAATATGCCATATTATTTTCTACATAAACAGTTATGTTGTCTCTGGTTCAAGATATTTTTACTACTTCTTTTCCAGTCTGGTTGTTTTTTCTCTTTTTTGACTGACTGAAGTGGCTAGAACCCAAGGTATAGTACAAATAGAAGTTGGAAAAAGCATATATCCTTGACTTTTTCTTGATCATAGGAGGAAAACATTTAATCTCTCAGCAGTACATGTGATTTTACCTGCAGGTTTTCCTTAGGTATCTTACATCAGTTTAAGAAAGTTTTTTCCTATTACTAGTTTACTGAGAGTTTTTATCAGGAATGGAGAGTGGATTTTACCTAATGCCTTTTATTAATCTATCGAGATAATCACACGATTTTTCTGGTTAACATGGCAAATTCTATTATTTTCAAATGTCATTCTAACTACATTCCTGGTATAAACTCCATTTGATCATGTCATGCTATCATTTTTACATATCATTGCATTCACTTTGCTAAAACATTGTTAAGAATTTTTACATATTTTCATGAGGCTATTAGTCTGTAGTTTTATTTATACTACTTTGTCTGATTTTTATATTAAAGCATACTGGACTCACATAATATCACTTGGAAATTTTGTTCCTCTTTTTTCCATTATGCTTAATTGGTCTTATTTATTCCTTAAATATTCCAAAGGATTATTTTTAATATCTGTAAAATCTGTAGTAATATCATCTCTCATTCCACATCTCAGCAATTCATCTTCTCTCTTTTTTTATCCTTCTGGCTAGAAGTTTGTCAACTTTATCTTCCTCCCAAAAAATTCTTTGTTTCCATTGATTCTTTTTTCCTATTTTTTTTGTTTCACTCGTTTCTTATTTGTTTCATTGTTTTTCTGTTTCATTTGTCCTTGTGATGGTCAATTTTATGTCAATGTCACTGAACTATGATATGCCCAGAGAGCTCATAAAACACAATTTTGGGGTAGAATAGTGCAGTATTTCTGGAAGAGATGGGTATTTGAATCAGTAGTTTGAAATAAGAACAGCACCTTCACAAGGCAAGTAGGTGTTATCCAAATTGTTTAGGGTCTGAATAGAACACGAGGGAAATTTGCTCTCTGGTTGAGCTGGGATTTCTAACTCTTCTGCCCTTGAACATCAAGACTCCTGGTTCTTAGGCCTTCAGACTCTGACCGGGACTAACCTCATACACTCCCCCTGATTCTGAGGTCTTTGGATGCAAACCAAATTATATCTTTGGGTCTATTTTTCTGGAGAAACCTATTAATGTAATCTTTGTTCTTTGCTTTCTTCAGCTTACTTGAAAAATGAAACCAAATTAATTCTCCTGTTTCTTAGTTTCTAGATTCTTAAAGTGGAAACTGAGATAATTGATTTGAACATTGTTGCTTTTGGGTTTTTTTCTTTCCTAAGTTAAGTTTTTGTTGCTATCAATGTCTGAGTACTGTCTGTGCAAAACATTTAAAATCACCAGTTTTCATATGTTGTGCTTTCATTTTCATTCAGTTTTCAACATTTTCTAATTTATTCTTTGACCTATGAGTTAATTAAAAATGCGTGATACAGTTTAAATATTTGCAGATTTTCCAGATGTCTGTTTTTTATTTCTAATTTATTTCTATTGTGATCAGAAAAGTTACTTTGTATCAGTTTAGGTCTCTTAAATTTTTTGCAATATGTTTTATGATCCAGAATGCAGTATATCTTGATAAATGTTTTTTGTGCATTTAAAAATATTATCTTGCTATTGTTGGGTAGAATGTTCCATAAATGTCAAATGGTTCAAGTAGGTTGAAAGCGTCATGCAAGTCTTCTATATGTTTAATGACACCTGTCTACTTCTTCCGTCATTAATAAGAGATCAAAGAGTAATTTCAATATTTAATGTTCTGGGACCCCTTCACACTAGCATATAAATTCCACCTGCCAACAGCTTCTTATTCTGATTCATAATTTAAACTTTAAGCAAGGGAAGCAACATGTATTGATGGTTGGTTAGACAATAAACTGGTCTATTGATATTATTACTGTTGAAAAATAAAAATAAACAGCCCCGAAAGGTAGTCATTTATGATGACCCACCCAACCTTAATACCTAAACTAATTAGAGTTTCAGCCTCTCCCAAAAGTGAAATTTTAAACCAATCAACCTGAAATGTCTTTGTGAAGTACTACTAAGGTCATCTGTATGACAGCTCCCCACGACCTTGCGTTCCCACTCTGACATTCCCTTAATGGAAGGCAGCTTTCCTGAAATCTTTCCTATCCTCTTTCTGACTATGAAAAACCTTCCATTTTATACAATTTCCTATAACACTTTTCTACTTACTAGGTGAATGATTCCTAAACTTTAACTTGATTCATCAATTGTTTTTAATAAATCCAATTAGATATCTAAATGTATTCAGATGAATTATGGTTTTTTCAGCAATACCAAACTTAAGCAAAGCACTCATGAGCAACAATTCTCTTTATCTAACCATCCCCAAGCTATATTTTTAGGAAATGTAAGTATATGTGCTAACTGACAACAATATCCACTGTGACTATCGTAATGTGAGCCACAAACATGAGTTTAGTGTTTAACACATGTCATACTTTGAGACAGGCATACCTCTGAATCATTCAATTTAGTCCTCCCAGTGTTCTATGTATAGTGAAGCTATTTCAGGTGAAGAAACAGAGCTAGGTAAACTTTTATAAAATTTGCCCCATATTATGCAGCTTAAATAGAGAAGCCATGATTCAAGTCTAGTTCAGCATGTCTCCAAAGTACATGTTCTTTACTGTTCAATCTACCCCTTACTAGGCAACTTGTTTCAATATTGCAGCATTCTAAATACTATGTGATACACACACACACACACACACACACACACACACACACACACACACCAGCAGCAACAGCATCTAGGACTTGTTATGTCTAGCTCATTCCCAGATGTACTGAATCAGAAATTCTGCAGATGGAGTCCAGCAAGTAATTCTCATGCCACTCAAGTGTGCAACAATGCAGCAAGAGGAAACTTCAGAAGACAGAAAGGGTGGAATGAGAGAGGAATAGTGGGTGTAAATTATCCAGTCTTTGATAAGAACATAATCCTGAAACATTCTCCATTAGACAATCATGTCTGCAGTTTCAAGTACAATCACAGAAATGGATAGGCCAAGAATTTGCTAACTACATTGATGATAAAGCAAATACCAGGTATGGACGGATGAGGGGCTTTAGGGTTCAGCAGCAAATGGCTCAAGAAAGAACTGAGTTAAAATGCAGTTGTATATTAGAGAAAATTGAGGAGAAAGAAAGCAAAAGCAAGAGATAGAATTCTCCTGCAAAGAGAAGACTGTGATAAGGACTGGAGGATGGTTATTTGTTTATTCTCTTGGGAGAGGGCTTCTGGGTGAATCCCCTTTCCAATGTCTATAATTAGCAAGGGAATAGAGATCACCAGGAAGTTTGAAAGCAGAAGAAGTTGGGGGATTTTCCAGGAAGTTCTCCAGGTCTGCGAAGGAAACTCTGGCATTCTGTTGGTCCCAACTCCTTGTTATTTAGGGAAAAACATTATGTCGGTGATTATATGAATCTTTCCAGAGGGTTAACAAGATAAGTTTTGCCTCTAGTGCTCAGGACTGGCCTGTAGAGTGCAACTCAGGGCTTTCCAAGGTCCCTCATAACATTTATTGATTTGAAATGTCTTGGTCAAAAAAGGAAACCTAGAGAAGGCTGCTTTGAGGTCTACATTTCCCCCTACATGGTCAATACTGAAAGTAACTTCTTTCAGTGCGATGCCATTACATAGTAAAGGGACTTACAAGACAGAGATGAGAAATCCAGAGTCTTTAGGCCAGCATTTCCCACAGTATATGCCTCTGACACTTGGAGCACACATATACAAACCAAAACAAAATTTTAAGTGGGATCCAATAAATTAGAGAACAATTTCTATCATAACTCTCTCACAAAGCAATTTAGCTTTAATTTACTAGCTCAAGAGGTTTTACCTATATTGCCCAAAGACCTCTGTTCCCCCCTGCAAATGCCTACTAACATCCCAATGAACCAGTGTTCTTGGGGGAAATAGCTCTACAACACACCAGAAGTGGAAACACAGATGTTATCTGGGGAACTTGACACTTCTCCACCTGCTACCAACCTCCAAAGGTTGGTAGTTTGTTAGGGGTTCTTGGATCCTTGAACAAATAGAAATTGCAGAGTCAGATGTATTCCTCAGACAAGGTTTTATTGCAGAGATCAGATATAGAAGTGAGAGAGACAGAGACAGAGACAGTTTATGTGCATAAGGGTATCAGCAGGGAGAATAAGACCTTACTTTGTTACACACTGGTGGCATCTGGGCTACTGGGTTTTATATTAGTAGGATAGAGCAGATAAACAGTTTTGATGAGCTGGTGATCAACAGTTTTAGAGAAGGGGTATTCTGTCTCCTTCTTGGTGGGTTCAGAAAATATCTAAATGCATGTGTTACACAATATCTTTCCCTTGTTTTCTATTTTGAAGACTTGCATAGTTTAGTTGGCCATAAATCTTTAGAGTACTAGATTGTGCATTAATTTCTTGGGTTCAATATGCTAAATATTTAAAGCAAGTAGCATAATTATAAAGGTGGTTGGGACTTAAAATGAGGGCATGGAACAGTAATAGCTGGACAGATACTGAGGACAAAAAAGTAAAGTCCACCATAATTTTCCCTATCCGACTCACACCCACACTCACTTCAATGAAGATATGACTTACTGATTCTGGATATTGATAAATAGTCCCCTAAATTGTGTCTGTTAATTACTT
Organism: Solenodon paradoxus; assembly: GCA_004363575.1. Classification (NCBI taxonomy): domain Eukaryota; kingdom Metazoa; phylum Chordata; class Mammalia; order Eulipotyphla; family Solenodontidae; genus Solenodon; species Solenodon paradoxus. Next base: position 2,122,121 of record RJWH01000021.1, read on the forward strand.
ATAAAGTTCTTCCTGAATAAAAGTTCAGTAATATACCAAGAATTAAACTTTTCACATCAAATAAGATCTGAGCAATCAGTGCTCAGGCAGAAATCTCCCGTGATGCACGTGGGGGTCTGAGAGTAACCATGCAAGACATGCTTTACCTGTTTCTGCCCTGTATCTTCACTTTGCTTCTAGTAAGATTTCATTTCTATGACTAATTAAAGCAATATCTGGATTAGTTAATAAAAATGTGTGGAATCAGTAAACAGAGGCAAGATGGCGACCTGGTAGGATGTTTCAGATCCCCTCTCCACAGAACAATTAGAAACCTTCTATCCTTCAGACATACACTACATGGAAGGGCTGCCCTGGGAGCTAAAGAAACAGTGGCAGGAATCACCACCACAAGGATAGGTGAAGGTGTTGGGATTCAGAGTTGCATCACGGATTCAGGATTCCTAGCCTTGGGGGAAAAAAGCAGCAGACGGGATAGAACCACTGGAAGAACCAAACTGCTAGGAAACGCTGTGAGGGCAGTAAGGAGCCCATCCTGTAGGACCAGGACGTGGAGCAAGGGGAAAGGGTCTTGGCATAAGACAGAAGGAGGACCAGCACCTTGGTGATCTGAGCAACAGCTCCCTGAAACAAAATTACGCAGGGTGCTGCCAGAACCAGAAGGCAGCTAGGGGAATCCCCCTCCCACCATATTGCTTCAGAGTTGCAGGACCGGAGCACCAGACATCTAGCCCTCAGACTTAAAGCAAGAAGAGAAACCCAGAAGGAAGAATCTTCAAGGCTATTCACAGTGCCACCTTATGGATGGAGGCAGAACTTCAGCCCAATTGCTGATTGTAGGCCAGCAACAAGGTGGTCATTATGGTTCAGAGCTGGGACATTGAGAGGAGACTCTGCATCCCCCACACAAACTCCATCCTCATAGGCTGAACTCTCAGGTCCCAACGCAGATCCACCTAAGACCATCAACAAATCTAACCAGTGTTCAAACTAAGATCCAGACTTCTCTGGTGCAAGTCAATACCCTAAACAATGCCATCACTGCAGGGAAATCTAACCAACAAAAACACAGAATGCCAAAAAGAGAAATATATGCAAAATGATGTATCCAATTAAAGCCTCGGGGGAAAATATGAATATGGAAGATATATGTAAACTACCTAAGGATGAATTTAGGGCAAGAGTGATAAATATACTCATGGAAATCAAGAAAACAATAGAGGAAGAGAAAGATAACAACAAAAAGAGAGAATAAATGAAGCAAGATATCAAAGAAATAAAGAACGTGATAAATGAATTAAAGAACTCAATAGAGGGACCCAAGAGTAGGATGAATGCAGCTGCCAGTGGAATCAGTGAGCCGGAGCATAGGACAGGGGAATGCACTGAAGCAGACCATCAAAGAGAGAAATGAAGAAAGCATTCACAACCTATGTAATAACATCCAAAGGAACAACATTCACATCACAGGGGTCCCAGAAGGAGAGGAGAGAGAGAAAAGGAGGCAGAAACTGTATTTGAAGAAATAAAAGTTGAGAACTTCCCTAACTTGAAGAATGTGTCAAGCCTCCAGACTCAGGAAGAACAAATAGTTCCTAATAAAAGAAACCCAAGCAGACCTACATATAGACACATTGTCATCAAAATGTCAAAAATACAAGATAAAGAAAGAATCTTAAAAGCATCTAGAGATTAAAAAAAAAAGTCACATACAAAGGAGTCCCCAAAAATTGTCAGGCTGATTTCTCAACTGAAACTGTACAGGCCAGGAGGGAATGGCATTAGATATTAAAAGTGCTGAAAGAAAAGGATTGTCAACCTACAATACTATATCCTGCAATATTATCATTCAAAGCTGAAGGAACGATAAAAAGTTTTTTGGATAAGCAAAAGTTAAAGGAATTTATCACCACAAAACCAGTTCTATAAAAAATACTAAAAGTCACTCTATAAAGTGTAAAGAAACCCCACTTAAAAACAGTAAGACAGAAGACATAAAAAGTGGGGAGTAAGGGAGGAGAATAAAATTGTGGATGATTAGCATGAGTGTAATATTAATCTGCTTTCATATAAAAATAGGAAATAAACAAAGAATTCTTAATGCCAACCTCAGGGTAACCTCAAAATATATCTCCAGAAAAAAGCAAAGAAGAAAACAAAAAGAGAGACCAATCAAAGTATAACTACACCCAACCCACCTTAGAAAAGAGAGTAACAACAGAACTTAGAACTCTTGTGAGGTGTAAATTACTCATTGACTGAGATGCAATTTCAATATCCTAAAATGAATATAGTATTGTAAACAAAAAAGATCACAAAATTATTATCTTAAGTAAACAATAAATTTAAAAAATTTTAAATGTGTGAGTCCATATGTTTTACATGACCCTTGTAAATAAAACAAAGATGAAATGAATGAAAGAAAAGTTTGTCAGCCCACTAAGCAGTGGTTTGTAGTTTGCAAGAGCTCTAATATGGAGGCCTCAGAGTTGGGCAGGCAGACAGGACAGCTGGGGAGGGCAGCCTGGGCTTGGGATTGGCATAGAAGGATGCAGGGAAGTGTGACTTTCGAGTCTCTGGTTAGCTCTTGTCACCACATCTCCTGCACTAGAGGGTCTCACAGTGTTGGAAGTATAGCCCAGCCCTTGACCTAGCCTCATCAGAAGAAGCAATCAGAGAGATGGGAGAAAAGTTGGGAGTTGTGGGAGCTGGGAGCAGTGAGATGTAGTCTGATGCCAAGACCTACTCAAACAGAAAAAAATCTTCACCAGAAAAGCACATTAAGGAGTTATCTCCTGCCTTTCTCACCTGGAGAGCAAAACCCTTTCTTGAAAAAGATAACCAATGGTCCGGGTGTAAAAAGGCACTGACTACTAGCATACAAACAGATAGTTTACATAGCCATTTAATTCCCAAAAATGATCACAGATAAGCACTAAAAAAAAAAAAAAAAAAAAAAAAAAAAAAAAAAGCATTATTTACCCTGGCCCAAATCAGGTCTAAGCAGGAATACCAATATCTGGTGAGTTTTTCAGAATGTTGACTAAATCATTTTCTATAATTAGAAGGCCTTACAAGGCAATTTACTCAGTGGGGGTGGTAATGTTTCTTCTCAGAGATAACACCAAATATAACACTGAGATTAACCAGATAGTACATTTTAATCTAAAAGTCTTGTTTATGTGCTAAAATTTTCTATGACTACCCTGTAAAGTCACATTTTCTATTTTAATTGAATTTAATAAAAGATAAAACTGAACTATATCATTCTTCTATTAGCTTTCACTTATTTCAGATATTTTAGTGAAAGGTTTGGCACAGATGGCATGCTCAAAAGATTTGACTTAAGAGAGAACTTGCAAAGTAAAGAGAGTTAAAGAAATCCACAGAAGGTCCCAGAGATGAACAATAATGGAAGTCCACTGCCAACCCGAAGTCTATAAGGTAAAGGAAGAGAGAGTGTCTCTGGGGCCTGGAGAAACAAGTCAACAAGTGTTATACACATCTGAAGATGAGTCTCAACCTGCGACCCTCTCCTCAACATAATCAAAAGGATGACATTGTGATTGATATTAATACTGCCAGTTATAAAAACTAGTACTAATCAGTGTTACTATACTCTCCACTACACAATAGCACCCACTGTTACAAACATTTGGCATGCCTGTTCTCAATCAATACTTTGAGGTTCATATTATCTCAGCCTCACTCAGCAGAAATCAAATAGTGTGCCCAGTCACACATCTTATAAGGCACTGAGTCCTACTGTGAACCCAGGCAGTCTGACTACAGACCACACTATGAACTACAAATAACCATTTGTGTAATTAGAATCATATGGCAATGTAATCCTTACAGTGAATCAAAAATCAAAGAATTTGCTCCAGACTCCACTCTCTGATTTGGTTGATTTCCTCAAGGCAGAGAGATTTCTTTAATTATGTAAAACCTATTTGAGGAACTGTTTTCTGATTCATCCCATGAGAGGGGAAAAAAACCATAATATCTTTGCATTTTGAAATTGTTGAATATTTTGTCTTTTCAAAGCTGTTTGTTTTCCTGTTATCTTTTGGGATTTTTTGCAAAGCTGAAGCAGAGGCAGCCATTCGGCATCTGGTCTCCAGCTACTCCATCCACCACTCATTTTGCCTGTATCCAGACTTTCTGCTAACATGGAAAGGGACTCTCAGAATATTGTTCCAGGAAGCACTTGCAATATAGGATGAGAGGCCACTTCTCTTAGAAAATATTGAGTTTTATTCATTTCTAAAACTTTCCACTTCTCCCACTCTCATCCCCAATGCCATCTTGATATTAAGCAACAAAATGTTAATATTCTTCTAATTTGCAGTTTTTAGAAATAGATTATAATCTAGTTTTGGAAACTGCAATACATAGTTGACAAAAGGGTTGAGTATAAAATATGTAGAGATATGTAATATAACAAAAATACTAACAACACAATAGAAAAAAAGTTCTCTGAGATAAAAGGAGGGTATATCCAAATAACCAAGAAGGATGAAAAGATTGTCAGGTCATTAATAATCTAGAAAATGGAAATTTAAGTCATGATGAGACACACACTCAGTAAAATGACTGAAACAAAAAGACTTCCAAGATCCAGTATTGATAAAGACAGAAAACCACACAATTTACTGCATAATCTTGGTTTATAACTTGTAAATCATTTAGGAAAAAACTGGTATTATCTACTAAAACTGAAAATATTTCATTTATAGGTATAAGCTCATTTATGTTTTTAAGTGAATTTTTAAAATACATGCCTAGAGAAACAAGTTAGGCAGGGATTTTTTCAAAACTAATTCTGTGATCTTCACTTCTCACAAACTTAGCATGTGCTCTTATAACAGTGAAGCAGCTAAAACCCCACATTTACTTATATTAATTCTTTAAAATATTGTCCAGTTCAGATTCATTATAGTCTACCAAGCTCAGACCTCATGTAGAGTATTACTTCCAAGTATGGTGCTTTTAAGAGTACATTGATAATTTAAAGACAAAGGGAAAGTTTCTGCAAACTCTCAGTTGATGATTGTATAGTACATTAGTCACGCACTGTGGGTCAAAGATGGCACTGACCACAGAAAGTAGGTTGGAGAAATGACCCCTCAAAGCACAGCATTCGAATATGTCAAAGTCTGTCATATTTCAACACTTTGTGCTCTCCTCACTCTCCTGGTTAAGACCCTATTCTTTCAGTCTTCTGAATCTTTCCCTAGGATCTCTGGGCTTAAAATTCCAAAATCCTTTTTACCCAACCCTGATCTCTCTTCTAAGCACCAGATTTCTATGTCTATCCCCTACTGGGTATTCAATTCCAACTCAGCATATCTAAATTTAACCATGATTCCCCCAAACCATCTACCTCTGTGTTGGCTGTAGCACCCAGGTAGCTTCTGAAGCTAGAAATTGGAGTCATGTTTGAAGTCTCCCTGTCTCTCATCCTCAACATCTATCTAACTACCAAATTCTGTTGGGTTTTCTCCCACCTTATCTTCTTCTGTCTCTGTTACTGTCTATACTACAAAACCAGGATCTCAGTGACCTTCTGTATCTTCAACCAACACAATTTCAGCAGCACCAAGCTCTGCCAATGTGCAATCTGATCTATTTGATTCCCCTCTTCAAACCATTGCTGGTTCTTTGTCACTTTCATCACGAACACAATCTATAGTCATCTCAGTCTAGGTTATAATAGCGGAGAATATTCAGAAGCTGGTAACAGAGGTTGCTTCTAAAATGGTAACTTGTTGCCTGGGGGAATAAGACAAGAGAAAGACTTACTTTCCATTCAATACATTTTTTAAAATTTGGACCAGAGCCAAGTGTTACCTATTCAAAAAATAGTTTTTAACATATGCCATGAGATTCCGCATGTTTGACATTTGGTCCTGCACATCCTGATTGCCAAAGAAACAAGGACATTGTGATAGGTTTATATCACGCATTCAATAAGAACAAATGAAACCAGTTCCCAAGAATTAGTCCCGTTTTTCTTGCTTCTAAAATTTAAAAAGGACATTTTCCTGTAGGTCCTCATGAAAAGAATACTGTACAGAGGAAAACTTCAACAGTATATCCAAATAAAGTCAACAGTGACATGAACATCCCTCCAGGTAAACAAAAACAATGTAGAAAGGAGTTCTCTCGGGGTTACTCATCTCATTTTGATGGTTTTAGATGCCCCATTCATGTTAGAATTCACAACATGATGAGTGTATGATAAAAATATACTCCTTTCATAATAAATGTAAAAAAAAAAAAAAAAAAACCTCACAAATCAGAGCTGTCAGTAATAAAAGAGCCTGATTCTGACATAGTTAGCCTAGGACAGGTCCATACCTTGCAAGAAGTTTGCAAAGAATCATTTCTAGGTTTCCTTCAAATGTTAAAATTCCACAAATGGTACATGCATGCATCTTAAAATTAATTCTTTAAAGTTTCAACCCATCTCTATGTGTTTGCAGTTTTATTTCAGCTCCCTACCTTGTTCATAGGGTTTTCCTATATTTAGGAAATCCCCTTAGTAGATTAGAGGTATTATTAACACTGGTTTAAAGAAAATCTAAAGCCCAATTTATAGCTGGTGAGGCATGGAGGAGAGGACCCAAAAGTCCGAAGTTCCAGTTCCATATCTATGAACTACCCTCCATGCTCGATAAAATTAATTCTCCAAAAACAATGAACACTATTCTATCTCTTACCCTAGATATTCTTTACTTCAGACAAGGAGAGAGTATCTCAGCCCAAATCTGCACAAAGTCACAAAACAATCAGAGAACCAGTCCTTCTTAATAAACACACTCATGCAGGCACGCGCACACACGCACGCACGTGCGCACGGGCACACTTATGCAAATGTGGCAACATTGAAAAATGACGTTACTTAAAAGGAGGCAGAAAGGAAGGGAGGGCTACAAGGAGAGAAGAGACAAGAAAAGAAAGTAAGACAAGAACTCGTGGGCCTAGTTTTCAAGGGACAGGAAGGGGAGATGAGTTTCCTTTTCACCCGGAGTGGAGCCTGGCTTTGCCAGGACTCACCCGATTTCTCTCTCCACATGCCACTGGAGCCTAAAAGGTAAGTACCACTCTTTCTAGCCTGTAGCTGAAGAGAAGCAGGAGAGGAAAAAGGTTGAGAACTGTCTGCCTGGGAGTATATGCAAACTAAATAAAAGGTATTGTTCAAAATTTACAGTGGGTCATCTCTTCTTTTTTCTTATTTCTTTTCAATATCGAATGAAGGGCTGACCAGCAAGGTCAAACTCCCCTTATTAATGAGGCATTGCTGGGGCTCTGTCTCATTAGGGCACTCAGAACTGTGCATTTACTGCAATTTGCAGCACTTAATAGAGAAAGGTCAGAGAGGGTCACGTTCAATTTCCACTTGGCAGAGGGAGGAAAAATGGAAGCAATTCATTTGCACAAATTTGAATAATTCTTCTCAGTCTCCTTTTCTTTATCTATGTATGGATAATTCCTGCATCTTACCTCACTCACAATCATTTCAGAACTGCCAGCCGCAGGATTTCTATGAAGGCTGTAATGGAGCTGACAGATTCTATGAATCCAGGTGTCAAAATAAAGCCTCTGGTTCGTCCCCCGCCCCCTTCTCACAACAGGGAATAGGAGCTGCCTCTAGTGAGCTCTTAAACTTATCATAAATGTATCAAGATTGCTGTGGGCCATGAAACAGCTGTAGACAATTAATCTTTCCACAATTCTTCGGCATAAGAATTGCTTTCCCCGCAAAGTAACATCTGCCGCGCTGAGGTGATTATTCACGGCCGAGGGGCGCCGCCATAGTTTTATGCATAGAGCCATCAGTGGCAATGAAGCAAAATTTATAGTTTTCCCTGGTTCAGTAAAAATAACATTTCAGCTGCATTAAAACATCATCCATCAGCATTGTCCCAGAGCCCAAAGCCCCATCTCATCCAAAGAAATTAAAAAGTATTCATTTTAATGCTAACTTCTGAAGCTTGTAATGACATTACTGCCTTCTTGGAGGGGGGCAGGGAGGGTAAAGGGGTGAGAGTAATATCACGGAGAAAGATGGAAGGAAAAGGTTATATAGCACAACAAAGCTGAGTATGAAATGTGCTGCTAGATAGTAATGATACCCCAATTACTGGACTGCTAGTTCTTATTTATTCATAACCCCCGAATGCTTCATCCAGAATCCTTGAGTCAAACTGAATGACTAAAGGAAAGTTATTTCACAGAAGCATTATAACTCAGTAGCTTCAAGAGAAAAGTGCAAAATGGATACCTAAGCAATAGCTGCCTTTTCCAATGCAGTGGGCATTTTGTTTCTTAAACACATTTAAACATTGGTCAGAAGGAGTAAAATCTGCAGAGTGATAAAAATGGGTATTTGCTTTTGAATGTCTTTCTGCATTATGTCAAACTCAGGGCTTGCTCTCAAAAGTAAAAGAGCCTCCTTATACTTGGGAGTTCTATTTAAATAAAATTACCAATTTCAGAACCCAGTGTGTGGATGTTTGAAGATAATAAAATAGAGGAACAGAAACAGAGTCATTGGGGTCATGGGGTCTACATAGGTCATTATACACAGCACATATCTCCAAAAACATCAATTTGCAAATAAAATATAACTAATATGTCAAATTCACTCTCAAACCCACTGCATTCCACTAAGTCACCTTTACAACACTTATGTCTAAAGTTTTCCATACAGAGTCTACACAGCCCACATGTAGCTCAGCCGCCATGTTCCAGTCCTGTGCTACATACTAAGAGTAAAAGCAAAGTCTCGCCTCTGAGCAGCTCAGAGTTTCCAGAGGAAAGCTACAAACAATAACTAATACAGGTGTCCCCAGATTTTTTAAAGTTTGCTTTACACTCTGTTTCACTTTCTAGAAAGACCTACGTTTAGTACCTGTTTCAGTAACTGAAAGAAATCCAGAGGATTTTCAGTTTTATGACAAAAGAAAGAACAGCAAAAACTGCATTCGTCATGGGTTTTGCAGGAGCCCTTCTAGAGGCAGCCAAGCATCCTGAAGAGCGAAAGAGGCCCTGCCATGCTCCTTCCCAGCCAGGCTGTGTACTTGTCATAGCAGTCCTGCTTCTACTGCAAGTTAGTGTTGTTTTAGGCTTTCTGTGTTATTTGATATGTTTTGGTGGGTTACGTGGGAAGTCTAGGAATGTTATGTTTTTCACATAAATTAATGGTAATTATTCACTGTATTCCGTCTTGACTTAAGAAAGTTTTCATAAGAACACAACTTTCAAATGTCAGGGCAAACCTGCTGTTAAAGTACAAGGGATAAGTGATTTAATAAAAGCATAAACAAAGTGCTGTGGTTGCCTAGCAAACAATTGCTCAGGTGCAGAAAGTGGAGAAAGGGTGTCAATTCAATGCAACTCAGAGAAATAGAGGGTATTTCAATACCTACTGGTTAAAGCATTAGCAAATATCATCTAGCAATTGGGTCATCCTACTTTAAAACACTGTAATCAAGATCATAAACAAATTGACTTAGAAAGTCACCAAAAAGAAAAAATGCTGAAAAGTAATGAACTGGAATGTGACATTTGGGCTGCAGTACGATAGCACTGATACATCAGTGGTGCTGCCTCCAAGTGAGGTTTTATAAGGTGCAATGCTCTAGAAAGGCTCCCTTAAAATCAGTGTTTGTCCTTGGCATGTTTTCATCCAAAAGTGAAAGCTAATCATTTTTCACTCATTGGAGATTCTCCTAATTTCACAGTCAATGAAACACAGATTTCACTGCAAGCCAAAAGTTGAATTTCACAAAGGTCAAAGGGAAAGTTCAAGTTGCTGTGTCAGTGAGTCTTAAACCACAGGATGAAAAGTGCTGATCTGTCACAGCAGAACAACCTCAACATGGGATGACTCCCTGCCTGACAGGTGGCCTTGGGGAGAACACAGATCCCCAGGATATGCTGACAGTGCAGCACGGTTCTCCAAGATCTCAGAGAGGATCCTTTTTTTCTATTGTTTTTTTAATTTAAATATTCTAATATTTTTGGAAATTTTAGAAGGACTTTAGGCCCTTCAGTGAAAGAATCTTCTAAATCTTTTGATCACTTATGCTTAGTCAAGCTTAAGGTTTTTATAATTTAGGGATTGAATTGTTTAATACAATTTTTTAAGTTGTACATATAAACACTATATAAATGAATACATACTTACATTTTGCATTATTATATATATTAACTTGATATACAAACTTTTAAAATATATTACATACATAAATATTTATGAACAACTATCTAGAGAGGTTGCTAAATAGACATCTAAATATTTGTTCATTCTCATGACATGATCTTTCCATAACGCATGTCTCTTCAACCCCTGCTGTATGTGTGAAAATAGAACCGCTGTGAAGAGAAATGATTCTGAAAGGATACAGGTCTTTCAAACAAAAGAGGGCAATACAAGAAAAAAGTATTTCAATGAAAAAAGAAAGATTATCTGAACAAGGAGTATACAGGGAATTAAGTGGTACAAACTTTGTTACAGAATAAATAAGTCAAGCAGATGTAATGGACAGTAGTCTATAATCGCTAATATGTTATTGCAAATGTGAAAGTTTCTTTAAAAAGATGATGAATAGGTTTATTGTTATGACATTTCACAATGTATACATCATTACATTATATACTAAAAATTAAAATAATGTATTTCAATTTTACTTCAATAACAAAGGTACACAAATAATTATACTTAGGTTTTACACTTGATGTACAAAAAATTAAAATTAAAAAGAACACATAAATCTAGAAGAATTTTTTTAAGATCAACAGAGCTATAGGAATAGTGCTTTGAAAGCTAAATTTCACAATGAAATAATGATTGAAAAAATTCTATCAACAAAAATATGCATTTTTAACCTGTTCAAACAAAGAAAAAGTCATGGCCAACTCACTGTATGGAGTCAGAACTATTCAACACCTGTATTGATTCAGTTTTCTCTATCTGGAGCAAGGCCTTCACTCTGGAGAGATAAAATACCCATGTGGATTAAGAAGAATTAAAGCCCAAGAGAGGTAGCAGGCAATAAGGACACAATCCACAGTTTTATATAAATTCGAGTTTCAGGACCCAAAATAATTACATTCCAGAGATTGAAAAGACCACACTAGTGATCTTATAGCCAAGTAAAAATCCTGAAAATCAAGGGAAAGCTTTCCAAAGATCAGATGGAATCAAATGTCTATATTCTCCAAAGATATGAAAAGTAGATTTTAAAAAACTTATATTGAAACCCAGGACATTTTAGATGGTTTGGGAGCATTCCAATTTAATTTTTCAAAATGAAAATGGGGTTCGCATGGATAAACTGGGCTAGCCTCATTTCTTCTGGGATTACTAGACTGATGCACAGGAGGTTGCAGAGGCTTATTTTATCTTGATTTTATCAAAGCATTTCTCAGATGTCCCAGATCTTTGTATTCAAGAGAGAGAAATATGGACTAAGTAAAAGAAAATAAGAAGAATTCACAACTTTTGAAGTGTTAAATAACAGAAGGAACCCTGAGGGAGCTTGCATGCCTGCTTGGAGCACAGCTTCAAGAATCTGGATGTTCCATATTACCTTCTTGAAAAAAAGACATCTATCTCTCTCAAGTTGCGGATGGACCAGTCTAAGAAAAGGAACTAAGAGTACACAAAGATGCCTACCTTACCACCTTTAAATAAGTTGAAAATTGGCTCCTAGGCCAGAAGCAGTAAGATAGAATATATTAAAAGTAAATGTAAAGCCCAACATCCACATTCAATCAGTTGCAGCCAATAAACCAACCTCAAGTGAAACTGTGACCTAAGAAATTCTATTAAATGCAGAAACAGAAGAATTAGCATTCAATAAGTTCTAGGCCTAGTTCTAACCAATTTGATAATGCATTCTTGATAAAATATTTTTATTCAAGTAAGGTTGGTTTATACATTATATGTTTCAGAGTATATCATTATAAATCAACATCTGGAAAATGATGTTAAATTTATCACTAAAAGTCTAATTTTCATCTTTCACCTTTTATCTAATTTGCCCACCCCCCTCCTCTTTTGCATTTGGTAGCCACTAATTTGGCCTTATAATCTAAATTTTTTTTATTTCAGTTATCCATTTGTTTTGTTTCTCTATGAATCACATAGGAATGATATCAGATGGCATTTACCTTTTTCTGTCTGACTTAGTTCACTAAGCATAATACTTTCTAAGTCTATCAAGTCTATCATATTGTTGACAATGGCGAGATTTCCCCCTTTAAACCGGAGTAATAAGTAGTATTTCATTCTCATTCTCTCTCTCTCTCTCTCTCTCTCTCTCTCTCTCTCTCTCTCTCTCTCTCTCTCTCTGTCTCTCTCTCATATATATATATGTATATGTATATGTATATATGTATATATATATATATATATAAAACTTTAAAAAATAAATCTAAACCTGTTTCCAATAGTTGCCTATTGTGAATATGCTACAGTGAGCATAGGGGTTTGAGCATCTCTTCAAATTAGTATTTTCATATTTGGGGGTAAATACCAGAAGTGGGATACTGGATTATATGAAATTTCTATTTTAGATTTTCTGAACAATCTCCTTATTGCTTTCCATAATGACTGCATCAATTTGCATTTCCATCAACATTATGCTAAGGTTTCCTTTGATTTACATCTTTTCCAATATTTTAGTTTTTTTGATGTGATCATAAGTGATATCGTTTTTCTGTTTGTCTTTCTATTTTATTATTTGTATAAAAAATGCAACATATTTTGTACGTTAATTTTGTAGCCTGCCATGTTATTGTATTTTTTAATTATTTCTAACAATTTTTTACTATAGTCTCTGCAATTTTACATGTACATAATCATGTGATAACTTTGCTTCTTCTGTCCTAATTTTGATACTTTTTATTTCATTTTCTTGTCTTTGCTAAGACTAGGACTTGCAATACTATGTTGAATAATAGATAAAAATAAAGACTTTAAAAATTCAAAATGTAAGCCAAGAATACTATAGTATGTAAAACTCTATTTCAAATTTGAGGGAGAAATAAAGTCTTTCCCCCAAAAAAAACCAAAATTTGAAAAAGTTCAACATCACAAGACCTACTTTATAAGAAATGTTTAGAGAAGCTCTTCTTTCTAAATAAAAAATAAAGAATATCCAAATATGTGTGGAAAAAAAGTGATAGATAGGCACACTCAGAAAACAAAACATAAAGTGGCACTAGCAAGTCATAATATATCACTAATCATCCTAAAGTTAATGAACTGAACTCGCTGATCAAAAGGCAAATAGTGGATGACTGGTTTAAAAAAATAAAACTCAGCTATATGTTGCCTACAAGAGATTCACTTAAGTTATAGACTTAAGGTAAAGGAATGGAAAATGTTACTCCAAGACAACGGAAAATTTAAAAAGGGAGAGACTACTCTTTTTATATCATAATATAGACTTCCAGTCAAAAAAAGTAACAAGAGACAAAGATGATCACTAAATAATGACAACAGGATCAATATAGCAAGAAGATATAATATTTGTGAATCTATATGTACCTAACATACAGAAGCACCAAATATATATAAACCAAATATAAACAAACCTTAAAGGAGACATTGGCACAACATAATAATAATAGGAGACTTCACCACTCCACTTAGAACAATGTACATGTCATCTAGGCAGAAATTCAACAAAAAAATATTGGCCTTAATGACAAATTAGATGGGATGGGCTTAACAGACATCTACAGAGTATTTCACCCCAAAAGACTACACATTACTTTCAAGTACTCATGGAACATACTCAAATATAGACTGTACATTGGGGCACAAAACAAGTCTCAATAAATTTAGAAAGACTGAAATCATATTAGCATATTTTGGGATCATAATGATACAAAATTAGAAATAAACAAAAGAAGAAATAAGGGAAAACCACAAACATATGGGACCTAAACAACATACTTTTGAACAATTGTTGTGTCCATGAGGAAATCAAAGATGAAATAAGAAAATAATGAGTCAAATGAAGGTGAAGACATGACATATCAGAACCTCTGGGATGCATCAAAAGTGGTACTAAGATAAGCTTGCAGCAGTATAAGTATTCCTCAGGGAACAAGAAAAAATCCCAGATAAAAAATATAAGACTACTTAAAGCTAGAAAGAGAAGAAAAAATAAAACTAAAAATCAGTAGAAAGGAGTAAACAATAAAAATTTCAGCAGAAATAAATGAAATAGAGATCAACATACAATTCAAGAATTAATGGTACCAACAGCAGTTTCTTTGAAAAAATAAACTAAAATATTTAGTTATACTCACAGAAAGAGAAACAAGTAAAGTTCAGAAATAAAAACAGAAGAAATTTAACAGATAATACAGAAATACAAAGAATAATAAAGTATTATAAATACCTCTATAACAAGTTGTATAATCTAGAAGGAATGGACAAATTCTTGGAAATATACACGATTCCAGGAACCAGGAAGAAGCAAGAAATCTGAACAGACCAATCACAAGTAAGGAAGTTGAAACAGTAATCAAAAGCCTTCCAAAATACAAAATCCCAAGGCCAAATGGTTTCACTAGTGGATTCTAACAAACTTTCAAAATATTTTCAAAATACCTGTCCTCAAATTTTTCTCCAAAAGTTGAAAAGGGAAACTTCCAAACACACCTGTAAAACAAACATTTCTCTGATTCTAAGACAAGATGAGGATACCACAAAAGAAAAAAACTCTAGACCAATATCTCTTATAAGTATAGATGAAAAATTATCATCAAACAGAAATCAACAATACATTAAAATAATCACACACCATGATTCATTGGGATTTACTGCAGGAACGCCAGGATGGTTCAAATCAATTAAGATAATATGCTATATCAACAAAAGGAAGGACAAAAATAATATGATCATTGTGATAATGCAGGAAAAAAGAATTTGGCAAGATTCAACATCCATATACAATTTTAAAATATCAACAGAATGGGTATAAAAATGTATGTACCTCAACATAATAAAGACTATATAGGGCAAACCTATAGTCAACATCATACTCAATGATGAAGACTAAAAGCTTTTCCTTTATAATTAGAAACAAGACAAGGATGCCCTCTCTCACCACTATTATTCAACATAATAATACATTATTAATAAATTAAAAGGAAGAAAGAGGCGTAAAAATTTGCTATTTTGGCTATATTATTAATACCCTAAATAAGTTTAAGAAAATCAAACTATTATAATTATTTCTAAAATTAGTAAAAGTGGTAATACAAGATGAAACTATAGAAATGGAATGTTTTCGGCACATCTAGGAAAATCACATAAAAATGTAAATATTTTTAAATATCATGCATAAAAATGAAATTAAATGTCTAGGAAATCAGCAAAAAAGAAATGACAGGAGCCATATGAAAAATGTAGCAAAATTTTAGCAAGAGATTTTTTAAAGGAGATCAATTAAGTAAAGATATTTAACATTCCTAAATAAGTCTCTTGCAAAACCTCACTCAAGTTTTTCTGAATTTGAACAAAGTCTAAAATAATTTGAAGAAATAAAGAAGAAAGAAAAGTTCATTTTAAAATTAGGTATAATGAAGTGGTAGTCATCCTATAAAATAGTTCTTAATTATAATAGACAGATATACCATTTGATAGATGCACTATCTAATAGTGCATCTTAGATAAAGCAAGTAAAAATAAAGCTATAATATGTGATGAAGACTACATCAATTAAGAATAAAAGACAGCTTTTAAAATAAAAGGTGCTACTGAGAATCTGTCACTTGTTTCCACAAAGAGGTCAAATCAATTCATATTGTACCCAAGAAATTTTAGAAGGATTCAATAGTTTAATAGATTAAACATAAAAGTTAAAGAAAATATTAGTATTTCTCTAATTTCTTAGGAAGAAATTTTTCTAAGAAAGAAATCAAAAAAACACAAAGGAAAAGACAGCTGAAATTGAATATAATATAAAACATTTTATATCTTTGTAATACAAAATTAGAATATGAATGGCAAAAAAACAAAATCAATAAAAAAACTTTTTATGCAAATCAGAAAAATACTTGGGGTAAATATTACAAGCAACAGGTTAAAGTCATTTAAAAAATTAACAAGCTGATAAAAAAATTAAGATCATAGTAAATGAGCAAATATTACTAATAGATCATTCATAAAAGAATAACATGTGCAACAAATATTTGAAAATAAACTACTAATAAAAATAGTATTCAAATGTAGCTTCATTTTGTTTGTGAATTTACAAATTTTTTTAAAAATAAGAAAATATCCAATATTTGTAAAGGCACAAAGAAATGGGTACGCACTATTGGTGAAAATAAAAAGTGATGCAGCATTCCTGTAAAGAAAATTGGCAATACAAATAAAGAGCCTAGAATATGTTCTTGCTCTTTGATCCAGTAATTACATGTTAAGAATAAATCTTTTTTTAAAAAAGGAAAGGTGCAGGAAGGAATGAAAGCAGTAGTAGGCAGGCAGGCAGGAAGAAACAGGAAGAAGAGGCACTTTATTTAATTTTCTTCAGTTGTTCACACTGGTTGTTCCCTCTAGGCCTGGGACACAAATCCAGGGGTATGTGGCCTGTGTCCTTTGATGGCAATTGACTTAACCACTGCCCCACCACATTGTGCCAAGAATAAATCTTAAGAAAATACCCAAATTAAGAGGACTTTTAAGGCCTAAAGCATGAAAACATTTATTATCTAATAATGTTAATTAATATGCAGATATTTAATAAAGATAAAATTTGCAAAATGAATGGTAATTACAATATAACCTAAATGTATAGGTGAACTTGTGTTATGGACTAAATTCTGAGCCCTCAAAATTTTAAACTCTGAAGTCCTAACCCCCAAAATCTCAAAATGTGAGTGAGTACATTTGGAGCTATAGACTATAAAGAGGTAGTTAAGTTAAAACTAATCCATTAGGTTGGATTCAAATCCCATCTGACCGCTATCTTTTTAAGAGGCAACTAGAACACACAAAAAAGAAATACCACCATGTGTGTGCACAGAGGGATGACAATGAAGAGCAAAGAGAGACGCTTTAGGAGAAACTGACCCTGCTAACACCTTGATCTTCAACTTCCAGCTTCCAGAACCATAGGAAATACATTTCTGTTATTTAAGTCGCTCAGTCTATGGTACTTTGTTACAGAGACCCTATCAAACTAACACGGTGTACTATAAAGTTTGAAGGAAAAAGAATATACGTTTGTATATACTTTAGGATCTCAATTATGTTTAAAAACTTTTGGACAAAATACTGAAAGAAAATATATGCCATAAAAACAATGTTTGTTGCCTCTGAGTGGTAGAACAATGAGTCAACATTTTTATTCTTCTTTATACTTTCCCTAATTTTCAGACATTCTATGATAAACCTATATTGCTTCTAATATTAGGAAAAAGAATATTGTTTTAATAAAATTTACTGTATACATAAATAAAGGATAGGAAAACCATATAAAAATTCTTTGTAAATGATATAAGGATTAATTAATCTTAAGGGCATTATGCTCAATGAAATAAGTCAGTCACAAAAAGATACTGTATGATTTCATTCATGAGAGTAATCTAAAGCAGTCAAACCCAGAGAAACAAGAATGGTAGTTACTAGAAGTTGGGGAATGGGAAAAAGTGTAGTAACTGTTTAATAGTTGTGCGGTTTTTCTTTTACAGATCTAAAGATCTGCTGCACCATAATGTGACTTCATTAACACAACTGAACGCTAAAAAAATGGTTTAAGATGTAAATTTAATGTTATGTGTTTTTTTAATTTATTCTTATTGTAGTAATTATTCTACACACTAAAATAATTTCCTATGTATAGGTTCCCCATTTCTTACATGTATTTCAACACACCATGCCCTCCACCAAATCACCAAGTGCCCTTCCCAACTGTCCAGTGGACTCCGCCATCATCTGCCCTCTCCCGCCCTATTATTATGTGTTTTAGTACAATTAAAACATAAAATAATCAAATAAGACATAGGATCAGAATTAACTAATGTTCAATATGAGTCAACACTTCAACCTAATTATAAAAATCTTATATTTTGATATTTTTATCAAAAAAAATAAACATGCATGATGATGCTGTCAAACAGAACATAAGAGCTGCTTATTAAAAGTTGTCTACACTAATCCATTCTACTCTTGACTGAATTCCCTATTCTCTTTATTTCACTCTCTAATTTTACTGGAAAATATGAAAAGAAAGAAAAAACTAAATCAGTGTGCAACCAGCGGTTCAATTCCATCTTAAATTGTACTGAAAATTGTGGTATCAAGCAGAGAGATATAAATGCTACTCTTAAGAAAATAATTTTAATTCTAGACCAGATTTCAAGTTTTAGTTCTGTCATTCAATAGGTATGAGATGCAAACCCTTGGAACTGAGTTCCCTTGCATGTGAGAAAGAAATTATAATCCTATGGGTTACTGTAAAAATTAAATAAGTAGACAGAGAAGACCTGGCGTGGTAATTTCTCAATAGTTGTTGCCTGTTATTTTTAGATTTGGGGTTGTAACTGTAGAATATGGACAGCCTCTTGAACTTGGTGCTTATTTCTCAGTATCACATGCCAAGGGAAGGAAAAAAAAACTATTAGGATTGTGAGAGTGATCAATATCTCAGTAAGAAGCTGAGAATATTCTGCTTACAATGGAGACTTTGTTGTGTGAGAGAGCCATCTTCAATTATGAGATCACTACAGAGGGTAGAATAGTGAGTCAAATTTTTAGGAAAATGGATCATGTTCTATTCCAGGAAAAATCAACCAACTATGAAGCATTCCAAATATATGAGGCTGAATTTATCATGTTTGGAAAATTAGAAGGAAAACATATTATTCTGTTTCTCCAGAGAAATAGAACAGAATAAAATAGGGAATGTGTGTATACATACAGAGATCTATTATAAGGATTTGGCTCACACGATTATGGAGACTAGCAGGTCCCAAGATCCACAGGGTGAATTGGGAAGTTGGAAACCCAGGAGAACTGATGGTTGATTCTAGTCCAACTCCATCAGGCCCAAGATCTAGGGAGAGCCGATGTTTAAGTTCATGTCCAAAGACAGGAAGAACTTAGACTGAAGACAGTCAAGCAGGAGAATAGTCAGAGGAGGATCAGCCTTTTTTTTTTAACCTATTTAGGCCTTTAACTGATTCAGTGAGACCCATCCACATTGGAAGGGCATCTGCTTTACTCAGCCCATTGTTTTAAATATTAATCTCATGCAATAAAGCACTCACAGAAGCACTCAGAATAATCTTTGGTCAAATATCTGGGCACCTCATGGCCCAGTCAAGATATGTCAGTTGACACATAAAATTAACCATTATTAGAGAATTCCAAAATGAGGTGAAAGGTTAAACTAAGGAACCTATATAGTACTTTGCAATGAAACTAAGGAACTAAATAAGTCTACCAACATATTTAAGACTATCTCCTAGTCCCCAAAGTTCCTCTGATTCCAGAAAATTTGAGTAATTAATTTTGCTATATTTATATCTAAAATCAGTGATACTTTTACTTTGATCCCCTACAATATGAATATTAAGAATAAAGTCTACCATGCTTTGTTATGAGATTTATGAAAAAGTGTACATGGAAGTACTTTGTTCCCCAAATCACCCACATAAAAAATTTTGTTATCATTACCAGTAGCTTTCTAACTGATCAGCCTCTGCTAAACTTCCAACCTGCTCAATGTTTTTCCCTCTCCTCTTTGTTTTCCTAAACTCATCCTTAACCACCAGTCAGCAACTTCAACATTATTTTTATTCTTTTTTTTCCTCACCACTCCCTAGAGCTTGTCATCCACTAACCTATGTCCACTGGACTCCTAAATATCTCCCAATTGTTTAGTGATCTCCTGTTTAGTTTCAGGCCTCACTTTAATGCCACATCTCTGGGACTTCTTTCCTAATTTCCAGGAGGCAGATGCCCACCCTCTACTTATCTGCTCCCACTGTACTTCCCCATTCCTGGAACATCACACTACAAAATTCTGGGAGTAAAATGAAAAATTTCCTCACTTCTCTGATATTCTTCACTGGCTGGATGAAGGAACAAATTGACATTATGCACAATTAGTAAGAGAAAAATTCAGATTTAATAATGACACACTTATGGAAAATTTACATGGCAGTATATTCTGAGATTATTTGGGTACACACACACACACACACATATCAGGATGTGAGACTTGGAAATCTCGGGGGAGAGTGGAGGGGCTCTCCACGTGGCACGGAGGAATGACTTATCCCTAATTTTACTCTAAAAAAATATCTCCTCTGTCTACACTCTTCTAGAGAATACAGACAAGAGACCATTTCTTGATCAGAAGGGTGGAGGCCCAGGGAGTGGCAGATGACTTCTTTGATTAGGGAAGGGATGAAGGTTTAGAATAATAGGAACTTCTCCTCTGCCTCTAGTGCTGTCTTTCACTGGCCTTGGTTCTTCTTGGCATCTATAGGAGAACAATTCTGAGAAAACTGGGGTATTATGTTTTAGTCCCACCATAATAAATATATTTTGGTCTGCATCATCCCTTCTTCAAAGGGATTTTATTTTTACAGACTTGTTCACTATTCATATCTCAGAGCTTGGCACATTATAGGAGAGTAACAAATATTTAATTAAATGTACAAACAGAAAGAAATAAACTACCCACCAGAATAATATATGCACATATCAGGAAACAGAGAAAATTCCCCATTCCTCTGAGGTTCTTCACAGGCTAGATGAACAAATTAATATCAGGCAGGATTAGAAGGAGAAAAGACCATGTTAATGACATACATATGGATAACTTCCATGTCTATAAATTCTAAGGTAAATGGAACAGAACAAAGACTTATATGCTGTGATAAAGAATGGAAAAGAGGGCCTGGGGTGTTAAAAAGGAAGAGGGTGTCCTCGCATGAAGGAATGCCTTCATTAACAACCGTGACTCTAGACATTTTCCATGCCTTAAGATAGGTTTCTCTGATAAAAAAAAAAAGTTTTCTATGGAAATGACTTCATATTCTAAACACCTGTGGTAAGAAAAACAGCTCTTAATTAACTTTTAGTGCCACATACCAAAGTGACATGATTCAGGGACAGGGGTAGCTTAAAATCTGCAGGGCAATATTGAGATGTATGAGCAGGAGAATTGACTGACTACAAAACCGAGGACAACTAAAACAAGGACCCCTCCCTAGCAACTTATGTCTAGAGACACATCTCCTAGTTAGTCACGCCTGAGAACTCCAGGCAACTCACATAAAAACTCCAGCTCTTGCAAGAGCTCCAGGAAAACTTACCAGCTCTCTCCTGCAACCTTCAAACAGCACAGATCTTAGTTTTGTCAAGCTGTTTCCAATAAATTCGCCACGTGGTGCTGGAATATGGCATCTCTCCTAGAATTCCTTCTGGGACAAATGCCACACTCATCAATACAGACACCCACATCAACATGTGCTGGAAAAAATCTTCTCTAGACATCTTGGAAAAGGTCTAGCTAAACAAAATTAGAAGGCCCCATCCCACACACATTTTTTTTAAATAAAAGGCTATCATGAAAAGATATAAGGGAAGGAAAATTGTAAGTCAGGAAGGAAGGGAAATTAAGGAAGGTAAAAGAAAATTGATATATGTAAGTTATACAATTTGAATTGCAAAGACCTTAGAAATCATATCAACTCCCCTACTCATTTTCTACCTGAGGGATTCAAAAATGTAAATCAATTTGTTCAAAATTTCACAAGTCAGTGAAAAAATAAAGATACTTGTCTTGGTGTTATAACTCTCTCATACAATATCATCATACAATTGCAAGGTAGTGAGTCAACCATGGGCAAGGAAGGAGGGAGCAAGGGAACTGAGACAGTACTCCAATCAAAAGGCAGCAGACTGTAAAATGGTGCCAATCTGAAATCCTCCAATCAGTTTAAAAGGGAAACCTCTAATGGACCAATCAAAACCCTTGTCCCACTCCAGGACACACCTGGGCAAGAGTAAGGGCTGCCAATTCCTTAAAAAACCTCAGCCAGAATCTACTCATGGTTTGTTCCCCATTTGGAATGTGGCCTGCCCTTATCCTGTCTCTTAAAGTGTGTACTGTCTTCAATAACTCTCACTTGCTCTTGTTCATTACTGGCTGTGCTACTTTCTTTGTTCCTGGAGCAGGTCGGTCCAATGAAATTTTTTCTTGGACTGTAAGAACCCTGAAGTGAGATCCCAAGACCCTCGGGTTAGCACAATGGCTGTCTGCAGAGAGAGAAAAGGAAGATAATTCAATTTCTACTTTACTGTTGGTAAAGGTACTGGCACTCATTCACTTATTCTCTGTACAAGTTTCAAGGTAATAATATAAGTTAGAGAAATGATATTCTGATGTATTGTTTCCTGGGCCTATGCCCATTCACCTTACAACTGAGTAATAATGCCTCCCTATGAAACTGTGCTGTCATTCTCCTATGAGTCCTTGAATACTCTCAAGAGTCTTGTGGGAAATGGAAGGCCAGGGTTACTTTTCCACAGAAGACGCTGAGTGGCTAATTTCTTTCTCTCCTCCCCCACACACCCATTTCAAACTCATCCATCAGAGCTCAGAAAAGTACAATACATGAAACAACAAGAATAAAAGCCTTTATATTAAATTCTTTGTGGGTGAACTTTGCAGATAAAGCAGAACAATCTGATCTTAGCAAGTTAAATGGTTTGCAAATCACAATGTGCTGCACCCTTCAGATGCATCCTTATGTAAAATAAATCACCTAGTATTATCATAACAGTATTTGAGAAATTTGCAAGTTCAGTGGAATGAAAGGGGTTTGCTTCAGAAAATCTGCATACCTCTTTACATCTGTATGAATGTATACCAGGGGTCTCCAGTCATTTGGGAAAGGACAGCTAATTTTTCATTTACCTAAAACCATAGCAGCTTGATAGGACTATCAAGACAATGCGGAGGGAGATTCGACTGTAAAGGAAGAAAAGGTAACAATAAAGGATGATATCACTGAGTCCCTGAATATATAGAATCAGAGACAAAGACAGAAGGGAGACAGGAGATGACTTGCCACTGCTAGATTATACCACTCCCTCATGGAAATCATAGTAAGTTTCATAGAAAGATCATAGAATGGGACAAAGCTATATTGTGGTTGATACTGATCAGTTGATTAGAGACATGATTGCAGAGATTTACATAAGGTCATACTTGCCAAATAAACAAATGTTTGCAACTTGGTGCTGTTAGGGCATCTGCTTTCACATTATGCCTTTATATTACCATACTTTCCTATCACTAATGTATGTTCAGGGGTTAGAACTTAGGCTTGCATTTAAGAGATGAACACTAAGTAAACCGAACATTAATTGAATCTACAAGTTAAATTAACATACAGGTATTTGCATATTTGTCCCTATTCATACACATACATACATTCATTGCTTCAAATAAAGGCAGTACTTTCTACAAAAGTGTTCTGCCCAATAGCAATCTTAGCACTGCATACCTAGGTAGATCATACTCCCCAATACAAACAATAATGCAAAGAGAATTTTTTAAATATACTTTCAACTGAAAAAATTTGAGGAATTTGAAGTGTATCATTTTAAATAAGCTACCAGTTAGTAAATTTTACCTACTATGCTGGGAACTGTCCTTTAAACAAGCACACAACAACAAAACACAGTAATTCCATCACAGCAACTCAGGCATAAGTCTTACAGAAGAAAAGTTAGTAATATCATCTGTATTTTAAAAGACAATGCATATACTACAAAGATCACACATGAAAAATTTCCCCAGTGTTGACAGACACATTGATTTATTTTTCTTATGTGTGTGACTGAAAAGTGGAGTACATTGCAATTTGCAATTCATTTAATGTATCAAGTTCAGATTGGTCTACTCTTATTACAAAGTTTAATCAGATAGTATATATTAGGAAAAATATTCACCAGGGTTTTTTTTTATGCTATAGGCTCTTAAAATGGGAGAAATGAATTTAAAAAAAATAGTAACTAAAAAATTAAGTTAATTGTGATGTAATGGTATTTTATCCAACAAAGCATAACTCCAGGTTAACAACATTGATCTTCTAAGACAAGAGGCTTCTGGAAGGCTCTAACTGGTGTAGATGCTGAAGTCACTGCAGCTCAGAAGGGTAAGAAGTCAAGAAGAAAAACCAGATGCAAACTGGGGGACAGTAAGGGCAAATTAGGACCTGTACTGGACTCTCACCTCATCTGATTCAAATAATGAAGGTGATTTGCAGTAGAAACTGGTGCATCCAATTCTGGTATATGTGACTGGTCTGGGATTTAGAGAAGCTGAAGGTGCTGATGCAGCCTGAGCTGGAGGAGTCATGGACCCCATTGATGCCCCACAGCAAGGACGCAAGCCAGCAAATCAGCCATCTGTACAGCACCTCCCAATATGGTAGATGACCTTCCAAGTTCAATAGAAGGTTGGAAGATCATCTGCCATCTCTCACCCATATCCTTGTACCCATCAACACTAATCCAGAAGCAAGAGAAAAGGAAATTCTGGGAGACATAATTCTAACCTTGCTAAATTGACACAGTTCAAAACCAACCCTATGAATTTATGGTAATTTTTTCCTCAATTTTTTTCTCTCTTTTTCATAATGTTCCTGCTAATTATAAGCCACATACTGAGTCACTAGTGATATACCTTTGTGTGCAGATAAAGTCAATAATTTGGATTTCCAACACCTAAAACAGATAGGAAAAAATACCAACATTTTACTGTTGGTACATAATTCTAGTGCATTTTAGCCCAAAAGAAATGTTTCTCTAAAAAAAAAAAAGAGCCAAGTATCATTTCACAACCTTGAAAACTCCATCAAGAGAAGTGCACCTTCATATTCTACTACAAAAGAGGAGAAATTAAGTTGATAGGTTTGGTGCAATGAGGAGACTAATTTGTATCTTTATCTTGCCTCTACTATTAAAAAGTTCGCCTTCTTTTACATAATTATTTACTGTAACCTAAATTCATTAGTGTAAAAGACACTATTTCATTTTAAATGTTGGGTTTTTTTAGATATAGAAGACACAAAAATAGATGACAGTTTCTTTTTCCAAACACATTAAACCCTTATCTCTATTTGATTTTTCAAAATTGTGAGGCACAAACTGTCCAGAGCATAGAACTCTGAGTCTCTTTTCCTACCCTGTAAAGTCAACAGTTATGGTGCTAAAGTTTAATCAATCCCATAAAATGTTACTCAGAAAGTGACCCGGTGCTATGCCTGAAGTACATCTCCTACATTAAAAAGCACTTTCAATGCAACCAGAACAGTGTTATTGAAAGAGATTAACTAATAGGTACCTGGACGAGGATGGGGAAAGGGAGAGAGGGGAAGAAAAGTCAAATGGGAGAGAAGGCCACGAAAATCCCATTTTCAAGCATTTCCCTAAGGAGATGTGGCTGCATAGATGAATGCACAGGTTGAATAATAAAGGTCCTTTATATTATTTCAAGTAGAGAGCTCTATGAATTTCATAGTGAAATCAGACACAGTTTTTCCTTCCAGTACAAACCAGAGATGCCAAAACGCAAAGCAAGAGAAGTGCCTGATCAAAGGTCACTAATATAGAGGCTATTTTGGAAATTTCAGTACCGTTCATTCCAATTATTTTTTTTAACAAATATATATACCAGGAATACAACACATTTAGCTCTGAAATCATACACACTCATTCACTCTATGTGTGTACAATGTTTGTTCATTTAAATAAGTATACATGCATAAGAACATAAAATGTAATTTTGAAAATGCAAATCTAAAATTAAAACTCTTCCCCTTTGGAAATGCCTGTAGGAAAACATAAAAGTGTCCCCATTCCCTATCTCCAATTTTCCCTTCAAGAGGTCACTGCTGTGAAGAGTGGAATGTTTATCCTTCCAGACATATGGACACCTGTCTAGGTTTTGGCAAATATAAGCAGATGGTATATCTTCCTCTGTTCCTGGACAAGAACTCAAGTGGATCCCAGGACTCTTGTAGCCTCTATAACAATACATCCTATGGTCTTCTTAAGTCTGACAAAAACAACATAGCAACAAGCCCTCAATTCTGAATTTAATATGTCTAAACAAAGTAATAATCAACACTACACCCTCAACATAAACTGCAAGAGTCTCTCCTGCAGATACAGCATTCTTCTCAGACTTGCATCAGATGATAAGAGTGTGACAGATTTCTCTCACCATCTCGCATTAATACTCAGCCTTCTAAACTACACTTTCTGATCACTCCAGGTTTATTTTGTCAGAAGGAGGAATACCTCTTAATTCTTCTCAAATTTTATTGAAATAGCATTGTTTTACAATGCTGGTATACAGCATTAGAGTTCAAGATCTGTACATACTACCTTATAAACTCCACAAAAGTCGAGTTTCTATCCATCACCAAACAATCCCCTTCACCTGTTTTGCTTACCCTCCATCTCTACCATTCTGCTGTCAGAATCTAAGGGTTTGGTTTTTAGCTATTATTTGTTTTGTTTATTCATTGGCTTTGTTTCTTTGTCTTCCCCATATAAGTGAAAACATGATGTTCCTCTTTCTTCCTCTGGCTTATTTCACTTAGTATAATCCCTCAAAGCCCATCCATGTTGTTACAAATAGCAACAGTCCATCCTATTTATGTATGTATGTGTGTATGTATGTGTATTATATTATATATATGAATATATAATGTGTGTATATATGTGTGTATGTGTATACATACAAATATATATATATATATCTGAGTAGTATTCGATTATTTATTACCATGAACTGACACTAAATTTCCTGCCCCTTCAGGAATCTAAACCTGGTCTCCCTTTCACCAATATTGTTGTGACTTCCTTATCTGTAGTTACCTTAGGTAAATTCATCTCTCTTCTTGTTTGTAACTTCCTTCTCTTCTCAGCCCCAGGATTCCAGTTGAAACTATAGCTTCTCTCTTCTAGGATCTGGTTCTTCCAATATTATTCTTGGTCAGGGTCTAAGAATAAACCACAGTAATATTATTCCAGTGTGTGTGCTGTGTGTGTGTGTGTGTGTGTGTGTGTGTGTGTGTGTGTGTGTTTCTGCTCTCTCATGCAGGGCCATTTTCATTCCATGTGAAGCACACTTGGAGCTTCTACCCAAAACTCCAGAACTCAGGACAAAGTGATCACTTATCCTTGGTTCTGCTAGCAACTATCTCCCACCCTTCGTATTTCTCAGGGAGTAGTCAGACCCCAGTCCACCATGTTCCCAATTTCTGGGCACATGTCTCATACTCCCAAGTAGCCCAAATGAAACCCCTCTCACCCAGGTCAAGGTATGTGGAAATTAACCCCCATTCTAGGAGAAAGGGAAGTATATCAATAGTTATCCCCCAAATCCTCTTCAAATCCACTCCCTGGAATTTCTTTGAATCTCAAAATATAATGGTTTAAAATCATCTGACTTTTAGTCTATTTTTTAACTCCTATAAGATAAAATTAGTCTTATCAATCACTTTAATATCTGTCAACTTAAGAGTCACAGTTCAGTTTGTGCTCTTATTTTTTTTAAAGGAAAGTACAAGTAGGCATGTAGGCAGGAATATAGAAGAGGAAAAAGTACTTTGTTTGTTTACTTTTATTATCCCTCCCCTACCCCACCACCACCCAGAATACCAACCCAGGTCCATACAGTGGACTGTGTTCCGCTAGAGGTGGCTGACCTAACCACTACTCCACCAGGGTACACCTGAAGCTCCTATTTTAACATCATGACATACATAGACATAGAAATGAATGTGCGTATGTCATTCACATAAGATTATTTATTCCCCAATTCTTTATGTTTAGGAAATGAGCATTCTTGTTAATCTGAAAGTTCTTATAATTTTGAATACAGTGTTATAAATATAAGATCATATAACTGCTTAAATTATTTTATTCAAATAAGGTGACTTCACACATACACGTTTATTCACCTCTTTTTAAGCTGAATGTAAACTGGAAAAATCCAGTTAAATCAGAGCAGAAATTTGGCAGGTTCAGGTTAATAAAGGTTTCTTTTTACTCTTTTTTAAAACTCTTCCTCCTTTTTCTGGAGATATCAAATGCCTTTTGTTTGCTATGAAAAGGTAGTAACTGAAGATCAGGAACCTATTCGCTCTGGAGAAATCCTCCTCTCAATATCGAATTTCCCTGAAATGCTGTACACAGAGAAAAAATATTTTCCCAATTTTTTAGAAACTTCATCTATTGCTCTGTTTTCATTAGGAAGATAATCATGATTCTAAAGAAATAAATAAATCCTGAGTTTTTTGATTTCTTATGGTGTGCTCATTCTCTGTTCTTAACACAAAATACAACTTCCCTCCTATAACTCCAAGAACAGAAGGGATAGTAAGCAGCCTACATAATATTCTGCTCAAGAATGCTTTAAGGCATCCTAAAGGAAACATTCTCCAGTGGAGTCTGTTTTGTTATGTGTTCAATAACCATATGTTCATTTCTATGTGGATAATGTACAGCATAATGGATACCTGCAATGATTCAAGGAGAAGGCAATTATTGACTCAAGGGGGTTTTACTGATTAGACTCTGAATGGTTCAAACATGACCAGAACTCCAATTGGGCACTATTAAAAGTTTGCTCTGATTCTTGGGTATTTGTTCTTTTGTGCATAACTGGCTTCTAAAAAGCACATATTGCCTCCTGTGTTCAGTGGGATGCTACGATTAGTTATGATCCAAAATCATAATGTCATTTTACATTTTGAATAAACCTTACTAAATTTACTCCCAATTGAATACTCTTCACACATGAAATCATAACTTTAATTCAAAATAAATCCTCTGAGACATTTATAGGACAGTAAATATGAGTCTAGTGAATGGATAAATGAAAAAATGAATAAAAGTCTTACCATGCAGATAGATAAAGAGAACTTGAAAATAAAATGGGAAAATACATTTCTGAACAATGCTTCTTTCCCAGAGCAAAAAAAAAGAGGGAGGGAAAGTTAAGCAAAATTAATCTCATTAGTTGATATAGAAAATTCTAGCTTCTTTGGGTCTCACAAAAGCCTGCGTATTGGGTGGGGGTAGAGGATTGTTAATCACACTTAAAACTACTAAGCCTTGGGGAGTTTATGTTCTCCACAAGGTCATATAATTTCTAACACTATTCATTCAACATATATTTAAGGGTGGGCATCTAAAATTAAAGTAATGTGATAGAATTGAGTATGACAGATAGCTACTGAATACTGAGGGATCAGTGACAGTCTCTCAAAAATGGTGGTATTTAAGTTGAGATCTAAAATAGAAGGTCAGCCAAGGAACATCAATAAGAAAAGCACATCAAAGAGAAGCCCCAAATGCAAAGGCCCTGAGGTAGAACAGAATTGCATTGATTCAAGAATCAAAAAGGCTAGTGGGCTGGAGGAATTGAGTAAAGAGTTCTGAGAGGGCCATCCTCCAGGATGACCCCCTAATGATCTCTGTCTCTGGCATTTATACCCTTACATAGTCCTCTCCCACATTATACCAGAGTTGGTCTTTAATACTAAAAGAATACAGCAGAAATGATAGTTTATCATTCCTGAGATTAGGTTGTAAAAATTACAACTTGCCTCTTAAACTTGTTCTCTCAGTCGTCTCTTGGATCATTCACTCTGGAAGGAAGGTAATTGTCATCTCATGAACCCTCCCAAGCAACCTATGGAGAGGTCCTTGTAGCAAGGAATTAAGGTTTACCAACAGCTTTTTTTTTTAAGTTGAAAACTTTTCCACCCCAGTGGAACCAAACATAATGGCAGCCCTCACCAATCTCTTGAATGCAACTTCAAAAGAGATCATGAAATAAAATCGCCCAGCTAATCTGCTCATAGATTCCTGAGTCACAGAAACTATAACTTAATAAATGTTATTTTAAGATGCCAATTTAGGATGATTTGTTATGCAACAAAAGATAACTAATACATGTTCTAAATCTCCTTTGAACTGATCTTTTCATTAGACTATGCTATTAAGAGGATCTTACTAGAAATTTTTTGTACTGTGAACTACTGACACCTAATAAGACTAGATTTTCATTATATTAGCATGTCTGGTCAGGCTCACCTCTAATATTTGCTGAGTTTGGAAATGAAAGTCTACATATTACATGTCTAGACTTTTCAAATTTCTAAATCAAGCTAATTGTTAAAGTGTCTTCTATTCTCCTTCATTGACAAACATACCTTTATAAGCTTCTGAAAAATTTAAAGTTCTCAGACTTCTAGGAGTTCACCACATGAATGTATATATATATAGTGGGGCGCAGCTCCCAGGCCTTGGTCCCAGGCTAGTGCCATTCCCTCCATTTTTTATTGCTCCAGATTCTACCCTACACCTTAAGAGGCTTGTTATACCACAAGTGAATGCCCCAACTTACAAGTCCAACCTCAATTGACATACCATGATAAATAGCCATCGTGTGGCTACCATTGGGGATTAGGATACAGAATACTGACTGTGTGATATGCCCACAGGAAAATAGACCATGGAAAACCTCAATAGAGGTCCTGGAAGGAGACTAAGGACTGTTTGAACAGGCATCCCAGGATCCCATGTGTGTTGTCTAGTAGACAAAACATGGATCTTCATGGTTACCCTAATGACTCTGTAGACTCTTTGTTCCACTGAGGTAGATATATCTGGAAGAAATTCCTCTAAAGTATGAGCTTATGGGGATGGGGACCCTAATGCCTAAACAGAAGCACAGTAATGCTTAATTTCTCTCAAACAAGTAAAATGATAAACTATCAAAATATTTTTGTGATATTCCACAGAACTCCAAAGAAGATACATATATTAGGCATCAAGAAACACCTAACAGATTTTCAGAATGCTGTTAGTTGTCTCCCTCTCTAACCTATGTGACTTGCTAAATATTTGCTGTGTTATCACTCATCCTTCCTTTAGACTCACTTTTTCTACTTTTATGGTCAATATAGCAGAAAATAAAATCACTAAAATTACCAATCATCAAAAGAATGTTCTGATTAGGTCATCTCGGGCCATATTCAAAACTCCTAGACTAATAATCTAAGTTAAGGGGTAGAATTAATGTGGTACTAATATATGAAAGCAATGACCCTAACACTGAAGACAGAATAGGAAAGAGTGTTATTAGGATAGGAAGGAAATCATTACATTTTTTGAATATATTTTCAAAAATTCTAGTTGTCTATAGTTTTCATATTCTAGATAAATGCATCAAAATTATCACTAGTTAAATTTTGTGCTAGTTTATAATTACATAAAGCTGCACACATGACATTTTCCTTATCTGACTAAAACTAAAGTTTTCATTTCAATGATCTTTTGAGAAACAGGTAAAGTATAATTTCCTTTGGTCTTATTCACAAACAAGGCGGAAGTCTCTTGGGTGGAAATGACAACATATTCTTGTCATTTGAACTGCTGAAGGATGAAATTCGTGCACTAAAACTGACCAGAAAAATCAAAGAAATATACAGAAAACATAAACTTACCATGCAGTTATAGGGAAAGTTTTTATATTTTTAAGAAGCTTAATTGGCAAACTTAGTCTACCTTCCTGGGAAGTTAACCATATAATCTCAAATAATTCACTAGAAACCAGTTCAACAGACCCTTAATTATTGAGACATTTTCTTATACTAAACTTTCAAGACAAGCAAGAAAAATAATCAGGGGACCATAAAACATCCCAAAATTTATTCATAAAATTAATTTCCTTTTCTTTAATAAAAACCATTTACATAATGCTCCAATGCACATTGTTTTTGAAAGACTTTGTGTTTCAAATTATAATTAAATATTATTTATTATTTACTTAATCAAAGATTATAGCTCTTTTTCTGAGATTCTAATTTACCGTATACCAAAATTATGACCAAAAATAAAGAATCCAATACTGCAACTAATCTGGATAACTTCATTGATGATTAATATATGAATTCTTTTAACTTTCTACAGTAGTGAAAATAATTCACTGATATCTATTATTGTATTTTGAACCTATTCGAGTTCAAGAATTTCAGTCTAGAAACAAAAATTCTAAATCATGATAAATTTACTCTTCTAACTTTACACCCATAATCATATCTAATGGATATATATGAAATATATACTGAAAATTACATATTACAAATGTTTAAGAAAAAGTATAATATAATATCAGAATTATTAAAGATTAAAATTGCTAGCCACAAAAATATTATTTGTAAATTTCCTGGGTACCCTCAAAGTACTCACCAACAAATAGGGAAAGGAAAGCTTGTGAACAAATAAAGCTACAATAAGCACCAATATAGAGTAGAATATAAGTAATAGGGAGGAAGTAATCCATAGTACTTGGAGTTTTAGAAAATCTTACATAAGGAAGTGATATGAAATAAACTGAAAAATTAGAAGATATTAAACATATGGACTTGGAATAGTATATTCCTTGTAGTAGAACAATGGTAGTGAGAATTTAAAAGACTATCACAGTCTGGCATGCTTAAAGAACTGCAAGCAGGGTATCAGTAACAGTATTATAAGTCTGGAGATTTAGTAGAAAGGGGACAGAAGAAATAAGAATGGAAAAATTACAAAGTAAGGCATATAAATTTAAAATATTTGATGTAAAAGTATTAGACTTTCTTGACTAGACAATGATTCCAAGTGAGTTACTGACTTGGTTACAATGCTATACAACCTAATATAATAAAAGTAAATTTGATACCTTGATATCAAAACTAGACCAAGAGTGTAAAACTACCAACAAGATCCCTCTTGAATATACACACAAAATTCTCAAAAACATTAGTAAATTGAACCTTGCAGTGTGTAAAAAAGAATCATATACAATTTGGAAATTATCACAGGAATACAGGGATGGTTGAATATTTGAAAATCAATTCATGAAATCCACTCTATTAATTGTCTAAGGAAAAGAAAACCATATGATTTCATCCATCAACGGCAGAAAAGGCATTTTACTAAAACTCAACATTTGTTTATAATAAAAAAAAAAATCAGCACACTAAGATATAGAAAACAGCATCATTAACCTGAATAGGGCATCTACCAAAACAAACAAAATCCTACAACTAGCATCATATTTAATGATGAGAGACTGAATTCTTTTCTCTAAGAGTGGGAACAAGGCAAGGTGTTCAATCTTATCAATCAAAATTCTGTATTATAAAACTGGAAGTTGCCACTACTGCAGAAGTGTGTGTGTGTTTGTGTGTGTGTGTGAGAGAGAGAGAAAGAGGTATAAAGTAAAAATATAAATGTAAAGTGAAGATATAATTGTCTCTATTCACAAACACCATGATTGTTTAGAAAATTCTAAGGAATATACAAAAAAATACCAATTAAAATTAAAGATTTTAGTAAGGTAATAGCATACAAGGTCAGCAAACAAAACTAATCATATGTCTATATATTCATGATTTATAATTATAAAATTAAAATCAATATAATTTACAATAGCTCAAAAAAATAAATATCAAAGTTTTGACCTAATTAAACATGTATTAGACCCAAACCCTAGAATTTTAATATGAAATTTCTTTGGGGATCTCAAAAAGAAATGATTCATAAGGAAAAATATTAGATTTTCTTCCAACATTTCAATGTCAAACTTTATTTTTAAAAAAGATTGGCGCAAAATATCTGAGGTAGTTCTATAAATTAGAGTTCTCCAGAGAAGCAACATATAAGATGTGTGTTTAGAGAAAGACAGAGAGATATTAAAGAATTGACTGATGCAACTTTGGGAAATGGCAAAGCCATACTATGAGAGTAAACCAACAATTGAAAACTCACACTGCAGTTCAGGTGGTGCAAAATTCCATCTTGCTTAATCTTTCTTCTGTTCTATAAAATCCACTCATGAATATGTTAATCTCATCCAAAAACACCTTCAAAGAGTCATCTAGAATATTTTTGGCAATATATATGGGAACCATGACCCAGATAAATTGACAATAAAATTAACAGTCACAATACTTAATTAAAAATATGTGAACTGATTTTTTATATAAAAAAACTAATCCTCATGTCTAAAGGACTCAGCAAAATATTAACAGCATCAGGAACTGAGCAAAGAATATGTCCATGAGTGCTTTCTCAGAAATCAATGAATAATTAGCTTCAGAAAAACAAATTAACTATAAAGACATTAGAGTAAGAATTAGTAGAATTGAGTATCAAAAATTGTAGTTCTAACTGTACAAGAGGAAATACAATCTTATATGATGTTCCTCTTGATGATGGAACACCAAACCACTTACATAATATTGCCAAAAGGATCAAACCTGATGATGAGCAAAACTCTGGATTGAACTGAGCATCTGCAGAAAATATAGAGGACACAGGAAATATAAACTATCTTTGAGTATTTAAACAATGAAAGCCAGAAAATGGAAAATTGCAGGTCTTAAGATTTGTATTCTTTGACAGATCCATTTTAAGATAAAGGAAGGGATGAAAAAATAACCTGTAGAGGAAAAGCATTGAATTTTTAATTCATAACCAAATAATTTAATTCAAGATAAAACTAGTATTTAGTGATTCACATTGAGATGGTAAAATTATTAAAAATGTATGAGTAATGACAATAAAAATTAGGAGAGTGATTACTTTTGAGGGTAAGGATGTAGTTGTGTTTAATGCTCTTTGCAGGACCACAATATAACTGTATATATAGATACAGCTATAGCCATATATTTAATACATAAAGTATATATTATACTTCTATTAATCAGATTTGTTCATACAAGAAACCAGATTTTGTGTGTATATATGTTATTTAAAATATTTAAAATAATATATACAAAATATTAAAATTTTATATATATATATCAAACTCTACTGGTGGACTTCCACTACTTCTGGTAATAGCAGATGAGGTAATTAGGTTAGAATCAAATTCCTTCCACTTAAACCATTGGAGAAATAAAATAAAATAGTAAAATAGCAAGACCCATATAGATGCTGTCAACAACAGATGTCAACAACTGTGAAGATACACACAGAAAGTTAAGAGATGGAAAAAGATACTCCTAGCCAACCAAAAGAAAGCTAGGACTGCTATAATTATATCAGACAAGATTTTAAATAAACTTTAAAAGACAAAGATTGTGAGACAAAGAAGTTTATTTTATAATAAAGAAGGGTTCTGTCTAACAAGAGGATATTATTTTTGTAAATATTTATGCAATACCTAAATATATAAAGCAAATATCAGAGTGCAGAAAAGATGGCAATCTGGTAGGGGCAAGATTCAGATTCCCCCCACAGGACAATTAGAAATTCACCTACTCTCGAGGGGCAAATACCAGAGAAGGGCAGGCACAGCGACTGCCAAGACAAGAGTGGCTGAAAACGTCCCAGTAAGCAACTAAACCACAGATCTGGGACTCAGCCTAAGAGCTGCAGCAGTGGGGCGGAACTGTGGGAGGATGCAAACAGTTTAAAGAGATGCAGCAGAGGCAACAAGGAGCCCATCCAGTGGGGCAGGGACACAGAGGTGGGGGACATCATCTTGGCACAGGGTGGGCGGAAAGCCAGAGCCCTGGGAACTGAGTGAGTAGGACAAAATAAAGATCAGAATAAAAATAAATGAAATAAAGATTAAAGGTATGTTAGAAAAGATTCGTAAAACTGTTTTCGTATTTTTATGAATTTTTAATTTTTATTTAGTATACATTGCTATATGATTTTTAGGATACAGAATTTACTCAGTCTGTGGCATTTTACACCACTCCCATCACCAGAATTCTAGCACTAACACTACCATCACTTTGACTCCTTTATTCCCTTATTCCGCCTATCCACCCACATATAGCCACAGTCCTACATCCTGTAGTTTTGCGATTTTTCTATTTCTTCCACATGAGTGAAACCATCTTGTACTTCTCTTTTTATTTCTAGCTTATTTCACTTAGCATAATTATCTCATGATCTAGCTAGTTTGTTGAAAAATGTACAATTTCATGACTTTTAACATAGTAGAATTCTATAGATTATCTATACACCATAATTTATTTATCTAGTCATCTGTCAACAGGCATTTAGGTTTTTCCCATGTCTTGACTATTGTGAATTGTGCTTCCGTGAACATAGCAGTACAGAGAATTTTTACAATTAGTGTTATCGTATATTGGGGATATATGCTTGAAAGTCAGGTTGCAGGATCAAACGGCAGTTCCAAGTATTTTGAGGAAGCACCATACTCTTGTACAAAGAGGTTGCACTAATTTATATCTGTACCAACAGTGTAGGAGAATTCATTTTTCTGTACACCCTCTCCATCACTTGTTATTTCCAATCTTTTTAATGTATGTTATTCTAACCAGTGTGAAGTGATAAGCCATTGAGGTTTTTATTTATGTTTCTCTGATAGGAAGTGATAGAAAGCATCTTTTATGTGCCTGTATGCCATCTGTGTGTCTCCTTCAGAAAGGTGTCTCTTCAGCTCTTCTGAACATTTCTTGAATGGGTTGTTTACTTTTTTGTTGTTAATGAGTAAGGGTTCTTTACATATTTTGGAGACTATGCTTTTGTCCTTTGTATATTATGTGAAAATCTCCCACTCCATGGGTTACTTTTTGGTTTGTGGTGGTTTGCGGGGTGTACAGGAACTTTTGTTTACGGTAGTCCCAGTTGTTAAGTTTTACTTTAGTTTCCTTTGAACTGATGTCAATTCCCCAAAGACATCTCTGAGATTGATGTCATAGTGGTGACTTTTGGGGATTTTCCAGGTGTAATATGATGTCATCTCTAAATAATGAGTGTGCACAGCACAAACTCAGAAACAATAAGGGGGTAGAGATTCAATGAATCATCCAATGTCCATGATTTAATCAATCATGCCTATGTAATGAGGTCTCCTTAAAAACTCAAAGGACAAGGTTTAGAGGTTTTCTGGGTTGGCGGACATATCGAGATTTGGGAAAAGTTAAATGCCTAGAGAAGTCATGAACAGTAGCAATTCTTCCCATATGTGTCCTATGCCTGTATTGTATCCTTTTATAATAAACTGGTAGTTTAGTAAATAAAACGTTACCCTGAGTTCTGTGAGCCCTTAGAGCAAATTAATTTAACACATGAAGAAGTCCATGAGAACTTCTGATTTATAGCTAGTTTCTCAGAAGTACAGGTGACAACCTGGACTTTTGATCAACATCTGAAGTATATGTGGAGGGGGCACCGTCTTGTGTGACTAAATCCTTAACCTATGGAATATGATATTATCTCCGTGTAGATGGTGACAGAACTCAGTAGATTTCTTTGACAGGTATCTGAGAATTGCTTGTTGTGTGGAAACAAACTGAGCTATGTACACAATATGGAATATACTACTCACTGATAAAAAGGAACAGACTATTGATACATGTAATAACTTGGATTAATCTCCAGAGAATTATGATTAAGGGAAAAAGTAAAATGTTACATACTATATGATTCTATTCTTATAATATTTGTGAAATAACATAATAATAAATGAAGAAGAGACTACTGACTACCAGGGATTAAAGATGGATGGTTGGATATAAATGGGGAAAGGAAATTATGATGATGGCAAACTTAAGTACCTTGATTTTGGTAGTGGTTACATAAAGTTATAATTTTGATCACATTTTATTGAGTTATATACACACACATACACAAATGAACAAATGTGTAACTAGCAAAACTGGAATAAGCTCTTTGGATTTTACCAAAGTCAACTTCCTAGCTTTGACATGTACTATATTGTCTTATGTAAGATACTGACATTGAGGGATGCTTGTGAAGCATACACAGTGTCTCTGTATACATTTTTTGCAACTTCCTATGGATCTAAAATTAATTATAAATTAAAAGTTTAAAAAAATAAGTACATAAAGACGTTACTCAGTTTTCTAGAACATATCAATTCAGCAAATATTAAAAATGTATCCAATCAGGAAAAACAGAGATGTTATGTAATAGCCAAACTTGTCATTTGTTGCTTAAATTTGCTTTTTTCTTTTATAGTTTATTTACCTCTGGTGTCAAATTTTTTAATCTATATGTGAGATGGAGGCATTTTACATAATAAATTTACAATTTTTGCCTTCTTTTGCTGTCCAAACTGAAATTAAATCGTATGTGCTGGTTATAAGAAGAAATCTGGACCTGTGAAGCCAGGGTCAAAATCTGACTACCAACTACTACCTATGTGATATAGAGAAAGTAACTTCATTTCTTTTCTGCCTCAGTGCCTCATCTGTAAAATTAGCATACTAAGAATAGCTACTTCAAATGTAAAATAATTAAATGAGTTAATGTATATAAAGTTTTGAACAGTGCCTGGCACACTGCAAGTGTTAATGAAATTCAACTCTGTTACTTATGTCCTTGATAGCATTGTAATCATGAGAATTTACTTACTCTCTCAATATCCCTTATCATATTACAAATATAAAATGACAAACCACCAGAAATTGGAAGTCATAAGTAAAACTTTCATATGATATTCACACTGAAAAATCCCTCACTTTATATATAGATATCTACATAGAGCTATAGGGTTCCCCTACTGTCCAAAAGTAGACCATTCCTTTTTTATAAGATTTGCTAGTTATCTTGGGGTGGAAAATGCATGAAATGTTTTCCATTAAGCTAAAAATCAAAGTGTTCCCAAGTCCCCCCAAAAAAAAAATCAAAACTTCCAAATCATACCAAACAGAAACAGTCTACTTTCAGATAGTGGGGAAAACCCGTAAGAAGCTAAAATTTCTCTAGATTAAAGAATCACTGTCAATATACTCAACTGAATCAGACATGGAAAACATCAGAAAATTCTTATCAATTAATTGATATTATTGATAATTATTACAATAATTGATATTATACTGAAATTAATCTGATTTCTGTTTCCAAATGCTTTGGATAAGACACTAAACTTCTGGACAGTTACTGGCTCTAAATTCTATTTCACTGGATTTTACTTTTTAAAAAAGACTGATTTTTTTTAATTTATTGAAAAAAACATTGCATTATAACATTATGTAGGTTTAAAGTGTGCATCATTATAAGCTAACACAGGTGTAATATATTGACTTTACCATCAATAATTTAATTCTGTTATCATATAAGTGACCCTTTTTACCTAATTTACCTACCCTACTCATTCTTTCTGTCTGCTAACCACTACTTTGATTCCATACACTAAAGTTGATTCGTTGGGTTTTTGTTGGGGTTTTTTTAATTGAAGGAACATTGCATTATAAGAATGTTTACCTAATTCACCCACCCATTCATCTTTCCCTTTGGTAACTACTAATTTTAGTTTATAGACTAAAAGTCTATTTTTGTTTGATCTGACTCATTTATTTAGTTTCTCTATATACCAAATATAACTAAAATCATATGACTTTTGTCTTTCCTTCTAACTGACCCTGCTAAGCATGATTCCCTCTTGATTGATTCACCTTGCTTCAAAAGGCCTAATTTCATCATTTTTATAGCTGGATAGTATCCCATTGTGTGTGTGTGTTTATGTGTGTACCAAATCTTCTTTATCCACTCATCTATTAATGGACACTAAGATTGTTTCCAGGTCTTGGCCATTGTAAGTGATGCTGCAATAAACATGGGTGCATATATCTCTCCAAATAGTGCTTTGTGTTTTCCGGATAATCCCAGACATGGGATTGTGGAATCATGTGCAATTTCTATTTTTAATTTTTTGAGAATCTTCATACTCTTTTCCATAATGATTGTACCAATATACACTGCCACCAACTGTGAACAAGTGTTTTCTCTCTGCATTCTCACCAACTTGTTGTGTCCAGTTTTTTGGATAACAGGTGTGAGATGCAATCTCACTGTTTAGTTTACAACCTATCTTAAAGTAAAAACAAGTAAATCATCTGCATATTCTAATTGTTCATTTTTACTCTCCTCTCCTCCCCTGTTTTATATCTTGCTACTTCTAAGTGGGGTCTCTTTTCATTTTATAGAAACCTCTTTAATATTTCTTGCAAAGCTGATTAGATCATGATGAATGCCTTTAACCTGTTTTTCTGCAAAGCTCTTTATCAGTTCTTCAATTCTAAGGGATAACCTAGAAGGGTAGATTATTCTTGATTGGAAATCTTTTAGCACTTCGAATATATTGTGTCATTTCCTTCTATCCTATAAATTTTCTACTGAGTTGTATGCAGACAATCTTATGGAGGTTCCCTTGTATGGAATTCTTTTTCTCTAGCTGCTTTTAAGATTCTCTGTTTTTAAAAGGAAAAGTACAGGCTGGAATGAAGGCAAGTAAGTAGGCAGAAAGAGAGAAGAGGAAGAAATGTTTATTTTATTCAGTTATTCATCTTGGTTGTTCCAACCCGGTCCCAAGTTACAAACCGGAGTCCTTGGGACATGTATGGATTACACTGTTGGAGGTCATGGACTTAACCACTAAGCCACTAGAGCACACCAAGATTCTCTCTTTATCTTAGTTTTTTTCATTTTAATTACAGTAAGTCTAGGTATGTGTCTGTTTGGATTTATTTTGCTTGCATCTCTTTGAACTTCCTAAATCCGTATGTTGTTTTTTTCCCAAGGTTAGGGAAGTTCTCAGCTATTATTTCATCAGTTAAGGTTTCAGCCCTTTTTTTCCCTCTCTTTTCCTTCTGGAATTCCTAAATGTGAATTTTCTTCCTCTTGATGTTATCACACAAGTTTCTTAGTCTGTCTTCATTTTGTTTCCCCTCCTTGCTGATCTGTTTATATGTGTTCCCCTGCCATATCTTCTAGCTAACTGGTTTGATCAGAAGCATCTTTCAGTCTACTCTCGAACCCTTTTATTGAAGTTTTTAGTTAATCTATTGTGTTGCTTAGCACTATAATTTCTGTCTGGAATTTTCTCAGATTTTCCCTTTGTTGTAGATCTTATTTTTATAGTAGATCATATTCTGTTCATGCATTGTTCTCTAATTTCACTGAGCATCATTAAGACTGTTGCTTGAAATCTTCTTCAGGTAATTTACTTCATTATGATGCATTAAATTTTTCTCTGGATTTTTTAAACCTGTCATTTAGGGTAAATTTCTCTGTCTCTTCATTTTATTCATTACATTGTCTTTTTTTCTACAGATTAAGCTAAGTGATTTCTTTCCCTTTCTTGATGTTATGACCTTGTGTTAGGATTTCAGGTTACAAAGGTTAGACCTGGGGCTGCAACAATTGGCACCTAGAAACTTTAGACTGCAAGCAGGAAAGCAGCCCCAGGCAGGAGAAATGTAACTGACCTCTGGAGCTTCCCTTTTGATCCAGAGAGAGCTGCCACAGCCTAGCAGAAAGCTCTACAAATCAACATTCATAGGAAAGCATTCAGCTGCTGGTGCCAAGGTTCTGGCTGCCTGCACTACCTTAGGCAATTACTGTCCTGGTAACTAGAAGAGCTACAACCATGAGAATGAATTGTCCCATGGTCACAAGCACTGCTGATGATGGAGGGATGGGGACTTCTACCTTCATCTTATTCCAATTGCTGGTACCAAACAGACAAAAGAGAGCCTAAGAAGAACGCTCAGGAGCAATGCTATTTATTGGAAGTCTACCTCTCTTTCTTACTCCTCCACAGAAGTTTCTGTCCAACAAATGAAAATCCTTCAGTTAGGTCTGTGCACACTTCATCTGTTCCCCATGCTCTCCACCCTTTGTTCTCTACTCCCTAGCACCCTATTTTCCTCCAGAGAAAAGCCTTTTATTTTTTACACCAGATGTATATGTTCCCCTCTCAGAAGCAACTCCCAGGTACTGGGGAATTCAATATAGAAATAAGACTTTCAGTCTCTCTGAAGGGATTCTGTATCATTGATGTCACTCCTGACCTTGAGTCATAGTGCCCGGGAGTATTCCTGGTGAGACTGTGTCTTGGATAATATCAGCTTTTTTTTTTATCTTTCTGATACTTTCTATCACTTTTCCTTGGGGAGGTGCCAGTCCCTCAAACCACCATCCTTTTTTGAATGCCTTAATTGGTGTCTGGATGAATTTTATTGTATCCGTGGAGAGGAGGCAAGTTCAAGAAACTGCTAGTCCATTATCTTCTATTTCCTTTAATGTCTTATAATTTTAGTGTACAGTTTTTATTTCATGATTAAATTTATTCCAAGGTATTCTATTCTTTTTGATGTAATTATAAATAAAGTTGTTTGTCTGAATTCTCTGTTAGTTCAGTATTTACATGCAGAAATACAACAGATACACAATAATTTGTATATTAATTACATAACCTGACACCATTGTATTTACTATTTCTAACAAAGTTTTACTTGAGTCTTTGAGATTATCTCTTTAGATTATGTCATTTGCAAATAGTGATAGTTTCACTTCTTCTTTTCCAATTTGAATGTATTTTATGTTTTACTTTCCTTGTCTAATGTGCTGACTAGGACTTCCAACATTATATTGAATAATAGTAGTGACAACAGACATCCTTATCGTGTTCCTGATCATTGAGGAAAAGCATGAGCATGATGCTGCTTTTGAGTTTTAAAATGACTATGTTTTGTAAAAGGATAGTTGCAACATGGAAAGGCTATTTTCCTACTGAAAAAAATTAGCAATATCTTCCTCTCCCACCTGATGTCACTTGATTAAGATATTCACCATTGTATTTTCCCAATTAAAGTAATGATGTACACATGCAATTTTAATTTTAGGGTTGGAGGTAGGTGTAGGATAGGAGAATACAACAGGACAAAACTTTTAGCATTATTAGAGGAAATGTCTGTATCTATGTATCTATTCTTTTTTTGCTTAATCCATTTTTAATGCATTTATGACTGATTTACAAGTTCCTCTATATATTAGAATTTCTTCTGGAAGCTGAGAAGGCAAAGAAAAGATTAAAGGATCCCTGTACTGAAGGAGTCTATTGGAGAAGGCAGACAATACACAATTACACTGTCATGTAATTCTTTCATGAAAGGGAAATGCAGGATGATAAAGAAGAACACAGGAAGAGCACCTATCTAGGCCTATGGGCTCAGAGGATGCTTTCAGAAAGCAGTGATATCTATGTCGAAAGCAAGTGAAAACATTACAGTGTTAACTGCAAGGGGCATATATTTAAAACAGATTCCATTTTTCAAACATAAGAACTTGCTGAAACACTCATAGGAAGGAGCCAATGGAGAGGGAAAGGTGAAAAACTCAGAAGAAATTGGTGGAAAACAATAGATTAATCTCCTCCAAAGCAGAGATAAGATGCAGAGATCTTATAGAGATTTTCATGGGAGGAAAAATGTGGGGGGTTTTAAAGGATGGTGAGAAAGGAGTGGTGGGGAATAGCAGGAGAACATATAAGGATTTCCTAGCAGCACTAAAAGTATAGTTGGAGTTAGAAATCATGAATAGCTGAAATAATAGGTCTTTTCCTTTTCTGTGCCCCTATGAAACAAGGGGAGCTTGGATGCTCTTTGCATCTGTAGTAGAGTGTTCTTTAAAACACTTTCAGGAAGTCAATTTGAAAAAGCTACAATACTGTATGACTCCAACTACATGACTTTCTTGAAAAAGTCAAAATGCAGAGACAGCACAAAGATTAGAGGTTGGCAGCAGTTGGGGAGAAGAGATAAGTGGAAAACAGGAATTTAGGACAGTGAATCTACTCTGTATGATGCTATAATGATTGATACAGATCATTAAACATTTGTTCTGTCTTTCATAGGATGTAAAAAAAGCAAGAATGAGCCTTACTTGATAAACTTGGACTTTTGGTAATAATGATATGTCAATGCATGTTCATCAATTATAACAAATGTTCCATTGCTGCATGAGATTTGGTAGTGGGAGAAATTGTACTTATATAGTGGCAGGAGGTATATCTGTACCTTATCCTTAATCTTTCTGTGAATCAAAAACTCCTCTAAAATAGTCTTTTTTTTTTTAAAAAAAAAAAAAAGCACTTTTAGTAACTCTGTACAAATACACAGATAATGAGGAATGCAGGAGGAAAGTTTAATGCATCCTGAGACTTCTTTTAAATAAATAAACCACTAATAAATTATCTGACCTAAATATCATTAAACAAACCTGTGAAATGTAATACCCACAAGATATCTCACTTTCTGTTTGAGGTCCAGAGAGGCTCCTCTTGCCCAGGGTCACACAACCCATCACGGGCAGAGTCTGAACACGCAGCACACTGTGACTTCCAACTTGGATGCTCTCTTTTACATCATAATTTTTATTTGTTTCCATTTGATACTTCAGGAGCTCACCTTACTTCCATTTTAATTTTCAACTATACACCACCAAAGTAGCATTACGAGAGGTTCCAATTTACCTAACCAGCCAGCTGCCTTGCCCAGCCCAAGGAATGTGTTGAACTGACAGTTGGTTTTGGTGTCATGAAGACCCAACCTAAGTGATGGCCATCAGTGATGCCCATACAGTCCTTAGAAATTAAAGTACAGATGTCATTTTTCTCCTCAAACACTCACTGTTGGCATCAGTGGATGAAGA
This sequence comes from Solenodon paradoxus, assembly GCA_004363575.1. Taxonomy (NCBI): domain Eukaryota; kingdom Metazoa; phylum Chordata; class Mammalia; order Eulipotyphla; family Solenodontidae; genus Solenodon; species Solenodon paradoxus. The sequence goes on from RJWH01000021.1 coordinate 2,166,696, forward strand.
ATGAGTGAGGAGAAGAGAATTTTCAAGAGAGACCAAGCAAGAAGACTGGGAAATGAAAGGATGGAAAGTTACTCCCAGATCCACAGAGTGGGCTTCTTCTCAAGCCTGGAGAGTCAACATCTCATCATTGACCTGGCCATCTTCTAAGTCACTGAAGACAGCTCATGGCTCTTCCTCTTCCTCATTTCAGACTTTTCAGGATAGATTGACAGGAGACAGAGCCAAGAGTTACTCCTTGTCTTATGCCCTAAAGACAAGACATCTTGAATGAAAGCTTCTATTTCCTATCTAGCTTCTAGGCAAAGCACTAACGATAGTCAAAAAACAAGAAATGTGGGAGATAAAATTTAGCTCTAGCCTTCACACACATATTTCCCCATCACATCAGCTGCCACACTTTAGATCCCCAATCCCAGTGCTTCCCTATAATACTCTCAATGTCTCTTTCCTCTCTCAAAACACAGTCAACATATGTTCCAAGTCAAGCACTAGGCAAAAGCAAAATGATCAGTCTGTAAGCAGCACCCTCCTTCATGTGCACTGTTGTCTTATTTGAGATGCAGTTTTATACTCCAGTCCTATGTACAACTTTGAGCTAGCCAGGCGTGAGTCTAAGTCCTGGCCCAATCACTCACTATTTTTGTGAACATGGACACATCTGGAAAAGAGAGATATAAGGATATTTACATCACATGGGTGTTAAGAGAATTAATTGAGATAATATGTGTACTTAGAAGAGTACCTGGCATGTGAGAAGTGGTCAATAAATGGTAATTTGTTATTTCTGATTCTTACTACATACTAGTGATGCAAGTAAAGTTTTAAATCACCATTTTCTATAGCTGTCATGTGACTAATCCAAGGTCACAAAAGAAATCTTGCATACTATTATTTCTGTCAAAATACTCTCACAATATCCCTTTCATTCTTTTCCAGTTTCAAAATAATGTAATGGTGGTAGTATTAATAATAATAGATAGCATCATGTTATATGACAAAATTGTGGCATAGAGAGGGAAGTGATTTGGCTAAAGTCACCCAGCTAATAAATAGCATAATACAGAACCAAAGCTAATTACTATCGGAACAGGGTCCAGATTTTGATTACCACACTGTAAAAGGGGTACGATTTCATCATTCATCCTATGCACAATTCATAAAGCTCTTGCTTTCCAGACACTATGCTAGATTTGGAAACAACAGGATATATAACATAGTCCTCGGCATCCTGTAACCTGCAATCTAGTGAAAATAAATGACTATAATTTGATGAATGTTTCTCTAGTGGTATGAAAAAGGTATTTCAGAAAAGCAGAGTGACTAATGGTATCTGGCCCAATCAAGGAAAGCTTCATGCAAGAGGGGCTCTTTGAGAGAAGTCTTGCCTCAAGGTGAAGAAGAGGAAGTGGGCAAGACATTTCAGACAAAGAAAATGCCATGTATAAACACTTGGGATTCAAATGTACTTGGACCAGTGAGAAGTTTAATATGGACAGATTAGACAGTGCATGCAGGAGAATAATCTGAGAGAAACCTGGAAAGATGGGCAAGAATTGCATTGGAGAAGTTCCAACATGCTGCTGAATTTTATTCTTGGAAGAGAAGAGGGGTGAAATAGGTTTTTAAACAGTTATGTTGCTTGCTGTGATTTGATCATTTTTAGGACAAGCCTGGAAGATGAGGGACTGATAGTCCAGGGAAAACATTTCCAAATGTGGTTACTCCTTAGAATAACCTGGAGAAGTATTTTTTAAATATGAATTCTTAAATGTCACCCAAAACAAAATATGTCAAAAATAACAACATGAAATTGGAGAATCTCCATGTTTATTATGTGTGGGATGGTGTGTGCTCATGTCATTTTCCACCTGATTCTGAGGATGAGCCTGATTTGGGAACCTGTGATCTTCAGAATCCCAGTGAGGGTCTAATCAACATAGCAGCAGAGAGGATAAAGAAGAGGCTGAATGAAAGACAATTCTAAATCAGAACGCCCAGCGCGTTGTGAGGAGTGCAGCTAGAGGATCCTCTTGTATGAATCCTAGGAGATAAGGGACCTGAAGTAAGAAGAAAGACTAGACAATCCACATGCTCTCCTAAATTACCACCTAAACTCTAGTGACATGTACTAAAGATTTATATTCGTATGTTGGAAGAAACATCCTCTGCCATAGCCAATGCCCTCCACTCACTCATTTCCATCCTTTCCCCTCTTCTCTGCTCCAGTTGCAAGTTCGTGTTCTACGGACCAAATCTTGTCACCAAAGTATCATCATGACTGTTACAACTTGTTTTTTCAAGCCTGTCGATTAAAAAAATCCAGAGTTGGAATGAATGCATTGTCCCCAGTAAATTAGCTACTTACTTTTCCCTGACCTATATTTCCTATCACAGTCTCATTTAATTATTCTAAGCAGACAAGTCTATTTTCCTCTTTTGGCAAGCAGATGAGGAAGGTAGGGTGGAAGTTAAATTAAGAAAAAGTAAGTGCACCGTAGAGCACACTTGAAAGCCTTTCTGCGATAAAAGGACGGAACTCAGCCCAGGAAAGTCACAGTGTCAGGCTTAAATGCTTTCTCTACCGTTGTGCTTTAGGGGGGAAACACATATGCTAGAAAGATGGTCAGGCAATTATATTACAGAGAGTTTTATGAGACAATATCAGAGGGGAAGTGCAAGGAGGCTATGTCAACCACAGACTGCACAAAAAATATATATGGGATCATAGAAACAGGGACAAATAAAGTTGGCAATGAAGAGGGCATTAGTTTAATTGCTTAACCTTTCCTTTCAACTGTATCTGTAAGTGGAGCAAAATGTCCCATCCAGGCCCCTCAAGGCACCTGGAGTTAACAGGCCAGCAAGGACCTTGGAGGAACATCTGCAGGGAGACAGGGTGGTCTCCAGGGAGAAGTCAGGGCTAGTCGGTAATGGGTGAGGTCAAGTGTATGACCCCTCAAATGATGTATTTCAGCCTTCCATACAGTCCGAAATGGCAGGTGGCAAAGCTCTGACCCCAAAAGAAAACAATTTGCACTGTTCGTGCTGGTGGGAGAATTCATGGAAGAATGGTTGCTTTTGCTTCATGCTTTGTAGGCACCATTAGAGATCACTAGGAATGGACGCACAGGGAAAGCAGAGTTGTGTTTAGTGGACAGTGCAGCACAGTGTTGCTTCTGGGACCCAGAGACTGTGAATTCTAATTCTGCCTTTTCTGTTAATATACTGTGGGAACTTAAAAGGATATATTGATATCTTTTTTTTTTTTTTTTTGCTAGCACTCTCAGTTTATTAATTCCCTTCCTATCAAATGTCATAATAATAGAGTCTCAACTCAAAAAGAAAACTTTCCAAGGAGGTGTTCTTATGGAGATACTTAGGTCCTTTCAGGTCCAGGTTGCTAAGATTCTCCATTTCCCCCAGCCTTTCTGACTGGAAATAGTCTAAGCAGGAAAATAATAGATAAGGGACTCTACCTGAAAAAATAATACTCTTTGATATTTTTATCCAGTGAGGTAACACTGGTTAACATTTTATAGGTTCCAGATGCACAGCTTCATACTCTGACAACTGTTCTGCTACATCACTGCCATCACCAAGTGTCCATTGGCCATTCACCATCATTTGACCCACCTCCCCACTCCACCCGCCTCTTCCCCTCTGGTAACCACTATTCTATTATGTCTAAGGACTTATTTTTGCTTTTGGGGTTTTGTTTGTTTTTCTGCTTTGCTTCTTTATATTCCATACATGAATGAAGTTATATAGGATTTGACTTTCTCATTCTCACTTACTTCACTTAACCTTCTCAAGGTCTATCCATGTTGTCACTAATTACAAGATTTTGCTCTTTATAGCTGCATAGTATTGCACTGTGCATATTCACCATATCTTTGTCCATTCATCTGTTAATGGTCATTCAGGTGGTTTCCATTTCTTAGTTATTGTGAATAGTGCTACAATGAACATAGGGGTGCAAATGTATTTTCTAATTAGTGTCTTCACCTTCTTTGGATATATACCCAGAAATGGAATTGCTGGGTTGAATGGCGGTTCTATTTTTAATGGTTTGAATAATCTCCACACTTTTATAGTAACTACACCAGTTTATGTTCCCATTAGTGCACAAGAGTTCCTACATCCTCTCCAACACTTACTGGTTTTTGGTTTTTGATAATAACCACCCTAACAAGTATGAGGATGCACTATCTTAGAGCTCCTAGGTGAACTTGAACCTTATCAATGTTAATTTATTTGAAGCATGTATTTCATTCATGACCCCAGAGCAGACTATCACATAGGGGTTTTCCTACGAGTAGCAAATTTTAAAGTTTCTACATACAATTATTTCTAAAAATCCAAAATATTAACACGGAGATAGATAGATGGTTTACTTAAATCTAATCATAAATGAGTGCCATATATTTCCCAAAATAATGAAATGAAATGTCAAAATTCTGTGAACATTAAATGCTATTAAAATACATGGTGGTTTTATCATTATTACCAAGCAAAAAAAAATTTTATGTGTTAAATCCTAAAGATGCATGCTTTTCCTACCTTCCAGCTAAGACTTTTATTGATTCTATTTTATTTATCAAGTACCTTTCTTATGCCTGGCATTAACCAGACACTAAGACTATAGTTAGTTACAAAAGGACAATATTGTATGGTTCCACGATAAAAAGTTATCTATCATAGGCAAACTCGTAGTAATAGAAAGTAGAATAGAAATTATCAGCAGGTGGGGTAGGGAGATGGGAGTTACTGTTTACTAGGGAGATATTTTGTGTTTAAGTGCCAACAAGTTTTGGAAAGGAATATTAGTGATGGCTACACACATTGTGAATATACCTAATGCCACTATACTGTATACTTCTAAATGGTTGAAATGATACATTTTGTGATAAGTATATTTTAAAAAGAGTTGAACCAAACAAACAAAAGAAAATTAACTGATCATGCTTTTTCTTCCTCCCTGTAAGAAAACTCCTGAAATGATCCTGTTGCTTTCTGCTTCCTAGGACGTTTTCTCAAGGTTCTTTATCATCCTGCATTCTGACACTAAGAACCTATTCGATTCAGGGTTATTTCCAGAATATTGAGTATTATCAAACTTTCATTATCTTGGATGCTCACTGAAGCTCTCGTCTCACAGCTGAGTAAATATTCTTCCAACAGGAAGCCTGACAGATGAATTGTCTTGGCCCTGAGATGTATTTTCACGTCAGAACTCAGACAAGTATGACAATTTCTTCCTCTAAGCTTCTCTTTTGAATAGTTTAGCATGACTCAAGACTTTATCACCTCCCCTCACCTTCAAGATTTTCTTCTGCAAGACAATTTGGCATTAATAGAGATCATCTTCCAACTGGAGAGGGAGCAGGGTTAGAGCTTGGAGATAAATGGAAGTGCTTTAACCTGGAGAATAAAGCAACACAGGCAGGCGAGCTGAATTCTAGTTCCAGTTTTGTTTTTAATTTAACCGTAAGATCAAAGCCTTACCTGCAAGTTCTCTCTATGTAAAAGGAGAGATTATAACACCTCCTAAAAAACCTCACTGTAATTTAATGAATTGATTCCTAAGGGAATACCTTATGAAAAAGATTTAAAAAGCACAAAATTATTTTAGTACTTCAGGAATTAAATCTCATTGGTTGGGATCCAAGACCAACCCAATTTACACTACATTTGATTTAAAGTTATTAGCGTTGTAGTCAAGTTGTTGAATTTAGGTTTCATTTGGCATAGAATTGGCTGATGTGTTTTGTTGTGTTACTTGCAAAATTTAATTTAGATTTATTTTTATATATCAGCCTTATAATTTACCTCAAATCTCATATTTATTTTCTCACCAAGCTCACTGTTCTTTATTTTTTATTATATTTATTTTAGGTATACAGTTTACTTACCACCATTGAAAGTCTAATGAATACCCATCAACACGCATAGTTACAAAATTACTCTTTCTGGTTATAAGAACTTTAAAAATCTACTCTTGTAACAACTTTCAAATAAGCAATGTAGTATTAACTATAGTCACCATGCTGCATTGTATATATTCATGGCTTATTTATTTTATTACTGGAAGTTCTGAACTGCTTTGCTCATATCCCTGATCTCCCACTTCTGACAGTGATCAGTCTGTTCTATTAACAAACTTGGTTTTATTTGTTTTACCCCATATGTGAGATCATATATTTGTTTTTCTTCTTCTGAATTATTTCACTAGCATAATGCCTTTAAGTTTCATCTACATTATTGCAAATTGTAAGATTTTATTTTTCTTTTAGGGAGAAATAATGTTGCATTGTAGGTAGGTAGGTAGGTAGGTAGGTAGGTAGATTATGACAGACAGATCCGATAGACAGATAGATAAATAGACAGGCAAGCAGACAGACAGACAGACGGACGGACAGACAGATAAATAGATAGGGTTCACATTTTCTTTATCCATTTCATCCATTAATAGACACATGGTGTCTCCCTATCTTGGCTACTGTAAATCATGCTACAATGAGCATGGGGGAGTATATGTTTCCAAGTTTGTGTTTCACTGTCTTCTGACAGCCATTCTTTAAATTCATGCCATACCCTAGACCAGAGCTGTTCGGCCTCATCTCTAGTGATATTTGAACTGGATAATTCTGAGAATTCTCTATTGCTAGGGGGATATCTTGTGTACTGTAGGATGTTTTGCAGCATCTCTGGTCTCTATATACTACATGCCATTAGCAACCCTTCACCAAAGACATGCCACCCAAAGTGTCTCCAGATGTTACCAAATGTCCCCCAGGAGTAAACGCCACTCCAACCCAGTCCTAGACCTTGGTTCTAACCATATAACTAACACTGAATAACTACTTCTAAAATCAACACCATTCATTCCCTTCATAACTCCTAAATGACCAGTTTGTCTCACCTTCTTATCTGTGACACCTCCCCTGCTCTGAGAAATGGTGAAATTCTTGCCCAAAATTCTCTTCTATGTATGCAGCTCAAGCATGAGATATTCTGAAAAGTATCTAAAAGAGGTTCCTTCTCTTATGCCACATAGTTACTGAAAATGCTAATTTAGGAATGTTTAAGTTGATTTTGAGGTAAGGCTTGTAGATGAAATTCAGATAAAATCAAAACTGAGGAAAATCTTCATCACAACTCAAAAAGCATCTCACCAAATCCCTTAGAAAAGTAAATAAATACATAAAAGTTTTATAACCTTTTCAAAAACAATCACTTAGTTCCTATTGTCTTAATCCAAATTCAGTGAGAATTAAAGAGCAGGGAAGTAGTGCTTGTCTGTCAGATTCTAAATACTAATCCTCTTGAACTTTTCTAGCAAAAGTGGATTCTTTTTATAAACATTCCTGACTCTGTGTGGCAAATATCAGTCCAACTGAAGATATTTTCCGCATACTTTCTCCTTGACCCCAACACCAGCTTCATAAATCTCAGATGGTGCATGAGACTACAATATGATTTAAAATACTGGAAAACTTGATATTTCAGGAAACTGATGCAAACTGTTTAATGTTTACTCCTTACTTTCAAATATCCCAGACAGCCTAATGAGCTTTTCAGGGTGTTTCTTCCTATCGATTGCCAAGGTAAACATACCCACATATGAGAAATGAAAAGAGAAGAAAGAGATTTCTATGATTCTGGGTGCTTTCCACCTCTGTCACTTGCAAATGAGAGAAAACATACACTTTGGAGAAGCCATCTAGTTTTGAATACCAAAACTACATGACCTAAGGAAGTCCAAATTTTTATTATGCAAAAAATGAATTCCATAAATTCCTCTAATTCAGTTAGTGAGTACCCATCATCTTCTCCGAAGAAATAGGAAGGCAGACAAAAGTCCAGGAGCTAAAATTTCCATTCTTTGGTCTCAACTACCTATCACAAGGCATTAGTGAACAGGAGCTGAAACAGTGTGCTTAAGCCCAGACATGTATTGTTAAATGTGACATGCTCAATTTATCATTAGTTATGAAGTGAAAACGGATGAATACACATTCAATTTAGTTCAGCTGCTTTCTTCATTTATCACACTCTTTCATCATCCATCATCTTCCCCCCACCCTTTTGATTTTAACAAATAACACACTTTCATAAGTTTAATCTAATTAATCATAATTGTAAGGTAATGTTCCCTTAATGAACCGTACATCTGATTTTATAAAGTTTGTTGCAATTTTAATAAAATGTGTTCCAGATAGAATCTACAAATGTTCTCTTTGAAGCCCAACCATCTAATCATTCCTCTGCCTAACCCATGTTTCTCAACTCTGTGCAGATACACACACACACACACACACACGCACACACACACTCTTCTTCCAAGGGCTGATGAAGACATAACAATACTGAGAGTCACTGGAGTGTGTAGGTCATCTATTGAACAACTGTTCCAGTAAATTGGGAAGTGCTTGTAGTTTTATGAAGTGAGATAGAAAGTTAAGAAAATTAATTGCTGAGTGGAGAAAAAAGTAACAAAGAATAGCAAGGATTTCTCCTCCCTTATATTATTAATATGAAGTCAGACTAGAGGGTAACTACAAAGAATGAAACAGAATGTAAAGAATCAACTCTCATTTGTGGTAGTAATTATGACAGAAATCCCCAAGTCCTCTCTTTGTAATAAAACTCCACAGAGAATCTTAGAGGAGAAATGATAGTCCAGCACTGCTGTGATCACATGTGTTCAAATATTTCCCAGGGAGGGTAAGATGAGTCTCCATCTGAACTGCATATACTGTGGTTTAGGTGACAAAGTGTCAGAGAACAGTTAAATCCAGAGGGAACATTAAAACCACTTTGCTCAAATCCCTTGATTTAAAAGTTAGGAGCCACAAAACTTTAGAGAACTTCCCCACAGTCATGAGGTCATGGAGGTTAGAATCAAGGCTCTAACATGAGGCCACTTGCTGGCATTCCAGCACCTGATCATCTCACACCAGAACACAGAAAATTCGAAAGCCTGTTCTCAATACCAGTTGCTGTCTATTTTGTGTGAATAAACTTTGACAAATGATGTCAGAAAGTAAAATAGAACCTTTTTAGAGCTTAGACTATAATGTTAATAAGAAGTAGCACTTTCAAAGCCAAGTGTCACCATCAAACTACGACAGAAGATCCTGAAATTGCATCTCTCTTGTCCTCTTGCAGAAGTTGGGGGGCACCTGGTTTCACAGGGGAGTGCTACTTCCAGCCATGGCATTTTGATTGCCTGACTCGAGAAAAGCTGCTCTTTACAGTCCTTCTCCCGGCCTGTGGGCTACTCTCCTTTGCAATCTCATTAGTGACACAGTTGCCATCTGCCCAGCTCTCTCCTTGTGTTCCTGATATTCTAACTCAAGTCACTTCGTAAGTGTCCTTTTTTAATATGACAGCAAGATGATGGCCAAACTGAAGGATCAATTAACATAAAGAACAGGACCTATTAGTCATTTCCTCACTTTATCGTTTAAGGCTGAAACCATCCAGTATTTCTGACATCCATCTTGGCAAAATACTTTTCTGCCCTAATGCTTATTACAAATCTCATTCATTACCTACTTCGGAGTTGATCTCATCAGAGATCAGTGCACAAGAAATGATCACACAATCACCCAAAAAAAGACAAAAAACACACACGCACACACACATGGACAAGGTTAATATAGCTTCAAATGAATGAGAATGCTGATACCAGTCCTAGTAAACATATAAACTGGCAATGATCATGCAGAGCAAAGGGGCAACATAGCCGCACTCTGATATCAAAGCCTTAAATTGTTGAGGATACTTTGACAGAAAAATTCTAATTCTAGTAATGTGTTCCAAGTAAATAATAATGTATCACACTTTGGAAGTTTTTGATATCATTAAGTAAAATATTCCTGCTTTTTTTGACAATGTAGAATAAAATTCTACATTTAAAAATTCACAAAATATATTAGGTTTAAGAAAGGCAGATAAGAAGATAGTATAGCAGTATTATCTCATATTTTAATTTTTTCTAGGTATGGTGCTTGTATAAATAGATTTGTTAACTATAAACTAATGTAGAAGAAAAACCTGCTGCCATTTTGCCGCTGCCGTTTTCCTGCCGCCAAGCTGCTATTTCCCGCTGCCAAGCTGCTATTTCCCGCTGCCCTGAAAATCATGGGAATGCGGAAAGAGGAGGGACCTGCCATTCTAGTAGCCATGACACTCCGCTGAACCAATAGGCACAAACTTCTCTAGTTATTTGCAAGTGGATCTTATATATCTTCTGTCTATGTGGAAAATTTACAATTAACATTGAGCTCCTGCTTGTCACTCCCACCTTAATTTGCAATCCTTTGTCTCTTGAAATGCACAGACAGCTGATAAGATAGGAACTTCCCTAATTATTTACAACAGAAATCTTATGTATATATTACAATTAATTTGGGTTCCTGCTCGGCACTCCTGCTTTGATTCGCACCTTTTTGTCTCCCTAAACCCATAAAAGTGTACCCCGCGTTGATTCAGGACTCAGATTTTTTGGAGAGAATTTTAACTGAGCCCGCGAGTAATTAAGCTGCTTTCGCTACCTCTTAAAAGAGCACACGCTTGGCTTTTGTCACCAGGGAGAGCTGTAAAGCTAAAATGTTAGCATTAACTATCTTCATTTATAGGAATTATGGAAAATGTAATTCATTAATTCACTCTGTAAGTTATAATCATCTGTTTAATTCCTCTTTTTTGTGGAAGTAGGACCACCTTTCTTGTTTAGTATATTCCCAGTGCTTTGAATGTACCTAGAGAAGACAATATGATAGATCAACAGACATCTTGTGAATGAATAACGTTTTTATTTTATTGGTTTTTCTCATTTATATTTTCTTTTTCTCCATTTTCTACAATAGGATGTATACCTTTACAATAAGGAAAAAAACAATATTTTGCTGTTTTCGTTCCCAATGCCTGCTGCTATTCACTTTAAAAGTCTGAACCATGGAAAACTTTCTTAAGAAACAGCCACAACCAGTATCTTGAGGAAACTAATAGAAACTCCTTGGCTTCAGAAAGTTAACGGAAATTAGGTAAGAAACTTACATATTTGAAAATCTTGTATCAGACTGGTAAGCATGCTTTTAGATGTCTTTTTTTTAAATCAATAGTTAATTGAACAGCTACTGTGTACCCAGCATTCTAAACTTTCTTAGTGAGAGGTAAATACAGTGGAGAACAGTGAAAAAGACCTCCCTTTACCCAAAGAAAATTATAAATTTTACTAGGAAAACAGAGCCTATAAGCATGCAGTTCCATATAAGACAGGATAAAATGTGATACAACTGAGCTATAAATTAAATGCTGTGAAAGAAGAGGAAGGAGGAACTAAATGCAGTTGGATGGTGGGGAGGTCAGAGGAGGCTTCAAAGAGAGGCTGACATGCTTAAAAGATCCATAGTTGAATTTTGATAGATGGTGAAGAGGGAGGTCTTTTCTACATTTAACCTTGAATTAGAATAAAACTAATTCCCAATAGCCTGGCATTTAATCACTGCAGAATCAAAAGGCCAAGCAGACTTGCTAAACATTCAGGGACAGATTTTTTTCTAACCCACAGGGCATGCAGCAGCAACAACAAATTACAAACTTTGCCCCATAGTTGGATGTTTGTCCAGCCCTCATCAGCCTACCCTGCAGAAGAGCAGCGACAGGTTTCAGGCATTCAATTTATTTTTCCTCAAGCATTTATCACCAGTTGATTAGCATATTTCTAAGTGCTCGTTGTCTGTCTCTCCCCTCTAGAATGAAAGCTCCAAAAAGGCAGGGGTCTTTGTCTACTTTGCTCACCTCTACCTAGCCCCTAGAACAGCACCTACAATAAGGTCTAAGGCCGGCATTCATTCAACACTTGCTGTATCTGAATCCCTGTGCCACATGTGGTATGGTGTGATATGCCACATGCAAGGAAAGCTACATGCTGCGGGCACACCATTGCTACCACACTCAGTAGAGAGGTCAACTGAGACCCTGTTCAAGAAGCATGACCCCTCAAAGCATGACCCCTCTAAGCATGGAGATTTGGGTTGGAAGATTCAGGATACTTTACAGACAACCTTTCAAGAGACTTCCAAGTTCATTACCTTAGAAAAGACCTTAGAGGGCCTGGTCTAAATCCCTGAAAATAGACGCTACCATATAATTCATTCATTTCCTAGTTTATTTTCTCAGCTACTATTTAACATCTATTTGCTGATTCTTTTCCTGAATGAAGTATTGCTACATAATAAAGAATTCACTTAGTCTTTGTGGGGTTCCTGGGACGGAGTTCCGAAACTTGAAATTTTCTGAGTCATAGGAGTATTCTTTGCTATCTTTGAGTATTCAAAGTATTCTTCAAATATCTTTGTTACTGATGGTGCATCCTTAGACCACACCTGGGTTCTCCTAAGGAACTGACTCGGAATGGGGTCTGGTCACCCCAGAAAGATCAATCATGTGACTAAAGGGTTGGGGCTTGAAGCTAGGTGACAGCAGTTCAACCTCCAAGAAGAAAGAGGGATTGAACTTTGAGTTTAACCACATGACCAATAATTCAATCAATGAAATTCCAATACATACTCTGGACACTGAAGACTATGTGAGCTTGCTGGTTGAGGATCATATTGATGTGCTAGGAGAGTGATGTGCCCTGATTCCATGCGTCAAGAACATGTGCATTCTGGCTTGAAATTCTCCCAGATTTCATCATATGTGTAGCCTTTATAATAAAACTATAATCATAATTGTGACTGTTTCCTGGGTTCGGTGTGTCATTTTAGTGAATTATCAAACCTGAAGTGTGCCTTCAAATTATAGAGTTGGTCAGAGTACAGGTGGCTGGAGTCCTCACACTTGTGACTATTATCTGTGATGAGTGAATCTTGTTGGATACTGTGCCCTTAATCTCTAATCTCTGACCTAATTCAGGCTCAGAAAGTTTAAGCTTCTCTCCCTTTATCATCATCAAAAATCCAGAATATAAGTAGATTTTGGTTATTGATTTACTGTATCACAAAGTAGGAAAACTCCCTCTGGGAAAAGCATGCTTTTCCCTTCTGGCAGCAATATGGCAATAAGGGAGCAGGAGCCTTGGGAAACCACTCCAAGTTTAAGCCAGGGCCAATAACCCATGATTTTGCTGAGGGCTCCAGCTCCAGCATTCTCATGTGTGTGTGTGTGTGTGTGTGTGTGTGTGTGTGTGTGTGTGTGTGTGTGTGTGATCAGATATAATTATGTGTATAATAGCCTGCAAAAGAGTTGTTCGTTGCAACAGGAGAAATTCCAGAAACAGATGTTTTTGCATCTAACTGAACTCATTCTCCTCAGCAAAATCTTCAGGTACTCTCTTCTACATAGAAAAGACAAAAATGCTCTCAGAAAATTACATCTGACAATGTGGCATTATAAGTCATCATGTGCCAAAATTGACATTTTTATCTTAAACAACAATGCATATGGTTTAATAAGGTATAAGAGAAAAATTTTGACATTAATTTCCTAGATGAAACCTTAGACAGGTTCTTAAACTTTAGGAGCCTGTTTCTTATCTGTAAAATGGGGGTAATGATCTATGCCCTACATGCCTTGAAAGATTAATGCAAAGGAAGTGGAAGCTATTTGAAAAGTGTGTCCATTGTCTGATGTGGGTTGTTATTACAATACATCTTGAGGAAACATTGAACTTGAGTTTGTTATTTTAAAAACGTTATTGCATATTTTTGTACTCTAAAGCCTTTCCAATCCCCTAGTCACATTTATAACATGTTTTAAAGGTCAACGTAGAAGACTGGAATTGCATTATTTTTTAATTTAGGAAAAAAATCTTGGAAGACTTAAGAAAGAAAAAATTGACTGAGTCCTGGAGCACTTGTCTTCTTTGCTAGGATATTTTGATAAAATTTTCAAGAAAAATAAAATGGGATTAAGAGAAAATATATACTATATAATGAAAAATTTAATATTAATCATATATTTACATAAAGTATCATTGTCAAATTTCATGTGATTAATATCTTTTCAGCCTTCCAAGACTGTTGAGATTTTTTAAAAATATATAATGCTGTAGATCCAGAATCGCTAATAATTTCCCCGAGAGCCAGTAAATACCACTTGAAAATAGCTGATCTTGGACAAAAGTAGATATTTACTGAGTGATTACTGTGATTCTGACACAGTCCTATGCATTTCACATACAATTTGTCTAATGCTTCCCCCAAGTCCTATAAGGTGATAGATACTGTTGTCTAGTTAAAGAACATAAGAAAGAGAGATTGGAAACTTCCTCACATTCATGGAGCAAATAATAATAGAAGTGAATTCAAATTCAAAAGCTAAACTCTCACCCACCATAAATTCTATTAGTAAAATAATACCTATCTTGCCAGGCTGTTATAAGGTTTTAAAAGGCAGTATATTTAGAAGTGCTGAATTCTCATTCTGGTGTGTGTGTGACAGACTTTAAGAAATGTTATTTGTATCTGCTCTTAGAAGCCAGGTCTATTTTCTGAGCCTACTCTTTCTCTGCCATTATCTTATACCTCATCTTAAGGGGTATATGGAATTCTGCGGTTTAAGAAATTATTTACCATAATGGTAGGAAAATCACTAAATTAGAATGCAATGTGACTTCCAATGAACCTAAGACCATGGCACATCCTGGTGGAATAGCGGTTAGGTCCACTTCCTCTGGCCAAGAGCACAGTCCACATACAACCCAAAGACCCAGGTTCATGTCCCAAGCCAGGGGGAACAACCAAGATGAACAACTAAATAAAAATAAATACAATGCTTCTTCCTTCTTTCTCTTTCTGCCATCCTGCCTACTCACCTTCATTCCTACCTGCAACTTACTTTAAAAAAAAAAATCTAATACTAAATTTGAACAAAAAACTATAGGGTATGATTACTACATTGTCTAGTGTATATTCACAAATACATAATGAATAGGAGTCAACTTCTTAGAGTAAAGTGATATCATTTGGTCTTGTTCCTGTCAATCCAGGGTTTTGTCACCTCAGGATTAAGAGGTAGTTAGCAACAGTAACTTTATAATTGCCCTTCTTAATAAAATACTCCAAACAATATAATATATGGATCTTAGAATGAAAGAAAAAGTATTCTAAAGAGTTTTAAATGTATTTGCAAGTGTATCACCTACAAGAATAACTGGAATATAGAATATAATCAATTTGATTTAAGTTGAATGAATGAATGATATGGGCAAAATTATTCTTTTTAACTCTATTGGTATTCTTCCTTATGTGGAAAATGAGTAGCCCTTTTTATTTTTCAGGGCAGACTAATTTTTTTAACTTTTAAATTCTCTGTGATTATTAGGAAATCTAGTATCTAGATGAGTTAAAACACATGAACAAGAATTACTATAAACATATAAAAAATTCCAATAATATGCGCTCTTTATTTTCAGTCCATGTACTGATTTTCTCATTAAGAGATCACATTACAGATATTATGAGAGGTTTATACAGTATTAGTTCTAAATATTCTAAATATTCTTAAGTTTGTAGTAAGCTTATAAATGTATTTATACCTTCTCTAGATAATTACTATGTAAGTCAATAAAACCTCTTTTCCTGAATACTAGAACTGTAAAAAAACATTATAGGTTTTAACAATGGTTATCTATAATCCATGGTTATCTGTTGCTTTTATTTTGTATTTTTCTATTTTGTTAGAATTTTATAATGAGAATTTTTATAAAAACAGCAAAGTATTATGTTTTCTTAAAAAGGTCATCATACATGCAGTCATTCAAAAACATTCCTTGAGCACCTACCATATGTAAGGATCATGTTAGATACTCTATATCTAACAAAGATGAATAAGACAAAGCCCTTATTGTGCTTGCAATATAGTTGAGGTGAGCTAGATCTGTAAGACAAAAAAATATAGCACTGTGTTACAGTGCCCAAGAGAAAAATGTACAAGGCTCTTGGGAAGGAGGGTTCAAAATAAGGAAGTCACTCTTCCTGGAAGAAGAGGAAGAAAGAAGCTTCACAGAGGATTGATCTTTCATCATAGAACAAGGCCTACACCTGTCTATACCCTGCAAGCTCTCTATTTTTATAAACTTGTCAGTTCTGTGAACAAACTATACTTCCTCTGGAGAATCTATAAAGTAACTCTAACACAAAGCAGTTTATTTCCAAGATGCAGAAAAAGACTTAGGACTAGTCATTTGACTTATAAGTATGTTTTGAATTCTTCACTGTAAGTCAAGGAAGTTAACAGAAGGTAAACTGAAGGAGACTCACCTACCAAGAAAGTACTATGAGAAAATGAGGAAGGGTATTTTTTGTTCTCCTAAAATATTGTTACCACAGTCAAAAACTGAAGACTAAGATTTTTGTCTACCGAGTGATGGCAAAAAAAAAGTAAAGTTATATGGGAGTGTTGGGTGGGGCACAACACAGGGTAAATAAATTTACCAAGATTGAAATTATGTAATGTGTCTTCTTCAGTCATAATGGTATCAAACTAGAAATCAACCACAAAAAGAAGCTGGAAAAATCCCAAATACATAGCAATTAAACAACATGCTTCTAAGTAACAACTGGGCCCAAAAAATAAATCAAAGGAAAAATTAAAAGAAAATACTTAAAAACTAATAAAAATCAAGGCATGAGTTGTCAGAACCTACTGGGGCCAGCAAAAATGACACTAAGAGGGAAGTTTATAGCAAAATGGGCCTACATCAAGAAATAAGAAAAATCTCAAATAAAAAATCTAACATTGCACCTGAAAGAACTAGAAAAATAAAGGTCCTTATTTTATTTCTCAACCTTCAATAGCAAGAGTTAGGTTTCTGGATATAGTTTATCCACAGAATCATTACAATTCATGATCATTTGTTGTCCTTGGTTTTATACTTTAGTACAGTATATCGTTTTAGATACATATTAGACTGAACTATTTTTTTTAGAACAATTACAGTGAAGCACTATTTCATATGGTTCAGTTTAATATTTTAATATATTTTGTGGTCTAAGCCATGGACCATATATAATATTGCTTACATAACTCCAAATAACTGACTCACAAGAGAATTTCTAATAAATATCTCTATTTTAACGTGTAAGATGCTTCAGAAAAGCTGTGGTGATATAGCCATCTTTGTATACTATACAGCACTTACCATAATACCTTACGCATTAAGCTTCTCAGTAAATGTCTATTGAATAAAGAGATGTGGTTATTTATTTATTCCTATAATTTATTCCTTCAAGAATATAAGGTCTCAACTTAGAGACTAGAACTTATTCTGATAAATAATAAAATCCAAAAAGATACATAATAATTTCAAAAGACCTTTTATAAAGGGAGAGATTAAGTTGAAATGAAATTATATGGAAAGATGAATTCCAAGCCATCCTGTCTACACAGAATGGCCTGTCAAACATCTCTACTTCCTTAAGTGCCCCAAGCTTTGGGGTAACCAAATCAAGCTGAAATCAAGTCTGTTTCCCCAGGGTAGAGGCATCTGAACTAACTCCCAGATCTGAGGAGAAAAGATAAGGTGGAAAGTAACATTCACTGATACTGAATAAACTCATGGAGAACTTAAAAACTGTCAAAATTATGTGAATGGAGTCAAGGATCATAGACAGAAAGATGGATGGATGATGGATATATGATACATGTTTCTTGTTCTCTACATATATATAGTGTTGTTTCCAATCTGCACAAATTCTGTAAAAATAGTAAGAGCTATGTGTTGCAGCCATTTGACCAGCTAAAATATTTATATCAAAGCATCCCAGCCTAAGCAAAGTCCAATTCTGCTGAGCACATTCTCCTCCTAAGAAATAGGCTGAACCCTGATGATTACTAAATAAGAACATAATTAATTATTTCTTCAACTGAATAGTCCTGAATTCTACCACAAATCAATCAGTTCTTCTAGCCTAAGAAGCTCTGACTCTATTTTAGCTCAATGAAAACAAAATCAATGAAGGCCAATTATAGCCCATCTCGTTAGAGTATGCAAATGGTGTGCCATACAAATGAGCAGTCTTTGTCTCCAGAGTCTTAGAAGATGCTGGAGGAAGCAACTCTGGGCTGCTGCTGGCCCCTAGCTGTTAAGGTCACACAGTACAGTCATAAGTGGGAGGCCAAGGATAATTTTCCTTTATTTATTCCTTTAACCAAATATCTATTTGGAGGCTCCTATGCAGAGGTATCATGTTGGGTCACCAGGGTGCTAGGAGCAAGTCTAAGAGCAGATAACCAATGTTAAGGGATACTGATCTATATCCTAGTGTAACATACTGCATCTGCAACTGATTTCCTTGTAACTCATCAGCTTGCAACCTTACTAGTAGAGCCCAGAAATTTCCCATAAAGGAGAACATCTATGTCACAAAGGGTTAGAGAAGCCTCAGGGACTCACACAAGGCAGAAAACACTGAGAGAATGTAAAATAAAGTTCACTTGTTCCCCCAAGATACCTCATCACTCACCACAACCTGACCACAGGCTGAAATTCGTACAAAGACCATCACTTCCTGGGGTTAAAGCTTCCTGTTTCTGAAGAGATCTTACCTATCAAAATGCAAAGACTTCCTATGGAAATCGTAGGTCACTGAGTTACTACTGAAATTCAGGTATGTGCACATGCATCTCCATATTTTCCATGTCAGACTGCTATCTACAGTATTGTTTATTTACCATATTTATTGAATCTAAAATGCTCTCATGTTGTTCTTTCTTACTTTGAACACAAGTATCAGCTGCAGGCTTATACCACTAGGGTTCACTGCCTGACCTGCCTATGGGTATCACAAGATACACCAATGCTTGATACATCATTATTTCAGAGGGGTTAAAATATTGAAGGGGTACGTGACTCTTTAGAGAATCCAAGAATCTATGACATAGAATAATAGTCTTCTGTTTAAATCAACTCACTTTTTTGCTTATATTTTTTTAAAGTTTATCACCTTACAGAATCAATACCACTGATATAAATCAAAGAAATCCATAAATAAATGCAATGAGAATTTTTAAAAACAACTTTAAATTCCAGCTAATATAATTAATGAAGCTGTACGCTTTTATTTATACCCCTTTCTAGCATACTTATTATACATTTTTTAATATATAAGAAATAATTCTAGCACCCAAGCTTCAAGCCTGAAGTCTAAACTTGCTTTGTTACAACACGAAATTTGCAATTATTAAAGGATTAAAAACCCACTAGCACCCAACAAAACTATCTTCTCAATTGAATCACAAAGATTTGAGAAGAAATTGAAGTGGGAATAATCTTCACCTCTTCAAGATTCACTGTTATGTACATTCACATGCCACCAAAATGTTCTCGCTCATATCATTAGTCACACAGCGCCACTCCTTATGAGACGCTGAAAAAAAAATGCCTTTAGAAAGTGTTATCAGAATTAATTAGTAAGTTGTCAAATGGAAGGCAAGAAAAGGATCCAAGGAACAGAACGAAAGATAAGTTTTAACAGGTATGAGGGGAAGGAGAAGTGCAATACACTGAAGTCAGGCCTCCCTACTGTGTCTACAACAGGCCTCCCCAAGACATAACATTTTGATGTGTGAGTTATTTTGAACTGAGGTCAGTTGAGGTCCTTCAGGCTCACCGAAAACTATTTATCACTCTCTTAACTACCTAAAAGAATGAAAATTGTGAGGATTACCCAGGGTGAGGATTCTTACGAGATAATAACCTTTCTATCAGGAGAAACCTATATATACATATGTCAGAGCAAACACTAATTACAGAGTATCTGGTCTTCTTCATGAATCACCCTCTTCTTACCATGTGAGTCTCCTCCTCTGCTACTTGAAGCCCCAAGCTTCTATCACTCCTTGGCTTAAGATACCTTTATTTTTCCCTCACTGACCTTGGAATATTCATTTCTACTTAAATTGCCTATGCATTCATAATTAAATTTATTTTTTTTCTTTTACTAATCTCTCTGATGTTAATTTGATTATTTAACCAACCTAAGAAGACTCCATAGAGGTAGGGGGCACATTTCATCTCCTCCCCTAAAATGCTCAGAGAAAGCCAGCCACAGGAAAATATTAAAATGAGCTAAGAGGAGGGACTGAACTGCCAGGGCATAAATACTCTGGGAATCTTGGAAAGAGATCCTCTGGAGGGATATAGTTATGGAGGAAAACAAAGAGACAAAGTATAATTGAGAGTAATAAGACATAAATCTTGTCAATTTAGCAATTTTGGCATCATACCAGAATTCTCATTGAAATAGGCACATATTTATCATCTGCTTGTCAGAATGTTGCTCTTCTACCCAGTCAGAGAAAGAGAGGATGCATGACAACACAGAAAATAGTACTTAAGGACCCTAATTATTTGCAAAGAATTTGTGAGAAATATGGTACTCTATTCTGGTACTGATCGCTGCTGGTTTAGTTTTATTTTGGTCAAACTCTCTTTACGGACATAAACCAACCCTCTGTATTATTCTCTGGAAAATATGAAAAAACAGAATAGTTCTCACAATAACTTTTCTTATACAGTTCTTCCCTCTTTTTTAAATACAACAAGACATTTGCTTTAACTTGAGAGGTGGCTAACTGGAAATAGCAATCCCTTAAGACGCAAAACCTGGATGTCACCTGTCAGTTTGATCTGGAAGTTGGTATTCTTAATGAAAAATGATGCAGGAGTGGAGAATTTAAACTTTACCCCCACCATTGGTCTTTCTCACTTACTTTTTTATTCCATTCATCATATTTTGCTTCTTTCCTTGAACCTACTCATCTCTTTCAATATACAGTGACCAAAATTGATAATCATATTCTAAATAATGGCTGATCAATGCCAAGTGTATGGTTGCCCTTTTCATGTCATACTCTTGTTAATACATCTCTCAATCATGTTCCTTTTTTAAATAATAGCATTATAAATTGCTGACTCACATTCAATTTATGGTCCACAATACGTGAGCCAATTTTTTTAGTACTCTTGGATGCAAATCATAAGGGACTGAAAATTTAGATACTGTTTTTACTTATTTAAATTATCTTGCTCCAGGTTTTCTTTTTCCCTTTTTATTCTCCCAAAGTATGCATTACCTATTTCTAGAGCCCCATTCACTTGATCATGCAGAAAGGTTTTTGTAAAAAGACATTAAGTGCCCTGTGACCTTTTGACGTCATCATTGGGTCTCTATTTCCTGTCTAATTAAGGTACAGAACCCTGCTTTACTCTTCTCATGCTCGTGAGTACAAAGAGAATGCTCTGTTTTGACTTTGGAAGTTGATTCTTATTTTCTGCTTTAGTAAGTCTGACCTTACTTCTATGAATCTTTCTACAGGTTTTTGTGCTTGAATTTTCAGCTTTCTCTAGAATTTTATACATTTCAGAAGCTTATGAGATTCTTCAACAAACCATTTATAATTTTATAATTTTCCCAACTTTCTTAGACATGTCTGTAAATCTGTTCTTCCATCTTGCCCTTGACAAAGCTCTACTGAAGCACCTTAAGATATATATGCTAATTTTCAGGGCATTAGCTTAAAAAGAACATAAAAGAAGACACCTAGTTAAGCAGAAAGTTTCTTTAGAGAACATTTTGTTATGATATTTTTTAACACTGAAGACTATATGAGCCTTCTTATTGGAGATATTTTCTTCCTTTAAATCCTAAAGACGTCTCCTCCTTAAAAATCTCTGAGAAAGACATTCCACATTATTTCCATGTACCCAATCCAAATTTGTCTTCACAATCCTTTTTTCTACTCTCAGACTAAATTCCTATACTTGCCACTTGAACCCATTTCCTTCTATATGTCTAAAACACAGTAGGAATGAAAACTGGTTTGCTGCTTTTCTTAATAAAACTCTAAATTTTATTTCATATAGTTCTGTGACCACTTCTGAACATTCCTACCACCAATACATGAGCTCAAATCACCGAATAACTGAAATAGCCCCAACTGTTGGTGTGTTTCCATGCTCACCCACCTGCAATCTGTTCTCCATACAATAGTAGAGAAACATTTTTAGAATATAATTTAGATCATGTTGATCCTTTGCCCTTAGTACTCTATTGGCTTTCCTTCACACCTGAAATGAAATGAAAAATCCTGATCTTGGTCTAAAGTCCTTCCTTTATCTGATCCCTGACAATACTCCCTGCAGCTTGTTTTTGTAGTGGACTTTACACTAACAGTCCCCTCCTGGAACACTTTTTCCTTCCACATCATTATTTGCCTACATTTCAGTACTCATGTTGTACACCTTGATCTGGTCTATTTTTCTTCATTCTAATGATCATTATTATTCATGTATACATTTCTGCAATGTGTCTCCGAAATGTAAGATCTGTGAAGGCAGATACTGTGTCTGTCTTGTTCTCTGCTCTATTTCTAGCAACTGAAACATTACCTGGCAGACAGCAAGTACTCAAAAAATAATTTTGGAAGAGTTAAATGATGAAATAATCCCTGGCCTTTCACCTACTAATTGATTACATTCCTTCAAGCACACAAATTAAATACCATGATGAGAACAGATTGCTTTGAACTAATGTCCTTGTTCCTATAAGAAGTTCCATACAAAATAAGAATATCTGATTTATTCCTGAGAAGCAGCTTGTAAATGTTTGATGTGGAATATATTCTGAGTGTAAACTAACTGGGGGAAATTACTTGCAATTTATCTACAGAGGAAAATTTTGCTTTGTCCACTGCTCTTTGCAAAGGTCAAAATGGACAGCATTGGATAGAGAAGAGAAGGAAAAATAAGATGGCAGAATCCTTAGAACCTGGGTTCCCCTCCTTTCCACAGACATAACAAGCCTGCATCTATACAGAAGCAACTCCATTTAAAAAGGAACTGAGGATCGAAGAATAAGTGTATCTACAAGGGAAAATGATAGAAACCATTGGAAAGGTTAGGAGAGGTAGAGACATAGCCTTACAAGGAATGAATGGGCACTATAACGCAAGGTTACAAAGGGCATTGTAAACATGGAGACTCTGTGCAACTGAAGGGCTCACTCTCACACCTGAGAACTGCACAGGAAGAGGAGAGTGCCCACATCCAGGTATAGAAAACAGAAAGTCTTTCCTTTGGAAACCAAAAGAGCAGAAACCCTAGAACTAAGCAAAAAGGGGCATTTGATGAAGCACTCAGAGGCATAAATGAAGTTTCTATACTCATGGACCTAAAAATACAACAGGAAGAATAGAAAGGAGAGGCAGTCTCCTCATAAATGTTGCTGCTACTGGGTGCCTTCTCTGGGCTCTCTTTTATCTCCGTGGTGCCAGTGTGGGTGGACACCATACTAGTTGAAGTCTATTGATAATGGCGTCAGGGCCAGACAGCAAGCTGTCCTACCCCTCTGCTATCAGTGACTCTTGTTGTCTTTGATTGCTGGGGTCTGCACTCACCTGCAGCCTGAATGCAATCCCTGACTCCAGGCACCTGGAGTCCACTTGCTACTGCTACTGTTGCTGCTCTTGCTGCTCCTACTGCTCCTACTGCCAACACCACCACTTCCGTGATGCCCACTGAACCAGCATGGGCCACCTCATGCATCTGGCCTACACCTAAGTCAAAACCACTGCCAACTTGAACACCATACACACGGGAGCTTTCAGGATCCTGTCAGCATATATGTCCACCATGCAGGTCCCAAAACCAGAGCTTGTTTTTGTCTACCTGAGGATGTCAACATCTCCAGACACTAGCTGAGCAGTGACTCAATCACAAAGAATACAGACTCTTCCACACAGTTATTGGTCAAGAGGCCATGACATTAAACATGCTGTACCTAGAGGAAACCAAGGTAAACTTAGAAAGAGCTATTAGGCAAACAAAACCTCAGGGGTCAAAATCTAAATCTGGATTGAGTCCAATGAGGCTCTGGTAAAATCCTTCAAGTAGGTGGTGCAGTCTTTTGTCAACAGGAAAACTGAGACCCAAAACTGGTAAAGAGGTATCCTGGGCAGACCTAAGATTTGACTCAAGTGGGAGAAGGAGATCAAACTTCCGATAGAGGGTTTAATCAGCTTCCAGAGTCATTCTTATCTGGGGGTGGAAGAGGGGCATGGTCTCAGCAAGGAAGCCATAAGGAATAATGTAAGTCCAGCTTCTTCCCAGAGCACACCTTCTGGGCATTAATTTTTTGTCTGCCCACATTTAAGTTTTCCTCCCATAATCAGACACATTCCTTGCTATGTCTTTGCTCCTACAGATCCGCTGCGGAGATATGCTCCTAGAAACCTCAAGGAACAGCTTCAGATTAATTTTTTTTTAATTAAAATAGTTTATACATAATCACATGTAAATCTCATGACAACAGACAATTAAAAATCTTTATAAGAAACACATAAGAAAATAAAAACTGGAATCCAAAGATATCACAAATGAAGCTATCAAAGAGAAAAGAAAAAGAGAACAAAAGAACAGAGACAAACTGTAAAATAATCCAAAAACTAATGATAAAATATCAATATGTACTTACATATGAATAATTACCCTAAATATTAATGGTCTAAACTCACCAATCAAAAAGAAAAGTGACTTATGAACTAAAATGCAACTTCCTGTTTTCTACAGGAGATGTATCTCAGCTCCAAAGGTAAACATTGGCTCCAAGAAAAGGTCTGGAAGTTTATCTTACAAGAAAAATTATAACCTAAAAAAGTCAGGGACAAATATACTTATATTCCATAAAATATGCTTCGAGCTTAAAAAGATACAAGAAACAGGGATGAACATTATATAGTTAAAGAATCAATTCAGTAAGAAGGAATAACACTTATTAATGTATATGCACTAAACAAAGGAGCATCAGGATATGTAAAGTAATTATTCACAGATCTAAACAGAGATATTGACAGCAGAACAATTACAATAGGGGACTATAATGTCCCAATTACATTAGTGGACAGATTAATCAATATGAAAATTGTGGCCTTAAAAGAATAATTAGGGGGGAGAATCCAAAATGGTGATCTGTTAGGACCCCAGAGTCCCCCATGCCCAAAAAACAACTAGAAAGCACCTATTGTGCAGACACAAACACTGAGGAAAGGCAGAACCAACAACTACACAGATGGTGGTGGCATTTAACACCATAAAAGGTAAGCAAAAATGTCAGTTTCAGAGCCACACCACACTTTCAGGATTCAAAGCCCCAGGAAAAGAGACCAAGTTGGGGGATAAACCAGAACTCCTGAAGATAAAAGATGCAAACTGGCTTCAGAGAACACTTTCAGCAGACTCACAGTCACTAGGCAGGGGATGGGCAGGTCTCAGTGCAGGGCAGAAAGAAGATCAGCACCCCAGTAAACTGAGTTGCAACTCCCAGGAGAATATGCACAGAACATCAGTACTACCATAAGGTAGCTGGTGGGAATGCCCACCCACTCCTACTATTATTATATGGAGCTGCAGAACCCACCATTGGAAATTCCAGGCCTTAGGACACAGATACCACACCCTCCTGGGAGCAAGCAGCAAGTTCCTCCCAGAATGGAAGAAACTTCAGCAGCTACCATCTAGTGATTCCCAGTGGACAGAGTTGGAATGGCAACCTGCTTACTAATTGTGGGTCACCAACAATAGACAGGTGGACTTACCATTCAAACCTGTGACACAGGGGAATGTTCTGCAGCCACCAAACAAATTTCAATCCCATAGGCTACACTCTCAGGTCTCAGTGCAGGGTCCACCTCAGAGCGTCAACAAATCTGACTATTGGTGATATTACACAACTAAAGTAAACCTAGTGCTCAAACAAGTTTTGGGTCTGTTTGGTGCAATTTGACATCCTAACAGTTTCAACGAAACCCAACCCACAGAAATAAAAACAGATGCTAAACAACAAAGACACAGAGAAATATACACAAAATGATGGATTTAATTAAAACCCCTGGGAAAATCTGAATGCAACAGACATATGCAAACTAATGGAGGACAAATTTAGGGCAACAATGACAAACAAACTACTAGAAATCAGGAAAACAATAGAGGAAGAAAAAGAGACCCACAACAAAGTGAGAGAGGATATAAAGCAGTTTAAAGCAGATGTCAAGGTGATAAAGAACACAATGACTAAACTAAAGAACTAAAGAGAACCAAGACTAGGTGGGATGAAGCCTCCAATAGAATGAATGCTTTAGAAGAAGGGCAAAGGAATACACTCAAAACAAGCAAAGAGAAAAAAAGAATGAAAAGAAATGAAGAAAGCATACAAGATCTATGGGATAACACCAAAAAGAACAATATTTTCATCATAGGAGTCCCAGAGGGAGAGGAGTGAGAAATAGGAGCAAAAACTGTATTTGAAGAAAAATAGGTAAAAATTTCTCTATTCTGAGAAATTAATCAAGCCTCCAGACCCAGTAAGCCCCAACCTAAAGAAATCCAAAAAGACCTACACAAAATCACATCATCATCAAGCTGTCAAAAGTATTACCTGAGAATTGATGGGGGAAAAAGAGGTTTTCCAACCAAGGATACTCTACCCTGCTAGGTTATCATTTAGATTGGAAGGAATGATAAAATGTTTTTTAAATAAGCAAAAGTTAAAGGAAATCATCACCACAAAACCCACTTAAAGAACAGCATTATAAGAAAACTCACTTAAAAACAGCAATATAGTAAAACAGAAAAAGTGGGGAGAAAAAAAATGTGGGTGGTTAGAGAGATTTCAAAACTTATTTGCTTTCGAATAAAAACAGGAAATAAGCAGAATTCTTAATGCAAATTTCAAAGTACCTCAAAACACATCTTTAGGTGAAAAGTAAAGAAGAAAACAAAAAGGGGGGAAAAAAATCACAACATAACTGCATTTAACCCACCTAAGAAGAGAAAGAGAGGAACAAAAATACTGTCTGTAACAACATCCAGAAAACAATTAACTGAATGGTGATCAACAGTTACATATCTATAATCACCCTAAATATTAATGGACAGAACTCACCAATCACATGACATAGAGTAGGCAAATGGATTAAAAAGCATAACCCAACTGTCTGCTGCATTCAGTAAATTACCTTCTTTCAAAAGATACACTTAAAATCAATGGTTGGAAGACACGCCTATAGTCAAATGGCAACCACAAAAAAAAAAAAGGAAGAGCTATACTTATTTCAGATAAAACAGAATTCCAACTAAAAAGGTTAACAAGAGCCAGACACAGACATTATGTAGTGATTAATAACTGAATCCAGCAAGAGAACATAATACTTATTAACATTTATGCACCAAATGAAGCAGCATCAAAATACATAAAGCAAGTGTTATCCAAACTGATGAGAAACATCAACAGCAATACAGTAATAGTAGGTTTTAACACCTCACTTTCAACAATATACAGATCAACCAGGTAGAAATTTAACAGGAAACAACTTTAAATGACCAATTGTAGCGGATTAGTCTAATAGATATATGCCAAACACATCATTCCAACAACAGAAATCACATTTTTCTCAAATGTGCATGGCACATTCTCAAGGACAGATCATATATTGAGATACAAAACATATCTTAAAAATTTACAAATATTAAAATCATTCCAAATATTTTCTCTATCACAATGGCTTAAAACTAGAAATCAACCAGCAAAAGAAACCTGGAAGACCCCAAATAAACTGAACACTAAACAATATGCTTCTGAATGACTCTTGGGTAAAACAGAAAATCAAAGAACTTAAAAAGTACTTAAATACAAATGAAAATGAAGGCACAAGCTACCAGAATCTTGAAATGCAACAAAAGTATTACTAACAGGGAAGTTCATTACGATATAGGCCTTTCTCAAGAAACAAGAAAAATTACAAATAAACCATCTAACCCTCCACTAGAGAAAGAAAAATTAAAGTAAAAAAATCAGTAAAATAAAGGAAATAATAAAAATATGAGTGATCTAGAAGACAAAAAGACAACACAAGAAGACCAATAAAACTAAAAGTTGATTCTTTGAAAACCATTGGCTAGACTCACAAACAAAAAGAGAGAAAATTCTCATAACTAGAATCAGAAATGAAAGGGACAAAGTTACAATAGGTAACACAGAGATATAAAAAATCAAAGGACTACAATGAACAATTGTATGTCAGTTGGTGGACAAACTTGAGGACATGGATAGATTTTTAGAAAAAACACAGTCTGCCAAGACTGAACCTGGAAGAACTGAAAAACCTGAACAGAACTATCACAAGCAAGGCTACTGAAAAAGTAATAAAAAATGTCTCTAAAAATCAAAGCCCAGGAACAGGTGGCTTTCCTAGTGAGTTTTTCCAGAACTTCAGAGAAGAATTAATACCCATTCTTCTCAAACCCTTCCAAATTATTGAAGAAAAGGGAGCAGTTCCAAAAACTTTCCATGAGGCTAGCAACACACTGACACCAAAAGCTGATAGAAACATCACCAAGAAGGAAAATTACAGACCAATATCTCTAATTAATATAGATGCAAAAATTCTCAACAAAATATTAACCAGCATAATCCAACAATACATCAGAAAAATCATCCACAATGACAAAGTAAGATTTATCACAGGGACGCAAGGATAGTTCAACTTTATGTAAATCTATTAATGTAATACACAGTATCAATAAGGAAACAAAAAACCACATGAACACATCAGAAAATGCAGAGACAGCTTTTGACTAGGTTCAAAAAACATTTATGATAAAATCTTTGTATATGATGAGTATAGAAAGTATAGACCACAACATAATAAAGACCATAAAGGATAAACCCACAGCTAATATCATACTCAATGCTGAAAAATTGAAAAAATTTCCTCTAAGGTCAGAAACAAGACAAGGCTGTCCACTCTCACCACCCCTATTTAACATCATACTGGAGATCTTAGCCAGACCAATTAGGCAAGAAAAAGAAATGAAAGGAATCCAAATTAGGAATGATGAAGTAAAACTATCACTATTTGCAGATGACACTATTATATATGGCAAAAACTGCTAGTTCTAATCAACAAATACTATAAAGAGTCAGGCTAAAAAATCACTGCACAAAATTCTATTTCATTTTTATACATAAACAATATAGTTGATGAAAACAAAATCCAGAAAAATATTCAAATTACAATAGAAGCAAGAAGAATGGAATACCTTGGAATATACCTAACAAAGGAGGTGAAAGACCAATACAATGAAAACTGTAAGACCTTCTTAAGAGAAATAGAGGGATATTAAAACAAATGGAAATATATCCCCTGCTCATGACTGGGAAGAAGCAACATAATTAAAATAACTATCTTGGCGCACCCTGGTGGAGTAGTGGCTTAGTCAGCTGCCTTCAGTTGAAAGCTCAGGACACATATTCCAAGGACTCATGTTTAACTCATGTTAAAAACTCATGAAAAAAAAGATGAACAACTAAGGAATATAAATAAAGTACTTCTTCCTCCTCTATCTTCCTGTCCACTTACTTCTCTGTCCACCTTCATACCTGCCCGCAATTTTCCTGTAAAGAAAAATGATGATCTTACCTAAAGCAATATACAGATTTAATGCAATCCCCATCAAAATCTCATGAGGAAATTCAAGGAAGTAGAACACAAAAAAACATGTTTATGGAACAACAAAAGACAAAAACAATTATGAAAAAATATCTGGAGGCATTACATTACCAGATATTGAATTATACTACAAATTAATAATGATCAAATCTGTATGATACTGGAATAATAACAGATGTGGAATAGAACTGAATCACCAGAAATGGGCTTGCTCATATACAGTCAGTTAATCTATGACAAAGGAGTCAAAAGTATATAATGGAGAAAGTCTCTTCAGTAAATGGTATTGGGAAAACTGAACAGCCACATAGAAATGACTGAAATTAGATCACTCTCTAACACTATTCACTAAAATTAACTCAAAATGGACTAGATACTTGGACATAAGACCAGAAGTCATAAAATTCTTAGAAGACAACATAAAAAAGATGTTCCATGGCATCAGCTTTAGAGAGATTTGGGGGGACTCAACTACAGCATCAAGAGAAATAAAAATAAACAAGTGGGACTATGCCAAATTAAAGAAAAGTCTCATGAAGCACACTAAGCTTCCAATCACTATACCACCCCTTAACCTCTCTGTTTCACACGCTACACCTCTGAGTTGGTTCTGCAGACATCTGTGTAGCCCAGCCACCAGAGAAGCTACAGTAACTCCTGGAGGGACAATGTCATCTTGCCCCAACCCAAAAATCCCTCTCCTGATTTTCGAGGTTAGGTCCTCAGAGCGTTCCCTCACTACTCCAACCTATTTCCTTAAGACCATAATCCCCAGACTGCATCACAAGAGACCCTTGAACTCAACAAAGACAAAGAGCAGTCCTCCATAACAATTTTTTATCTCAAAGTCACAAATAGCACTATATTTGTAAAGCACACCCTCAATGTCCTTTATTCATATGTCTAGATCACAGGCTACCACCCATAAGTAACTGATCATTCACATGTATGCCCAATATCTGTGGAATGAAATGGATTGTGGTGCTGCCTACCTTGCAGACAGATTAGCTTGCACTTAAATTCCAAATGAACTTAGAATAATCCCAAGCAGCAAATAATTCTCTTCATGACCTTAAATTAAACAATTTTTGTTTTCTTAGATAAAAGCACAAGTGACAGAAGCAAAAATAGATTACACTTCATCAAAAGTAAACACATATCAGCACTCCCTGGTGAAGTAGTGATTGGGCACAGTCTACACACATCCCAAGATTCCCTAGTTCAAGACACAGGCCCAGGGAAAGAGCTAAGATGAACAACTAAATAAAATAAATAAAATGCTGCTTCCTCCTCTCTCTTCCTACCTGTTTCTGCTAGCTTTCATTCCTGCCTGCATCTTTCCTTTAAAAAAAAAGAAGTAAGCACATATTGTGCTTCCAAGAGTAACATCAAGAAGGTGGAAAAGACAGCTCACAGAATGGGAAAAAATACTTGCAAATCAGATCTGATAAAGTATATCAAATATATGAATAAAGGATTCATCTAATAAAGGAATTCATATTTAGAATAAAGAACACTTTCAATAATAGGAAAACAAATAACCTAATTTAAAGTGGACAGTTTCTGAATAGACATTTCTCCAAAAAAAGATAATTTAATAGCCAATAGGTAAATGAAAAGATGCTCAACGTTAGCATCAGGGAAATAGAAATCAAATGCACAAAGCGAGATACCACTTCACACCTACTAAGATGCTATTATCAAAAATGTCAGATAATAGCAAGTGTTGACAAGGATGTGGATAAGTTAGAACCTTTACATATTGCTGATAGGAATGTAAAATGGTCAAGTCACTTTGGAAAACAGTATGACAGTTCACTACATGGTTAAACATAATGTTACCAAATAACTCAG
Organism: Solenodon paradoxus; assembly: GCA_004363575.1. Lineage (NCBI taxonomy): Eukaryota > Metazoa > Chordata > Mammalia > Eulipotyphla > Solenodontidae > Solenodon > Solenodon paradoxus. The sequence continues at coordinate 2,198,073 of RJWH01000021.1, forward strand.
CACTTCCATTCCTGGGTATGTATACTCGAGGATAGAGAAAAACATATGTCCACACAAAAACTTATGAATATAGGTAAATGTTTATAACAGAATTATTCATAATATCCAAAAGGTGGAAAAACCTAAATGTCTATTGAGTGATGAATAGATTATATAGATACAGATATAGATGATATAGACATACATGCAAGGAAATATTATCTAGCATATTTCTAAAAATTGAAATATTGATACATACTATAGCATGACTGAACATTGAAAATGTTATGTTAAGTGAAAAAAGTCATTAACAAAGTCTACATATCACATAATTTCAGTTATATGAAATGACCCCAATAGACAAGAGACAAAGTAAATTAGGGGTTGCCTAGAGTGGGAGCTGGGAGAAAATGGAGGGGGATTGATTGCCAATAGGTATGAGGTTTCTTTTAAGATGATTAAAATGATCTGGAATTAAAGATGATGATTGCACAATTGTGTGACTACATAAAAAGCTATCGAATTGTACTTCTTAGATGGGTGATTACATGGTATGTGAATTATATCTCATTAAAAATACTTACTAAAAAATAAAAATCTTGAATATAAAATCTAACCTTACATCTAAAGGAACAACAAAAAGAAGAAATAATGAAGCCAAAAGTCAGCAGAAGGAAGGAAATAATAAAAAAAGAGCAGAAATAAATAAAATGGGGTTCAGAAAGATAGTGTAAAGAATAACAAAAATGACAAAACTTTAGCGAAATTCTCAAAGAAAAGAGAGAAAACTCAAATAGTATAAGAAGTGAAAGAGGAGTCACCACAGATGCAAGAGAAAAAGGAGCATAGGAAACTACTATATGAACATATATATGCCAATAAACTTGATAATTTAGAAATAAAAGGACTCCAAATTAGCAAATAAGTTAAACTGTCACTCTTTGCAAATGATATGATAATATACATAAGAAACCCTTAATACTATACTAAATCTATTAAAATTAATAAATGAGTACAGTAGAATAACCAGTTAACAAATCAATATACAAAAATCTGTTATGTTTCTATATATGTAAACAACAAACTAGAAGGAACAAAATTAAGAATCTATCTCATGTACAATCACATAAAAAAGAAATATTTAACAATAAACATCAAAGAGGATTAAAGATCTTTACAATGAAAATTATAATAAATGGTTAAAAGAAATATCAAGCACATGAAATGAAAATATATTCAGTGTCCCTGAACTGGAGAATTAAATTATTAAAATGGTCAACTTACCTAAAGCAATATACAGATTCAGGGCAATAGCCTTCAAAATTATGGTGGAGTTATTTACAAAAACAGAAAAAAAATCTAAAATATTCATAGAATTATCAAAGACCCCAAATAGTCAAAGAAATCATGAGAGAGAAAAAAGGAAGAAAAATGTAGGTATCACACTCCCAGACTTGAAACTATATTATAAAGTCATAATAATCAAAATACCATGGTACTGGAGTTAAAAAAGACAGATAGATAAATGGAATCGAATTGAGAGTCTAGAGTTAAACAAATATATAGATAGCTAATTTATAATATGAGGTGAGCATACAATTTAAAAAGAACTCTTTTTAACTTTTTAACACTCTTTTTAACAAATAATATTGAGAAAACTAGGCAGCCACATGCACAACAATGAAATTATATTACTATCTAACACCATACACAAAAGTTTATTCTAAATGAATTAAAGACTTAGTTGTAAACCTGGAAGCCACAAAACACATGGAAGCATAGGCAAGACAGTCCAGAACATGGCTTTAGGGATATCTTTGGAAACTCAACTCCAATGATGAAGGAAACAAAAGCATAATACTTTTTTTCCAGTGCACCCTGGTGGCCTAGTGGGTTAGTCCACTGTGGCGCAGTCTACATACATCCCAAAATTCGCTGTTTCAAGACACAGGGCCAGAGGAAATAAATAAGATGAGAAATAAAATATAGTGCTTTATCCTCCTCTGTCTCCCTTCCTGCCTCCCTGCTTGCCTTTATTATTGTCTGTACCTTTCTATTTAAAAAAATATTTAAGAAATAAATACTTTTTTCCAAATTAGAAAATATGTTTCTCAATATTTTGCCACCATTAAAAATCAAGATGTATTGTGCCCTGGTGTAGTAGTGGTTGGGTCTGCCACCTCCAGCTGGGTGTTGAAAGATGTGGTCCTTGACTACATGGAGACCACAGGCCATTTTAGGCCATTTTATTAGCCAACTAGACTTCTAACATTATTCCTCTAAGGTATCTGAGAGACAGTGAGAGAAAGAGAGAGAAAGAGAGCATTGATTATGATCCAAGCACCTAGGAACCACCAAAGTATCTAAAGAGAAATCATTTATGCACTTATTTGACCATAATCACTGGAGAAGTGATGGTTTTCCAAAGGTATTACAAAATAAACAAAAACTCTATTAAGTTGATTATTGCTAAACATTCTTGTCTCTGTGTGTGCAAGTTTTAGTCATTTATCAATGAGAATTTAATGACTGTGGGTTTTTAAATATTTTTAAAGGACACTGCATTTTTCAATGATATTCCAATATTTGAGTTAGTTGCCTTTTCTCTCTGAGTGTTTCTGGTGTTAGCAAAGTGTTAGACTTCAAATGACTCAGATTCTGGTGGTGTGAACTTAATGTAGCATACGTGAGTGTTGATTTATAATGAAGCACATCTTAAACCTATATAGTGCTATGACAATAAAACTTTAAAAAATAACTCAGGCTCTGTGCTAAAGTTCACTGAAATTAGTCATAGGATCAAGGTAAGGTAAATATATGGTTTATGCTTACAAACACTTACCTGCCATTATACACTTACATGTGGCATATAGAGAGACCAAAAAAATTAATGAACAAAATCAAACGAATATCGACTTTTAGTCTATAAGACCAAATTAGTGGTTCCTGGAAGGGAAGGAAGGCTGGCAAGTGGGCTTAAAGAAATCAATTATATGGAGAAAAATATAATTTAACTGCTATAAAATATAAACCATATGTATTATATACAGATGTTGGTTTACATAATGTACATACCTCAAAACTATAAAAAGTGGGAGACTGACTTCTGGAAGGTGACTCAATAGGACACACTTTTGGGTCACTTCATACAGAAAAAAACACCTATTTTCCTTAGACAAACACCGAGAAGCGACTCCCACTTCAGCTGGAGAAACAGCAGCTGACAACTAAAGGTGGGTAAGGACACCCAGTGGAGTTCTGAGATAAGCTGTTGATTTGGATTCAGGAGTCTCCAGACACACAGTGGAGCAGAGGCTAGGGATTCCAGGACTAGCTGCAGAGGCAGCGAGAGGCAGGCCTAGTGGGGTGAGACGTGGAGCCATGGAGGGCCAACTTGGGAGGAAGTGAAAGAAGAGCCAGGACATCGGAAGCTGAGAGCATACGTGGTAAAACTGCGATGTGCGCAGCCATAACCAGAAATCAGCCAAATCAAACCCCTCCCACAACCATTTAACACCAGAGCCTGGGGTCCACTGAGTGGAAATCCCATCCACCATTTATACACCCACCGGAAATCCCATCCATCGGATACCCCACCCCCCAGATTACAGTTAGAAGACAGACCCAAACCTCAATGCTACCTGCTAGTTCCACATTGTGGATAGAGGCGAAACTGCAGCCTGTTTGCCAATCCTGGGCAAGCCAAACCTACACAAAGCCAGGGAAACCAAACCCTCAGAATTAACAGAATGCCTAACAGAGCAAAGACACAGAGAAATATACATGAAATGATGTATCTGTCAAAAACCCAGGGGAAAATCTGAATACAGCAAACATATGTAAATTACCTGAAGAGGAATTTAGAGTAACAGTGGTTAACATACTCATAGGAATCCAAAAATCAGTAGAGGCAGCAAACGAGAATGTCAGGAAGCAAAGACAAAAATTAAAACAAGACATCAAATAGGTAAGAGACATAATGACTGAATTAAAGAACTCAGTAGAGGGGTTCAACAACTGGATGGATGAAGCTTCCAGTAGAATCAGTGATCTGGAAGATAGGACAGAGGAACTCAATCAAGTAAACCAACAAAGAGATTAAAAAATTCAAAGAATCAAAGATAGCATTGAGACCTCTGGGATAACATCAAAAGGAACAATATTTGCATCACAGGGCATCCCAGAGGAAGAGAGAGAATAGGGGGCGGAATCCATATTTGAAGAAATAATAGATGAGAACTTCCCCAATTTGAGGAATGAAGCAAGCCTCCAGATCCAGGAAACTCAAAGAGTTCCTCATAAAAGAAACCCAAACAGAAATGCACCTAGACACATCATCATCAAAATGAAAAATAAACAAAATAAAGAAAGACTACTGAAAGCAGTCAGAGAAAAACATGTCACATACAGAGAAGACCCCATAAGATTGCCAGCAGACTTCTCAAGTAAAACTCTACACGCCAGAAGGGAATGGCATAGTATATTCAACGTGCTGAAAGAAAAGAATTTTTAACCTAGGATACTACACCCAGCAAGATTATCATTCAGAACTGAAGGAATGACAAAAACCTTTTCTGACAAGCAAAAGTTAAAGGAGTTTATCACCACAAAACCAGGTTTGCTAAAAATATTAAAGGATGTTCTATAAACTGCAAAGAAACCACACACAAAAAACAGTAAGACAGCAAATACTAAAAGCGGGGAGGAAGAGAAGAGAACACAAATGTGGATAGTTAGAATGAGAAGAAGACTAATTTGCTTTCAAATAAAATTAGATAGTAAACAGAACTGTGAAAGCTAACTTAAGGATAACCTCAAAATAAACCCCCAGGGGGAAAGTGAAGAAGAAAACAAAAAGTGACATCAAAACATAACTGCACCCACACAACCTAAAAAGAGAAAGAGAACAAAGTCATCATCTGGAGGAACATACAAAAAACAAATTATAAAATGACACTAAGCAGTTATATATCAATAATCACTCTAAACATTAATGGACTGAACTCACCAGTCAAACGACACAGAGTGACTGACTGGATTAAAAAGTGTAACCCAACCTTCTGCTGCATTCAGGAAACTCACCTTCTTCCAAGAGATAAACGAAGGCTCAAAGTCAATGGTTGGAACACAATCCTATAGATGAATGGCAAATGCAAAAAAGGAAGAACAGCTATATTCATATCAGATAAAACAGACTTTCATCTAAAAAGCATTACAAAAGACAGAGATGGACACTATATAATGATTAAAGTATCAAAGCAGCAGGAAGACATAATGCTTATTAACACACACCAAATGAAGGAGCACCAAAATATATGAAGCAATTATTATCAGACCTGACAAAAGATATTGACAGCAACACAATAATACTGGGGGACTTCATTACCCCATTTACAACGATGGACAGATCAACGAGGCAGAAAATTAACAGGGAAACAGTCACTTTATATGACCATCTGGAACAGGTAGATCTAATAGATATATACTGATCACTTCACCCAATGACTACAGATATCACTTTCTTCTCAAGTGTGCATGGAACACTCTCTAGGATAGATCATATGCTGGGACACAAAACATCTCTCAACAAATTCACAAAAATGGAAATCATACCAAGCATCTTCTCTGACCACTGTGACCTAAAACTGGAGATGAACCACAAAAAAAGCTTGAAGACCCCAAACTAATTGGAAACTCAACAATATGCTCTTGGGTAAAAAAGAAAACCAAAGAGGAACTTAAAAAATACTTAGAGACAAGTAAGAATGAGAACACGAGCTACCAGAATCCATGGGTTGCAGCAAAAGCAGTACTAAGGTGAAAGTTCATCACAATCCAGGCCTATCTCAAGAAACAAGAAAAATCACGAATAAACAACTTAACTTTACATTTAAAACAACTAGAGAAAGAAGAACAATTAAAACCAAAAATCAGCAGAAGAATGGATATAACCAAAATTCAATCTGAAATAAATGAAATAGAAAACAAAAAGACAATCCCGAAGATCAATGAAACCAAAAGTTGGTTCTTTGAAAAAAAACAAAATTGACAAGCCATTGGCTAGACTCACAAAGAAAAAAAAAAGGGAGAAAACCTCTTAACTAGAATCACAAATGAGAGAAGTTACAACAGATAACCACAGAAATTCGAAGCATCATAAGGGACTACTATGAACAGCTCTACGCCACCAAAATAGACAACCTTGAGGACATGGACAAATTTCTGGAAAAGTATAGTCTACCAAGACTAAACCCGGAAGAATTGGAAAACTGAAGAGAACAATCACAAGTCAAGAAAATGAAGAAGTAATCACGGGTCTCGCCCCCCAAAAAGCCCAGGACCAGAAGACTTCTCCAATGAGTTTTAACAAATCTTCAGAGAAGAATTATCATCTATTTTTTTCAAGCTCTTCCAAAACATTGAAGAGCAGGGAACTCTCCCGAATACCTTTTATGAGGCTAACCTTACACTGATACCAGAAGTTGACAGAGATGTCATCAAGAAAGAAAATTACAAACCAATATCTCTAATGAATATTGATGCAAAAACTCTCAACAAAATATTAACAAACCAAATTCAACAATGCATCAAAAAGATCATCCATCATGACCAAGTGGGATTCATCCCAGGGATGCAAAGATGGTTCAACATATGCAAATCTATTAATGCCATACACCATATCAACAGGAGCAAAGAGAAAAACCACATAATCATATCAATTGATGCAGACAAAGCTTTTGACAAGATCCAACACCCATTTATGATAAAAAAAAAACCTCCATAAAATGGGAATAAAAATTTCATAACTCAACATAATAAAGGTCATATATGAAAAAGTTACAGTCAAGATCATAGTCAATGGCGAAAAATTGAAAGCATTTCCTATTAAGTCAGGAACAAGGCAAGATTGTCCACTTATACCCCTGTTATTTAACATTGCTCTGGAGGTCTTAGCCAGAGTAATTAGGTAAGAAAAGGAAACAAAAGAGATCCAAGCTGGAAAAGAGGAAGTAAAACTCTCATTATTTGCAGATGACATGATTATATATATTGAAAATCCCAAAAATTCCATCAAAAAACTTCTAGAACTCATCAATGACTACAGTAAAGTGGCAGGCTACAAATCAATGCACAAAAATCTGTTGCATTTTTATCCACAAAAAATACACAAAAATCACACTATTTAAAATAGAAGCTAAATGAATGAAATACCTGGGCATTTACCTAACAAAGGAAGTAAGAGATCTATACAAAGAAAATTACAAATCCTTCTTAAATGAAATAGAGTAGGACAGAAAGAAATGGAAAGATATCCCCTCTTGTGACTGGGAAGAATCAATGTCACTAAAATAACCATCTTACCCAAAGTAATATATAGGTTTAAATCAATCCCCATTAAAATCCCACGGGCTTATTTCCAGGAAACAGAACGAAAAATCTTAACATTTATATGGAACAACAAAAGATCTCAAATAGCCAAAGCAATCATTAGAAAAAAAGAACTAATCTGGAGGGATTACACATCCAGAGGTTGAACTATATTACAAAGCAATAGTGATCAAAACGTTATGGTACTGGAATAATAACACAGGCATGGATCAGTGGAATAGAAATGAATCATCAGAAACCGACCCACTCACATACAGTTAATCTATAGCAAAGGAGTTAAAAGTGTATGACTAAGAAAAGACAGTCTTTTCAATAAATGGTGTTGGGATAACTAGACAGTCACATGCAAAAGAATGAAGCTAGACCACTCTGTAACACAATTAGAGACTTGGACATAAGACTAGACACCATAAAGCTCTTAGAAGACAACATAAGAAAGACTTTCCATGCCATCAGTCATAGAGAAGCCTTTGGGGACTCAACACCATCAAGGAAAACAAAAAAAATAAATAAAATAAACAACTGGAACTACATCGGACTAAGGAGTTTCTTCACAACAAAAGAAAACATCACAAAAACCAAAAGGAAACCTACTAACTGGGAGAAGATATTTGCATTTGATATTTCCAACAAAGGCTTAAGATCTAAAGTTTACAAAGAACACATAAAACTCAACAACAGAAGAACAGGCAATCTGATCAAAAAATGGGAGAAAAATTGGAGAGACACTTTTTTGAAGAGGATACACAGATGGCCAAGAGGCACATGAAATTATGTTTCTACTCACTGGCTATCAGGGAAATGCAAATTAAAACAATAATGAGATATCACCTTACACTTGAAAGACTGGTTGTTATCAAAAATCTGGAAACAACAAATGCTGTCAAAGATGTGGAGAAAAGGGAACACTTTTGCACTGTTGGTGGGAGTACAAATTAGTACAACCCCTATGGAGAACAGTTTGGAGATTGTTTAAAAAACTGAAGGTGGGAATCTCATATGGTCCCATCATTCCACTTCTGGGCATCTACCCAAAAGATACAAAAGCACCCATCTGCAGAGATGTATGTATCCCCATGTTTATTGTGGCCCTATTCACAATAGCTCAGAACTGGAAATTACCTAAGTGCCCAGCATCAGATGAATGGGTCAAGAAGATGTGGTACATATATATACAATGGACTACACACAGTCCTTAGAAGAGATGAAGCCCTGTCATTTGAATGAACATGGATGGAACTGGAAGGGATTATGCTGAGTGAAGTAAGTCAAAAGAAGAAAGACAGATACCAGATGACCTCACTAATAGATGGAATGTGAATAGACAAAACAAAGGAACAAATGAAACATAACAACCCTGAAACATTTGCAATAGAACTGAGGGGACAGGGCAGCCACAGGCAAATGGTGGAGGAGCTCACTGGACAATAGGGAAGATCACTTGGTAATTTGGTGGAGGTCATAGTATGTTGAAATATATCTAAGAAATAGGGAACCTAAACATAAGGAATTATTTTAATGTATAGATAATTGCTACAATAAGAAATAAATTTTAAAAACTATGTAATGTTGAAATGCAGTCTTCTCAATTATCCACTTTGTAACCCACATTGGTAGAAATAGTGACTGAGCTTGTTCAATGGTTCTCTCCAACCTCTGCCTATCAGGCACTGCTGAAGTTGGAAAGACAAAAGCTCCATTTCCCTAACTTTTTGATGATGCATTTGGGCAAGACACAGAATCAAACCTGAGTTAAGTGGAGAGAGGGATGACCATTTTGTTGGTTCAGACTTAAAAGGCAGTCCATATTAGAGCCAGCTTCCTGGCCCCTAGATTTTGGTTCATCTGGATGCTTCTGAACTGGCAGAGTAGCTGTGGCTTCTTGACCTCAGACTCACAGTTAAGGTAAAGTGACCCTGGAGCAACAGGGGGCCCAGTGGCCTCCAAATTCCCTGACTTCCTGATGGTGCTTTACCAGATCAGTTTGAGTTGTCCTTTTTATTTTTTAAATTATTGGTATTTATTATCTCTTTTGTTCACAATGCTATATTCATTTTTTAATATCAACATTGTATCTTGATCTATATTTCACAGCACAGCCTCCACCAGTGTTCCAGGGTCTTTTACCTTTTCCCCTCTTTCCTTCCCTCCCCATTCCCACCCACTAAGAGTCATCATCTTGTGTCCTGGGAGTTTTTACTGGGGGTCATGTCTTTGTTTCATTTCATTATATTCTACATATGAGTGAAACCATCCTGTATTTCTCGTTTTCTTTCTGACTTATTTCACTTAACATAATCCCTTCCAGTTCCATCCAGATTGTTGCAAAGGGTACAATTTCACCTTTTTTAGTAGCTGCATAAAATTCCATTGAGTATATAGATGAGTTTCTTTATCCAGTCATCTGTTGATGGGCATTTAGGTTGTTTCTGTCTTGACCACTGTGATCTTTGCTATGAACATTAGGGTGTAGATATTTTTTCTAATCAGAGATTTTGTATCATCTAGGTATATGCCCAAGAGTAGAATTGCTAGATATAATGTCAAATCCATTTTTATTTGTTTAAGAAACCTCCATACTGTTTCCAAAAGAGGTTGCACCAATTTGCATTCCCACCAACAGTGTAGAAACTACTCACTATTGCCATGTGCAAAAGTTAACTCAAGATAGATCAAAGACCTGGACATAAGATCCAAAACCATAAGATGCCTACAAGATAATAGGAGAAAAACACTCCACCACCTCTACCTCCAAGAGATCTTAGAGGAAGAAACGGTTATGGCAAAAGAGGCCAAAGTAAAACTAAACAAGTAGGACTACATCAAACTGAAGAACTTCTGCACAGCAACAGAAACCACCACTAAAACAAAAAAACAACACAGAATTGGAGAAGATATTCACACAGCATACACATCAGATAAGAGCTTAATCTCTAAAATACATAAAGAGCTCACACACTTCAACAAAAATAAATTAAATAAAATGACCCACTCAAAAAAATGGGCAAAAGAACTGAATAGACACCTGTCTAAAGAAAACACACTGCTGGCCTACAGACACCTGAAAAAATGTTCTACATCACTCATCATCAGAGAAATGCAAATAAAAGCTACAATGAGATACCACCTCACAGCAGTGAGAATGGCTGATATCATAAAGACTGGAAATAGCCAATGGAGGGGTGTGGAGAAAAAGGAACCCTCCTACACTGTTGATGGGAGTTGTCCTTTTAGAAATGTTTCCTGGTGGGACAACCAGGACTGTTCCATTTATCCTTCCAACAATTTTATAAGAACACTTCTGCCCTGTGCTAAATCTCCTTCTGCTTAAAATAGCTGAAGTGGTTTCTTCTATAGCCAACTGAACCCTGGCCGATAGAGCCCCTAACCGTAATTCTACACAGGTGTGAATGCCATCAACACCTGGGATCCCCTGCTTTTTCCCATCTATAGAAAATATTCCTCATGTCTTATCTAAACACTACTTTGTGTGGTATTTTTAAGATCTTTTTCTCCTTTCACACATTTTAATGACTCCTAAAAAAGCACATAAAATCCCTTTTATGTCTCCGTGTCCGTTCTCCGCCTCCATTTTTAGTCAGCCTCCATTTCCTGGGTCATGGTAAGCTCCTTGTGGTAGACCTATTAATGTGAGAGTAATAAAAACAAGATGTGCTTTGAAAACACTGGAAAGGGGCTGCATAGGGCAGGTTGAAATCCATTTTTATTTTATTAAAAATTATTTTGAAAAAACCTCTGCACCAAAGAAACCTCCAAATCTAATGCGTAAACCAGGACACTAGCAGTAATAGAGTCTGGACTTCCAAATTCGCCTGAGAGAATGAGACATTTTGTTCATCTTCGGAATATTTTTTAAAGGAAAGGTATAGGCAGGAATACAGATGAGTAAGCAAGCAGGCAGGTAAGAAAAGAGAGGAGGAAGAATTATCTTTATTTTATTTTTATTTAGTTGTTCACACTGGTTGTTCCCCCCCGGATCCAGGACTCAAACCCAGGATATATGGTCTGCATCCTTCAGAGGTGATTGACTGAACCACTGCTCCACCAAGACACACCCATCTCTGCAATTTTTAAACTATCTACTGCATAGCTACCAGTATGTGGAACATAGTTATTAAAACAATAACAATAACAGCTACTACTTTTTGAGTGTTTCTGTTACGTAAGTCTTAAATCTAGATCGATGTTTATTTTCTAAACTCACATCACCTGTGAGATATCATTTCCTTTCTCTAAATGAAAAACCTGGGGCACAGAGTAAGTAAATTGGCCAGGGTTTTACTCTACTCTGCTTAACTCTAAACCAAATCATCTTTCCAGTATGTTCATGCAATCCTTTTTTTTTTTAGAATCTGAAAGGGTCATGCTTCCCAGGGGACCACACCTTCCATGGGCTAAGACAGGAGACACAATTAAGAACAGATACGACTTAGTTTATAGTGCACACACTTCTTGAAAGAGAACTGCCATTGCTCAGTAAAGCGCACAGGACCAGCTTTCAAGGCATCAATGACCATCTCTTTAAAGAATATTTTGTTTCTGACCTTTCCACTTTTGCTTTTCATTACTGAGTTGACAACCCATCACTGTTACTTATTAACTTGTAAACCTGGGCATGCAATTTCAATTTCCTGCATCTCAATTTCTTCATCTATAAAGTGAGCGTAAGAAAGTTCACTCCTTCTAGGGATTATTGTGAAAATTAAATGCAAGACTATATAAAAATACTGGCATAGGGTAATGTTTAAGTTGTGTTCATTGTGGTCGCTGTCATTATTGTTAATTACTGCAGCACCATACAATATTAAAAGTTCAGAGTAGTATTCATATCATATGAGAATATAGGGTATACTCTTCTCAGAAAGGGAAGGTCACAGAAACTCATTCATTTTAATCTGACTTGTTTAAAGCTTAGTCTCTGAACTCAAATCAGTTCCTGACTCTCAAATGCAGGGGTTATTATAGTTTGCTAAGAGTTTGCAGTGTACTGTACCACCCAGATGCCAACTTAAGGACTGAAGGATTTATTCCACCGACTACTTGCATGCTGCCCTCCAACACCACCAAGCTCTCAATCCTTTGGAAATTGTCCTCAGCTGACCAGCTACTAAACCAAAGTCTCATCTTCTTCCCAGGGTCAACCTGCATTCAATGACTGGTTGCTGCAGAAACACAAAAACCAAGCCTTTGAGCCTCATTTGGGAACAACTCCAAAGACTATTTCAGATGCAGAGTGTCCCACAAGATCAGCTGTCTCACAATCCAACTTCTTAGGCCCAATCCCTGCCCAGCAGGTGTTAACCAAAAACAAGCCCTAATAAACTTCCAACATGCTATCTCTGACTGAGAGTTCAGGAAATTCAACCTGTAACATTCACTCTGTGGATGAAAACTCCAGGTTTGTTACAGATCGGAACTGTTCTTTTCACAGATCTCTACCTCAAGTGGACACACTGGGTACCAACCAACTTAATTGTGTCCCGTTCAGCAATATGGTCTCATTGGGTCTTCTGTCTCAAGAGTTCTGCCCCTCTCGTGTATTATATTTTATTGAAAGACTTCCAAAGAGCCTATTTACAGACCTGGTGTCAGAAACACTGTCAATTTCCTCTCATCACTTCCCCCAACCCCTAACTCATCCATGGGTCTAAAGTAGAATATCTTCAAATATTGTTCCTCCTGAAAACTTATTCCAGGATCATTTAGGGAATTGGGCTCATGAAGCCTGGTTCCTACCTCACTTAAGTCCTCCTCCATGAGGCTGCTTAGCGCCTTATGCAAATAGACTTCAGTCAGCCCCAGGGAACCCACTGCTGACATGGCTGATCTCAAAGGGCTTACCCAGTCACAGGATTTACTATTCATGGATTCATGTTGTTTTCTGGTGCGAGGCAAGCACAAATAGTCACCTTTTAACCAAAGAAATATTTTGTCCCAGTGTGTACATGTAATCTTTAAAAGATTAAAAAGTTCCTGGTTCCCTTAGGAATCAAAAAAGCATCACCAGCCATAGAAGTCACCCCTTAGAGGGCATTCAGCACATTTACTACCTAACCTAGGCACCATTTCCAGCTTGCACATAGAAGGACATGATTTGCTTTGGCATCCAAGGCAAGCACTTTGTTTTTTATTTTTTTATTTTGTTTTCTTTATCTTTTATTATAATTAACTTTATTGAAGAAACATTATATCTTAACATTATATAGGTTAAGGTATACATTATTGTAAATCAAAATTATGGTTTTCATTGTACAGGTCTTTCACCTCTGTTGCTAAATATATTCCAAGGCTCTTGATACTTTTTACTTCTATTTTAAATAATGTGGTTTTCTTGATTTTGTTTTCTTCCAGTATATTGCTTGCATATAAAATTACAAAAAATTTCTGTGCATTGATTTTGTAGCTGGCCACTCTACTGTATTCATTGATTAGTTCTAGTAGTTTTGACAGTTTTGGGGTTTTTCAATATATGTAATATTGTCATCCACCAATAGTGATAGTTTTACTTCATCTTTTCCAATTTGGAGTTCTTTTATTTCTTTTTCTTGCCTAATTGCTCTAAGACCTCCAGTATGATGGTGAGAATGGACAGTCTTTCTTTGTTCCAGACCTTAGAGGAAATGCTTTCAATTGTTTAACACTAAGGATGATGTTGACCATAAGTTTATCATATGGCCTTAATTACGTTGAGGCATGTATCCCCATTTTTGGCAGGGTTTTTATCCTAAATGGGTGTTGAATCTTGCCAAAATTTTCTCTACATCCATTGATAATAGATTTACATATGTGGAACCATTCTTGCATCCCTGGGATAAATCCCACTTGATCATGATGAGTGATCCATTTGATGCATTGTTGGATTCAGTTTGCTAATATTTTGTTGAGAATTTATTTATATGAGATATTGGTCTGTAGTTTCCTTTTTGGTGACATCTCTATCTTCTTTTGGTATCAGTTATGATGTTAACCTTGTAGAAAGTGTTTGGAAGTGTTCCCTGTTCTTCAATATTTTGGAAGAGTTTGAGGATAGGTATTAATTCTTCTCTGAAGGTTTGGTAAAACTCACTAGTAGAGCCATCTGGTCCTGGACTTTATTTTTAGGGATACTTTTGATTACCATTTCAATATCCTTGCTTGTGATAGTTCTATTCATGTTTCCCAACTCTTCAAGGTTCAGTCTTGGTAGACTGTATTTTTCTAAATATCTGTCCATGTACTCAAATTGTCCAATTTATTGACATTGAGCTGTTCATCATAGTCTTGTGTTGTTTTGTATTTCTGAGGGGTCTGTTGTAAAGTGTCCCCTTTCATTTCTGTTTCTAGTTATAAGAGTTTTCTCTCATCTTTTGTTTTTGAGTCCAGCCAATGGTTTGTCAATTTTTTTTTTTTTTCAGAGAGCCAGCTTTTAGTTTCATTGTTTTTCTGTATTGTCTTTTTGTTTTCTATTTCTGCTCATGTTTTTATTATTTCCTTTCCTCTATTGATTTTTGGCTTTAATTGTTCTTTCTCTGGTAGGGTTATAATTTTTTTGTGATTTTTCTTGTTTCTAGAGGTAGACCTATATTGTAATGAACTTCCCTCTTAGTACTGCTTTTGCTGCATCACATAGATTCTTCTGGTAACTTGTGTCTTCATTCTCATTTTCTCTATGTATTTTTCAAGTTTTTTATTTTCTCTTTTACCTGAGTCATTCAGAAGCATATTGTTTGGTCTCCAATTTATTTGGAGTCTTCCAGCTTTGTTTTTGTAGTTGATTTCTAATTTTAGTCCATTGTAGCCAGAGAAAATGGTTGGTATGATTTTAAATCTTTGTAAACTTGTTAAGACATATTCTGTGTCTCAACATATGATCTATAATTGAGAATGTTCTAATAAAGAATCACCAAATTCATCCCTTAACCCCCAGTTGGCCCCTTGTCACAACTTTGTGACAAAAACCAGTATAGACATCCGGTATTTAAACCATTCTTTCTCCTTCTGTTAGTATCTATAATCTGTTCCTAGGACTGCCTACAAGAGCATCCATGGTTTGATTCCTACCACCTTCTCTCTGAAGATCCTCACCCTACAGTCTAACTTCTTCGTAGACAGCGTGCCCTTCTGGCCAATTTCATGGTTCCCTTTCCTCAAATTCAAGACCACTATAACCTGGACACACTTCTCTGATGTTACAGGTGTGTTTCCTCAAGGTGCGACTCACTCTTCATAATGAAGTAAATATTTAAGATGCTCCAACTTATCTCTACCTTCAAAGTTTTCATTAATAGCCCAGGACTCATACTGAATTAGAGACAAAGTCTTTCTGACTCAAGGACTTATTTGCATTTTTTTTCGTTTTCTTTAATACTCAATAAACATTGAGTTACTTACTTGCAATTTCTGAAAAACTATGGGTATTTTGCTTTTAATTATAAAAGGAATGTCCACACAGAGATGACCTCCATTATGAGAAGATTGTTCCTTCCTGGTACTCCATAGCCTGAGTTAAGTATTGATTAGCACAAGAAGACTTGATTCATCAGCTTCTCCAGGTAGAAAGCTAGTTGACAGATTTGTTTGGATAATCTTCTAGATTAGCCTTTTTTACATTACAAGTGCTCACAAATAGCTGTTACCTTTCTCTCATACAGAAAGAAAATTCAAAAATAATCTATCCTCTAGAATGACCCCCAGTTTGCCAGAGACTGTTCCCAGTCTGGGCACTGAAAGTCTCATTTCTTGGGAACTAACTCAATTTGGGGCAAGTCTGGACAGTTGGTCTCCCTGCATTCTCTTTGCCATCTGTATATCTACTTAAAGGTCAGTCCTCCCACTAAACTGAGTGAATACTCCAGGAAAAATGCAAAGTTATCATATATATGCACTTGGACTTTTCCAAAGAACATGAAATAGAGCCTAATATGACAGGAGTAAAGACATACATCTACTTGATAAACTTAAAAAGAAAACAAGATTTTAACCCTAAAAAATTTCTTTTTTAAAAAAGAACTTAGAAGTAACATTGTAACTATTGAAAGATACAATGGGAAGGGTAAAATGAGGAAAGACGCCATCCTCTATAAAAACGTACTGTCATCTCTTAGAACACCAGTGTAATGTCAACTAAACAGTACCTGGGTAGTTTTAGTAGCATAGTGTACACATGTTTTTAAAAAAATCAATTTTTCTTAAGAGCCAAAGGGTTAAGAAGAGGTTGCAGGCACAATTGGAGAGCCTAAAAGCCAGATATTATTTTTGAGAGACTATAATAGCCTGGTGATCAGTTCAAGAAAATCACAGTCATTCAAGATGATGTCTTACATGCACTGGCTTTTCTGTAAAATGAATTTACCTTTTCATTATTATTTACTGAGTGAGCCAGTATTTCATTTGTATGGATTTTATCCAGCAACTAAGGGAAAAAACACAGACAATCTAATAAAAAGATGAAGCTGCTGTACAATATTTTTGAGTCTGTATCCTGCCTCTGGAGGTCACATTTCTGTCTTTTTTATGATGTTCATTTTAGAAAATGATAAAAATGTATACATTTAGAGGTATGCATTTTATGTATTTCAAATAACAGCAAATTTGACTTGACAAGTATGGAGACATACTTATCAGGAATGACAGCAACAAAATAGTGCCAAAAATAAAATCACAACCTCACAAGCAGGTTGGTCTCATTGGTTTTTCATTTAAGTAATAATGTAGAATCAGTCTTGTCTGTCTAGTGTAGGTATTTCAGTTCTATCACTTCAGGGTGAACAGTGGAAATACAATACAGTTAAATCAGTTATGTTACACTATTTCCCACGCAGAAAGTTGAACCCCTGGGAAGTATGTTCACTAGCAGGTCCCCTCCTCCTAAAAGGCATCTTCATTAAACCTTCAGTCTTTCCATTTCTTAACATCTGCTGTTAAGTCCTAGGAGGCAAGGAACTTCATAATTAGACATCTTGTTTTTAACATCATTGCATTCTGCTGCCATCCAGGTCAGAAGTCACTAAAAATACTTTAAAAATTAAAATCTCTTGTGCAATGATTTTCCAACTTTTGATCTCCAAAGAGATAGTCACTGCAAAGGGTCTATGATTCTATTTTGGAATTTTCCATTAATAAATACAAAAAAATATAGCTACTGAATACAACTCAAGTGGTCATCGATGAATGAAAAAAAAGATAAGCAAAATGTAGTCTATACATACAGAGGAATATTATTTAGCCTTTAAAAGGAAGGAAATGCTGACACATACTACGACATGGATGAATCTTGGTGGCATTATGCTAAGTGAAATAAATCAGTCACAGAGACAAGTATTGTATGATTCCACATATATGAGGTATACGTAGGGTAGTCAAATACATAGAGACAAAAATTAGAGTGGTTCATTTAGTTCATGAAGTGGCCACCACAATGATTTTTTAAAAATTAGAATGGTGTTCTCCAGAAGGTGAGGAGATGGGGGAATGAGGAATGATTGTTCATGGTTTCTGCTATATAAGACGAAGGGTTATGGAGATAGACAGTGGTGATGATTACAGAATAATATGAATGTATTTGGTGTATTGTACTGGACTTTACACTTAAAGGTGGTTAAGATGGCAAATTTTGTGTTACCTTATTTTACTATAATTTAAGACCTTGAATATATATGGATATAGCTACTATCATATAAAGGTTCTTTAACTTTTAAACACAAAAACAGAGTCCTAATACTCAAAAAGATCTGGAGCCACCAGTTTAGTGGAGAAAATATGAGTGGGAAACATCAAACCTGTGTCGTTATCCTATCTCAGACACTACTAGCTTTGGAACTTGTCATTTGTCTTCTCTATGTCTGAGTCTCTACATCAGATAAATGACAGCTGGTAAAGGAGAGTTCATTGGGAAATTTTTAGATACCCTTCAAAGGAAATAGTTATGACTTATCCAATTTCTTTCCCCACTGCTAATAACCATGATCCCAGATCCTAGCAATATTTATTTCTTAAATGAATACCAACTCCATCTGAAACCATAATAATGAATCCCAAAATCATGGGTGAGGATTATCATTCCATTCCTGTCCATGGCTGCCAATACTTGACTGTGTTGTGGTTCCCTAATTCTTCAACTGCTTTGTGAGTGGTGGAAAGGTCACCTATTTAACAGCCTTGCTTACAGCATCCAAAAACAGGAAGCAGAAGTCCCTTTTAATCAGTGAACAATCTGAGTATCTGTTCCACCCAGATCTGAATCCACAGAGGCAGCTTCAACCCTCAGGAGTCCATCGGAAGAGAGTCCACAGACAGTCAGCCCTCCTAGCACTGGAACAGAGGAAATAATGGGTCATGGGTCCCCAGGTGTGGAGGGAGGGCAGGTGCTGGCTTGTTTTTCAGATCAGCTATTTTAAAACCTTCAGGTTTACATATCTATTATTGATTTCTCCCCCCTAATATGAGAATTTAGGCTAAACCCTAAATCTTAGCTCAAGCTGAAAATCAAAATTCAAGTGAAAATTAGCAGTAAAACCTGCAGTAATCTTGAACAGTAGTGGTCTTTGAAACAATATAGCACCTGTCCACTTTAATTTAAAGATAAATTTCAGAAATTCAATACTAAAAACCTGTTTGAAACCACAGATCTATGACCTATTTTGATGGATATAAAATAACACTATTGTTTGTAGAAAATAATATCAAGGAGGAAAAATGAAATCCAAAATAGTATTTTAAGGCAAAACTATTGATGAAAACTATGCAAAATATTCCTATGTACATTAGCAAGGATCGATATTTTGAGTAATAAAATGTCTTAATATTTGTTATGCTTGATAAGTTTATTTAGGTTTGGAAAGAAATTAGAATTGAAAAGAGAGGTCTACAGAAAGATTTATATAACTTAAGTGGAACCAGTTTTAAACCAGTGACCTTGTGATACTAGCCCATAAAAAGCTCCCTTAGAAACCTCTGACATCTCAGGGTCAAATGTCCATAATTCAGTAGCTATTTCATTATCTAAATCCAATGGGTGCCATTCTAGTCACACACCCACCATCACCTTTATTTTTGTTTTTCTTCACTCTGCCACAACCAAGAGCTGTAAACTCCACTGGATAAGGGTAAAACCCCCAAATGTTTGGGCAGGTGGTATTATCTGTCAGAGCTGAGAGACAAAGCCAATCACAAGGGAAGAGTCTCTGTTGTATGTTAATGCTGACCTTCCCTGGAACAACGTGCTCTCTTTAGCTTCTACACATGTCTAATCACTAGGGAGTTGTCTAGCTACACGAATTTTTCACATTTGTCAGCTAAATCAGCGCTCCAAATGCACAATGCAGCACTTAGAAACATTATGTGAATTTATTAAATTCTCTGGAGGACTTTGGGTCCATAAAGCAGTAAATTGATTACAGGGAACCGAGGCCATAATATTTTCATCAGCAACAAAAGCAGTCATGCTCCCATATTGTCCATGGCATGTGAAGAGAAACTGTTCCTCACTTCACTTAAGCCAGCAGGCTGAGAATCACACATCAAGCAGGGAGAAGGCTCTGGAGTGTACAAATATATTCTGTCTTTTAATCAGTTTCTATAGAATGCCAGCTTTCCAACGCACAAGTTATAAGATGCTATGTGAGAAATATAAATGGCCTGGATTTGTCTGGGAATGCTTATAGAATTAGCCCTTGAGCTCATCTGCTCATTGACTTCACCGTGAAATTGCCTATTGACATTGCCATCAAAATGAGGAGCTTGAGTAGCAAGTCAGGAGATGATGGGTCGATGTTGATGACATGATTTTGATATTCAACATCCATATATGTGGTTTGGTGGCCATACGACTGACCACGAATACTCCCTCCCAAGAGGGAAGGACAGACAATCTTAGCATTTTTGAGGATACTTAATATGCCAAGAAATATTACAGGTGCTTTGTCATGATCTTAGTTCATGCATAACAAAAGGCTCATGAGCTAGGTATTGCAATTCCTCTTTTTAAATAAGAAAAACAAGGCTTAGGGTAGTTAAATAAATGTACCCAAATCACAGAGCTAATATGTGATTAGGATCTGAACCAGGACTGTGTTTACAAACATCTTTGTTCAGTGGGTCCACTTCAAAAATTTGCTGCTGGTTTCTTCTAAACGCTTTGACTTCTGCAGAACATAACTGGGTATCTTTCTGCGGCTACATGAAGCAAATTTCACCATCCTGAATATTTCTGGAAGACAGGAAAGGGTCAGTCTGGGAACATCTTGTTAGAGTCGTGGCACCAGATGTGCTTTTGTAGAAACATCTCTGGAATATGACTTTGACCCTTTCACTGTGTCTTTGAAACTCTACAGGCAGCCCAGGTAAGGGTATGATTGAAAAATTCAGGTCTGATGAGTGATAATGCTTATATCTATCACTAGATTTTAATAAACATCTAAAATAATCATAGTCCTTCCTTCTCTATGGTAGTATAAGGGGTATAATTGTAGGGTCAGCAAATCTGATGCCTCTGTAGCCTCCAGACTAGATCAGTTGTCTCTATGAGGCAGGCAGGGCCCCAGCTACAGCAGAACCACAAAGAGAGTATCAGCACCTTTCCTTGTACCACAACCCTTGGAGCAAGCAACCCTTAACCGTGATGGAGAAAAAAGCTGGTTCTCCAAAGGCCTGCAAAAATCTGGGCTAAAGATTAACATAGAAGCAAGGACTCTGTTTTATTATTTGTGGGTTCACAGGGTTTGGCAGCCAGCCAGGTACACAGTACACCCCCAATAAAGGTTTATTAAATTCAATAGAAAAATTAAGACACCTTAGCAGTTTATCAAATTAGACCTGTCAAAGAATTAAAAATTATTTTGTCGGTTGTTTTTAAATGTTGTAATGTGCCAGCATAATTGTATTTCACATGTGGTAACTTACAAATCTAAATTCAGTACTTCCCAGTTCATCTTAAAGCTGTATATTCAAACAACTGCTGACCCTGTGGTACAAACTATCCATTTTATCTGAATATTCCTTGCATATGTGCCCATCTAGGAGCTAGCATTATCCAGCCACTCCAGGGCATATAATCAACTTAGAATTAGTCATCTTTTTTGTATATGTCGTCTTCCCCACATTATTGGTTGGATTTGTATAAATTGCAAAGACAGTATCTCCCTCTGACTTTTTTGCTCATAGAAGGAAGTGGCTGGTATTTTCTCCCTTATTGCTCATATGATGCTTAAAATCCTATCTATCATTCAGAATCTAATCTAATTCATTTTGAGATTAATGTTATGAACTCCATTTATACAATCGGAATTCCAAGTCTCAATTGTTGCATGAAACAGCACCACCTCCTGGCAAATTTGTTATATTGCACCCTATCGTCCCAGCCCTGAAATCCATCCAAAATTGAACTGTCTCTGGAAAACTTTGGCAAGTAATGTCACGAACAGAACCAAGTAGAAATAGTTCATATATCATGAATTTCTTTACTCTACCTTACCTTCAGGGTATCTTACTTCCCTGATCACAATATTTTTTAATGAAAATATCTTATCTCTACTTCTTTTTTCTTGGACATTAAAGTTTTAAAAGAAAAAGTTTCCTTTCATCAGATGTATTTAAACTAAACATGTCATGGCTTTGCATTGAAATGAATTCAGGTATGTCCTGGTGGCTCAGGGATTAAGCCCATGGGGGACAGGGGGAGTCCACACACAGCCCAAGGACCTGTGCTGCTGACCAGGACAAGGGGAACAACTGAAATGAACAGATAAACAAATAAAACGCTTCTTCCTCCTCTGCTTCCTTCCCGTCTGCTGCCTGCCTGCCTGCCTGCCTGCCTTCTTTTTTTTAGAAAAAGAAATTTAATTTTTTTTCAGCAGTACTATTCCATGTAGAGTAAATGCATTTCTCACAAAGCACCAAAACTAGCAATCTATTATAAAATTGTTTTGTTTTTTGCAGTGAACATTTATTTAGTCATTCATTCAATAAACACTTACTGATCGCTTAGGCTTGGGGACCAACATAATCAACACCTTGGATGTTACTCATATCTTTACAGATTGAGTCCTTTGGAGGAGTTAGTGATTCTATTGTACTCAACCTAACTATTAAACTAAACTTCTGAGTCACAAGCACATCTGGAAAGGACGAGCTCCCAGGAGACAGGGTCTGTCCCTGATATGTGCATGAACAGAAGGATCAGAGTAGAAGATAAGCTTCCTACGGCCAGGCTCACTTCCAAGAAAAAAGGGGCGAGGCCAGACCATATCGTCGTAGTTACTCTGTCCATATTCACTATCAGACACATGATCTCTTCTCCAGCAAGGAAAAAAGATCAAAAGTAATGTACTTCTGTATGTAAAATAAGTTACTACAACATTTTTTTTAAAGTAATGTACTAATGGGAACCCCTTCACACAGAATAAAACATCAGCAATGTGAAGAATTATTACCAACACTGCCACCAAATGTACATCCCTGTCAAAAATGCTGTAACATTGTTTTGCTAGTCCGACTCCCCTACATCACTCAATACAATTAATAAAAACAAAATCTTTTAATTTCCATGCTCTCAATACTCTTTTAAAGTCAATTAAGATGATAGTAATTTGATTATATGAATACACAATGATCATCTTATTTGCTCCCATCAACCCAGATTGAGAACCCCAGTCGGCAGGATGGATGGATGTGGACTGCACTTGTCTGGAAGCAGCAGACCTAACTGCTACTCCACAAGGGTACATCTTGTCTGATTTTTTTTACCAAAATTTATACCTTTACTAGGTGCTAATACCATTACATATTTATTTAATCTTCACAATAAACCTATGAGGTGAGACTGGTATTATCACCACTATTCAGATCAGAAAACTGAGGCTTAATATTTACAATCTTATTGAAGGTCACATAGCTAATCAGCATAAGACCAGGATTCAAATCTTGGTCAATCTCAGACCAAAGGCCGTGACATTAAGTACTACCCTCTCATCCCCCTGTAGTCATTAAGCTAAATGGATGTCTTTTAAAAAGTCATTTAATTTGCTTTAAAATTAGAAATGCCAACAGAAAAAATGAGCTTTAAAAATAATTAATGAATTATGCAAATGGATTCAAATATCGTTTCAAGACTAATTAGCCCTCAAATATGTGAACAAAATTCTGCTTGGAATAGAAAACTAGAAAAACTAGAACAAAGAAGAAAATAGTTCCATGCTTTTAAACAAATCATTGCAAAATATCTTCCTATCTGACCTTAATCCTGGTAATATCTCAAACTCTTTGAGGGTCTATGTATTCATATTTCTGTATCAACGAATTGGATTTTATTTTCCAGAATCACCACTTACAAAATATATACAATTTTACAAAAATGTGACAAAAAAAGTACATAGAAACAATACATACTCCAACTGCAGTCTTTTGTTAAGTATTGTAATTATTTCTCATGTCTTTAAGCTTAGAGAGACCGGGGTATATTACTAACATGTAAAACGATCCCTGGCAAATATTTGGGACTTAAATATGTGTTTTTTTAAATAAATTAATTTAATGAATGTCTCTGAAGTATCTGACTTACCAAAATAAACTTCTTACTCAATCTATCTCTTTTGGAAATTTCCAAAGTTTTCTTAAGTGAACCTAAAATAGATCATTTGAATGAACTGACTTTGTGGTCTGGTTTTTGCTGTTTTTGTTGTTTTAATGGAAGAAGATTATTGGACCAAGAGTAGTTACTAAATCTGGACTCAGAAGTCCTGCACGTTATTCAAAAATCCTCAGCTTGAATCCATCCACTCAACACCCCTGCGAGCAGCGTCCTCTTGAGGAGGGTTGGGCTTGTGTCATTGTGTGAGGGTCAAGGTAATTTGGCACTTTCAGAACTGCATGTGGGGGGAGGGCTTGGCTTTGCCATCGCAGGATAACGTGGCCTCCCTTCATGAAGTTGTTTCTACAGAGGGAAGTTTTCAGTAGTGGAATCCGTGGATTATGGCCACTCTTTCTGTCCTCTCATTTGCCTATAAGCATATTCAGTCCCTGAGGTAACATAACATTCTACCAAGGTTCTTTCTCTGCCCTCAGCCAAGGGATGATCACCAGACTCAAGCTGGCTGTTCACAGTGCCCCATTCATGTATCACATGACTGGTGTAAGGTTTGGCATGTGACCCAAATCAGGCTAGAGACCTTCCTTGAGATTCTTCTATTTGCAGTGGAGTCGTATTGCAGAAACTATTTGAAATCTGAGCTCCTTGCAACAATCTTCCTGAAAGCAAGAGGGAGTAAAATCAAATGGAAATTAAAAACAGAGGAGACAGATACCTGTGACAACTGGTCCTGGATCTAACCTCCAAGGTCTTTGTTCCTATCACAATTCCTTCAGTTTCTGTGAGGTAAACCCTTTTCCTGGTTAAGCTACTTTAAAATAGGTTTCTGTCACAGGAAGCTAAAAGAGATCTGATTAATATACCAGGGCTTCATCACAAGAGAGAATGTAATGTCCCTTTATGACACTGTTTCTATTTTCATACCAAACAGTCCAAGAGTCCTCATAAGCTTTTCATTTTTAAATATTCTTAAATTCCTAAAACACGAACTTTCTGGAAAGCTGAGAAAGTTGAGAATGAGTAGAATTCAATATATTCATAATGTTGACCACAAGATGGCGCCTAAAGCATTCCTTCAAAGACTTCTCAACCAGACGCTTAGGACAACTGCAAAATGCTGTCTTACATATGCCATGCACAGATGCCATTAGCTTGAAAACTCACTCACTTCTAGATGAATTCATATGCATTCTGCTAGTTACAGTGTGTCTCAAGGAGCGTCTTGCACTTCATGATCATCAGCATGGTCAAATCACCAAAATCTTGAAAAGATGAGATGTGATCATTTCTTTTGGGATAACAGGTCAACCTGTAATGTTTTCAGATTATTTAAACATATCAACATGATGATGACAGCTGAGATCACCAAACCCCTATCATGCACCCATGAAATTAGCCCACTTACCTGTCCTTTTTTCATCACCAAACACAATTTTATATTATTCTGTAAACATTTCTCTGTCAACAACATAAAATCACGAGTTTCATCTCCAAATCAGGTTTAGTGTCCACCAGTTAGCCCAAAATTCCCCCGAAAGCTTGCTTTCAGTTTTCAGTTACAATACATTACACATAAGATTAACACAGAAATATATTACATCTTACAGATTCTATCTTTGAATTGGGTTTTAACTGAGTTCATGAAAATGCAAAGGCAGGTCTCTTAGATAAAATATAAGGTTCCTACTACCAGAATGAAAGTTGTGTGAACTCTGGAAAAAAAGTTCTTCTCCCTAACCCCTTTTTTAATGGTAAAACACCATCACATATTACATCCTAACCATAGCCTATAATTTTTCTTCACAGCACTTCACGCAATTTGTAATTATAGCTATCAAATTATTTGCTTAATGGTCTTTGTCCCTCTCTGCAGTTACTGTATTCACGAGGAAGGAGCTGTATCTAATTTGTATCACTGTGTACCCAGCACCCATAACAATCACTAGAACTCAATTTGTTATTAAAAAAAAAAAAAAAAGATTGACAGCATGACAATTTTAAGTCCATTTCCTGAATAGAGAGTCACTATAAAACAGGTGCAGTTACTTAATCAGGATACGATCTATTTCTTGAAAGCAATGGCAAGTACACAGAACAGTTCCAGAGTCCAATCCAACCCAGGTTTTGAGAAAAGCCTGAGTCATAGAGCCCAGGGTCTCAACCAGTATCTCAACAGGTATTGACCCCCATTTCTAGCACATATTCTCTGCTACCAGAGGACGAGGCTAAGAAGTTCTGGATCTAAACCAAACTGTCAGGACTCTGAAGTGTAGACTGTGGTTGCCAAAGGAGAGTGGGAAGAGTGGGGGAAGGGAACCTGGGGTTGAGAAAGCGAAAATGAGAGTGGCGAGGGCACTGCCTACCTGAGCGCAGTGTGATTACACACCTGGACTGAATATATTCTCCTGAAACCCACATGGAATGAATGAAACAAGAGGAGGGGGAGGGGAGGGGGAAGAAAAGTTCTTTCAGATCTACTCCTGTCCAAATAAGAGTTCTCCCTAAACTATGTTGAGCTTGAATGAATCAAACTTAACCTGATCCCCAACCAAGCAAAAAGCTCTTGGCCAATTAACATCTTTCTAACCAAAGTCTCATTTCTGCCTTTTCACTCTTTCTATTCACTGTTTCCTGGAGGTCTCAGTCAGATTTCCCACACTTTTACTGACGGTTTAACCTAGTTTCAACTGTCTTCTGGCTAAGATGGGTCTTCTTCTCCATATACTGGCCTATATACAGAGTATTTACGGAGACCATGGAGACTGTCCAAAGCAAAGCAAGAAGTGAACAGTGCCATGCTTCACTGTGTCTGGTAGGAGCAGTGCTCAGCCACAGGAACATGAACTCTGGCTGATTTAAACATGAAAGCAGTGTATTAGGACATATGGTAATTACTAGAAGCAAAAGAAAAAGCAAAATCAGACCTCAGGTAGGAAACAGGGTAGCTTTGAGTAGCTAGGTAGCAGGAAATAATAAAAAAGAATCTCTTGAAGTGAGTCCCTCAGAATTAACCAGTTTAGTCAAAGTTCTCCAGAAAGAACCCCACTCCAGCCCAACACACACACACACACACACACACACACACACACACACACACACACACACACACACAGCAAGCACTGTCTTTTCCTGCTTAAAATGGCAGTGGATAAAACTTCCATCTAGAAATCTCTTCTTTTTCATTTGCAATAGCCTAATTCATGTAGATCATGCAGATCATTTAGGAGAACATCTGTATGTAAAGGTGCTTAGTAAGCTGCTATGTTAACAGAAATTAAAAGTATTTTAATGCTAACAAATATTATTTCTGAGCTCCCCACCCACTTTCAGAGCTTTTCTCTGCTCTCTCCACCTCCCTCCTTCAAGTCCAGCAGCCTGATATTGGATGATAGAAATAGTGCCTGATCACTCAAAGACGCAGAGGAAGTTACAGATGAGAAGTAACAATATATTCAAACTTTCTCCGGCATCAGGAGACTGTTCTCTCCACTAGTCTCCTCCCCATTGTTGAAGCTCAAGGGAGTCTAATAGATAGCACTCCTCTTCTCTGCCTGACTCCTAAAACCAAGCCAAAAGTGAGACGCTGAGTCAGGAGACAGAGAACCATAATACCCACTTTATTCTTAAAGTCTGGGTTTGGAGAACAAGGTCAATTGCAAGAGTCTAACAGGCTTCCTAAGCCCAAAGGCCCCATCTCAGGACTGCATCTGGAGAAAAGATGAGTCACCCTGCAGACAAACTCTCTCAATGAGGTCAAGTAAGAGCAAAGTAAACAATCCCCATGCTCAGGACAATTAGAAACTGGTCTATCAAACACATCTTTGTTTTCACTAGTCTCCAACTGAAATGTAAAAATTTCAATTATTAATGTAGTAAATGGCGCACCCTGGTGGCTTAGAAGTTTATTACACTGGATGTAGTCCACATACATCCCAAAATTCCTAGTTCAGTACCCCGAGTGGAGGGGTGTGGGGAGCAACTAAGATGAACAATTAAATAAAGTGCTTCTTCCTCCTCTCTCTTCCTGCTTGCCTGCCTACTCACCTTCATTGCCCCTGTACCTTTCCTTAAAAATAAAATATTAATAATATATAGGCAACAAACTATGTTGTACTGTCATTATCTATGACTTAGCCAACCAACCAATATCACAAGCATTTTCGTGACACTTTACAGTATTGCAGATATCATGAAATACTATATATACCCATCAAGACTTTCAAATCAGTTATTAGACCTACTGAAGACATGCATATAAGACATACATCTAAGGTGAGGGGAAATTAGTATGTCCCATAAGTCCTTTACTTTGCATGACATTCACAGCTGTCGCCCTGCCTTTCTCCCACATCTACCTGACCTTCTGGACATCTCACTGTCTTCCATATGCTTCATACTTTTTACTTCTCTAGGACTCTGACCAAGTCATTCCCTCTCCTCTGAGTGACAAGCATCCTCTTTTCCTCATCACAAGATCCTGCACTTTGCTCACAACCAAGTCTGTATCGACCTCTCTTTGAAGCTAGTTGCTCCCTCTGTCATACTCCCATGACCAAAGCACCTTGGACATGATCCAGCATAGCATACAACACATGGCAGTCCTGCTCACGTGTCTGTCTTTCAAACTAAGCTGGAGCATCTATATCGTGGTGTCTGCGGGAATATAATCTCAACACTCTTTTTAATCTGTCACCCCTCAAGTTGCTTTTGTGGCTTACAGTCATCGTACAGTCCTGGGCCTCACAGACCTTGATCTCCACTGCATACAGAAGTGGCTTGTGTCTTCCCCTCCCTTTGACCATCATGCCCAGTCAGGTTATCCTGGGTTCTCTTCATCCTCACTCCAAGGTCTCCCCAAGTTCCTAGTGGTCGCAGTCAGCTCCACGCCCCTGGGGTAACCGTTCTGTGAAACTTCTTGTGTGCATGTGGGTTAGCAAGGGGTTTCTGGCTATGCATGGAACGCCACTGTTTCTGTGCCTCTTCAGATCACCAGATTAGCATGGGGGTTGATGTCTTCAAGCTTTACCTGGGAAATAAGAGATAAATCTTTTCTGCCCTGACAGACTCCAAAACTTATTGAAAGTGTCTCTCCATAATCCCCCTCTATCACCACAGCATGGCTCAATGTAAGAGTGCCCTCTCAGGTACTCACCAGAATCAAAGCTTCAGGTGCCCTCTGAATCCTGAGTTTCCACCAGTCACTTAGACCTTAATACCTACTGGATGGAAAAGCGCTCCCACAGCATTGCACATCCTTCTCCAGACTAGTTAGAAAGTAAGCTCAATGTTTAAGGGCTCCTTTACTCTCAAAAATCCATCTGTTCCAAAAGGAATCCTGGTTTTCAATATAACAATGAGAGCAGTAGTGTGATTTTTAAGAAGCTAAATTTTCAGATCATTTCAGCTAAATTTTTACATTTTTCATGGTCAAAGCAATAAATGCTGGCAATAGGCAGAAGTCCATAGAGCAGCAAGAAAACTGCAAGAAAGTGCTGGTTATTATTTTGTAATTGTACCTTGCCACGTTAATCTGTGTGCTATGTGAAGATTTGGAAATGAAAAAGTCTTTGGACACAGTTTTTAAATGTCAAATGAGTTCAGCAAATTTAACTGAAGTCTAAATCTGATTTAGCTGAAGCTAAATCTACCATCATATAAAGTCAGAGTTAGGGTGCCCTGGTGGAGTAGTGGTTGATCACTGTCCACATACATCCTAAGGTCCTGGGTTCACATCTTGGAACCAGCAGGAACAACCAAGACGAACATCTAAATAAAATAAATAAAATACTTCTCTCTCTTCTTGTCTGCCTGTCTCAACTCACTTTCATTCCCGCCTTCTTTAGAAAAATTAAAAAGTCAAGAGTCAGAAAGGCCTGGAGAATTCATCTTCACCTAACTGACGACAAATATGGGGCACAGGAGCTTTGGGAAGAGGGGAACAGGTGGAACTATTGACCTACCCAAGGACACCAGAGCTGACACTCCCTTTTCACTGTGGGCTATCATCTCTCCAGTGTTGCTCCCTACCAAACGCTCTGTCATTGCACTATAGTCATTGTCTCATTGACTCCTCCCAGCATCCTGGAGAACTAGTGTGATGAGGCTCATTTTACAAAGAAACTTTGTAAAATCAGACTTAAAATGGGACTTACACAGGTTAATTTACTTACTCAAAATCTATAGCTACTAACTCGATGGTGTATTTTCAGTTCCCTGATGTTTAATGCCAGAACCCACACTCCTAACATAAAACTACAATATGTCAGGCACTATGCTGATGTCTGGGATACAAGGAAAACTAAGGTGCAATACCTGGCTCTGAGTTGCTGGATCTGCTAATAATACAAGTACTATTAGTCTGCTGTTATAGCCTGCAGTGATATTTCTGTCAGGTTAGGAACAAGGGTTTCTCCTTTGAAATCTACTCAATAGCAGCTCTTCAACTCACTCTTAAGCAATATCTTTTAATGCAAAGATCACAGGACTTACAATTGGAAGACTCTGTTTCTAACCTCAACTCTTCTGCCTACTCATTAGTTATGATCCTGTGTTGGCATCTTTCCTGTCCCAAAAGTATAACATACTCATTTTGGTTGTTACAGGACTAATGTGAATTTCAAATAAGAAAGTCCTCAGCAAAAAGTTAAGATTCACTGTAAATATTCTAATGAGGTCACACTGCATATTATTCCACAAAAATCTTCACCCATTTTATAAATTATTATAATTAGTGAAATTTTAAGAAAATAAAAAGTAAAGTCCTTTCAACAAATAGTTGGGAAAACTGAACAACCACATACAAAAGAATCAAGCTAAACCACTCTCTAGCACCATATGCAAATACATAATTCAAAATGAATAAAAGACTTGGAAGTAAAACAGGAAACTATAAAATACATAGAAAAAATATAATCAATACCATTCCATGACATCGACCTTGGAAAAGTCTTTAGGGACTTGATTCCTACAACAAGGGAAACAAAGCCAAAAACAAACAAATGGAATTACATCAAATTGATAGGCTCCTGAAGAGCAAAAGAAATGATCATGAAAATGAAAGGACAGTCAGTAGAATGAGAGAAGACACATCCTACATCCAATAAGGGGTTAATATCTAAGATATATAAATAAATCATACAACTCAACAACATGAAAACAAACAACCCAATCAAAAACTGGGCAGAAGATGTGAATAGACACTTCTTCAAAGAAGACATACAGATAATCAACAGGCATATGATTAAATGTTCATCATCATTTATCATGAGGGAAATACAAATCAAAATCACAATAAGATATCACCTCCCACCTGTGAGAATGACTAGAAGAGACTAGATACAATAAATTTTGGTGATAGTGTGGAGAAGAAAAAACTTTCTTAGTGGGAATGTAAACTGTTGCAACTATTTTAGAAAACTGTAATTTAAAGATAAAATTACCTGTGGACTAGCAGTCTAATATACCTGTGAGCAGTCCCACACACAACTCAAGGTCCAGGGCTCAAGATCTGGGGCAGGGGGAGCAACCAATGTGAAAAATTAAATGAAAATAAAATGTTTCCTCTTCCTCTCTCTTCCTGCCTGCTTGCCTACTTGCCTTCATACCTGACTGCAACTTTCCTTTAAATAAATAAAGACACATCATGATCCAGCAATTCCACTTCTAGATATCTAGCTGAAGATTATGAAAATACTACTTCAAAAATGCATATGAACCCCTATGTTCATTGCAGCACTATTTACAATAGTCAAGTAATGGAAACAACCTATGTGCCCATCAACAGATGAAAGCATATATAGAAGATGTGAGATGTGTATATATATATATATATATACACATACCCACATATATATGTATATATAAAAACAATAAAATACTACTCAGCTTTAAAAATAAATATAAATCCTGCCATTTGCAATAACATGAATGGAACTAGAGGGGATTATACTAAGTGAAATAAATCAGAAGAAGAAAAATACTGGATGACCTCATTTTTACGTGAAATATAAAGGCAAAACAAACAAAATAAAACACTAACTGCTAGATACTGACTTCAGAACTGAGGTTACCAGAGAGTAAGGGGGTGAGGAATCCAATGGACTGTTTGGAGAAATATTAGAAATGTGGTATTGTGTGTGGTGTGTTATGTAATTGATGAAGAGTGAACTGGAACATCTAAAACTTGCATAGTGTTGTAAATAAATGCTACCTCAGTTTAAAAGAAAAAGAAATTTTAAGAAAATAAGCTACATTAATGGTGCACAATGGGAAGGGATGTCCGGGACAAGAAAGGAAACACAGAACCAATATAACAGTCTTGATCATGTCTGCCTCTTAAGGTGATCAGTAACTTCATGGGTGTTCCATTTACTAGTATACTTCTTAACTCATATATGTGGTATCAGCATTTTTGTTTACATATCTATTATTGAACAGTAAATTCTTTAGTTTTAACAAAGAAATTAAGGTGTTACTAGAAATATATATAAAGCAAGAAGTTAGAAACATATGAACTCTCCTTAGGGGAACTTCTGTGTTTAAGATTCTTTTATGGAAGAAACATAAGGTCACACAGATTTTATGGGAATAAGGGGAATAAAGTCAACATGTCTAACTAATGATTTCTTTAAACCAGACCAGCCTTAGAACATTTTAGTACCCACTTTCCCCTTTTGAATAGTAGGAGAACATATCTTCTTCTAAGAGAGAACTCTCATCTAGTCTAGAGAGATAACACATTTATCATAACTATAAATCTATTTGGAAGAACAACTGGGCTTTACACCCACCATCTGGAGAAAACAAATGTTTCATGTAAGCACATGGGAATTTTCACTGACAACATATGTAGCTAAATGAACTGCTGTCAGCATTGCCAAAAGGAGAAATTTCCATTACACACAAGGAAGGTATTCCAACAATCACCTCAAAATAAATACATGTCAATCTTTTAATCTAGCTAAACCATATGAAAGTTGTGGCTATGTTTCTTTTCAATATACTGACAACCAAATACATACTCTGCAGAGAGAAGCATTGGGTTCAACACCACAGGACATCATTGACATCTCTGCATTCATCTGCTCATACTTAAAGAAATACATCCTCCTGAAGCTTCCTGTCCCACCCCTTTGAACACTTGACTTGATATCATTGAATAACATTAGACAGGAAATCAAAAGTTCTAGTCCAATCCCTGTCACAAATTCACTGAGTGACTTGGAACAAGTCAGTCCCATTATTCCTCTCTTAAAGTTTTATACCCTCTAAAATGTAGAAATTCCTTCCTTATTTATCTCTGAGGGGATTTTTTCAAAGATCCTATTCATACCATAAGTTTAGTTAATATTTTACATATTAATATTTTCAAATACATTATTTAATTCAATCTCTACAATGTCATCGTCATTTTATAGATAAGGAAATGTATTAAAGAAACCATAGTGGCCTGATAAACCCAAAAAACTCAATCACTTGACACAATAAAGTTTATTTCACAATAGTGAGTGATGCAAATGTTCCTGGTCACTGAACAGCCTCCTCCAGGAGGTGACAGAAAAGCCCAGGCCCCTTCTGCCTGTGGGTCCCCCGAGCCACCAGACCTGGGAGTCCTCCACCTCCTGCAGGCAGACAGGCAAAGAGAAAGTGGAGAAAACACACCTACATCTTAGAAAATTCATTGTGGCAAACACCCAAATAACTTCCACTCAAATATCAGTGGTGATAACCAGTTAATGGCCCCACATAGATGCAAGCAAGGGTGAACACTGGGAAACATAGCCTGTCTGGGCAACCTCCTCTCAGTGATAATGCCTTTCTGTGAATGAAGTCATGTAACTTTATGATGAATAATTAATCATCTTTGCCACGACAGAGTGGTTATATAATTATCATCTCAAAGCTAGGGAATTAGTAGACAAGTGTATTAACAAACTCTGTGTAGCACATTATCACAAACTCAGTAAGTTAAAACAAAGCATCTTTGTTTTCTCACACTTAATCCATAATTACTCTGACTCAAGAGTCCAGACATGGGTTAGCTTGTTTCTGCTCTGCACATGAATACCAGAAAATGGACCATGGGACCACTTCAAAGTTTGTCCATCACAATAAGAAATTCAAATCCAGGTTTCTGACTAGAAATCCAGATCCCTCCCATACAATCATTTTTTTCAGTTTTGAATTCCAAAGCTATCAACAAAATTGAAATAATATTTTCGTATAACATACCCAGTTATTACGGAAAACAAATGATAGTGGGTGTCAATGCCCTCTACAAGTTATAAAGTATCATATGGATTTAATGGACATTTATTACTTTATCTTCTTTTTTTTTTTTTTTTTTTTTAAGAGAGATACAGGCAGAAATGAAAACCAGCAGGCAGGTAAGAAGTCAGGCAGAGAAAGGAAGAAGAAGCATTTATTTTCTTTAGTTGCTCATCTTGGTTGTCCCCCACCCCATGCATAACCAACCCCCACCTGGCCCTGGGTCACATACCCAAGTCTTTGGGATACAGTGGAGTACACCAGCCAGAATCCACAGATTTAACCACTAAGCCACCAGAGTATACCTATTCTATTTTGTCTGTGAAGTTACTTTATTCTTCTTGCCAGTCTAAATCCTACTTTTCTCTCAAGGACCATCTCAATGTTACCCTCCCCATGATGCAAGTGTAATAGCTGGGAATAGGCTCAGTTTCATATAAAAAATAAAATTATGGCTCAAGTAATCTTTGATGGAGCTGATAACAAAGATCCACAAAGTCACTGGGATCCATATTTCTGATAAAAGTCTTCTGATCTGCCTTGCCTAGAGTATGACCTTTGTCCTCAAGGTCCAAGATGTCTAATGGAGCTCTAGCAGTACACGCCAAAACCAAGCCGTTAGAGAAATACATTTTTTTGGTAGATGCTCTTCAGAAGTGCCACATAACACCTGAATTCATGTCCTTTTGATAATACTTTGATCCCACGGTGATAACATCTTAAAACAGAGCCGGGGGGGTGGGGTGGGGTGGGGGTAGGTGAAGTGTAGTTTCTAGCTGAGTATGCTGACATCCTGAGTAAAAGTGGAGATCTGTTACTAAGAAGTATGAAAGAATGAATTTGGAGTGAGCAAATAGTTACAGGATATTTTGAAAACATCGAGTATACACATCTGTCTAAAGAAAAGAGGGTGTTATGTAAGAATTTCAGTAGTTTCAAACTAGCTTGTGGAGAGCCTATAATTATAGGCTAAAAAGTTGGACTTCATTTGGTATCTAATAAGGAACCTAATAAGATAAAAGTGGGTTTAATAAGTCAAATCTAACAGTGGCTTCAGAGTTGGAGAGTTTTAGTTCTAAAACTACTGCCATCTCATATGAGATTAAAGAGATCTGAATACTTAGCCTGAATGGTGGTGACAGAGAAAAATAAGAGAGAATTTTAAAGGAAGAATCCAGTCGTATAAATTGAGCAGGAGCGAGAGCAAAGAGGACTTAGCTGTTGTCAGTCAAGGTGATGAGGAGATGAAGATTGAGAAGGTGAGACAGAACCTCAGGAGATGAGGCGTTGGTAAAATAGGATCCCATTGCAGACCACTAGAGTTAAAGAAAACAAATGACGAAGAGAGGCATTACATTTAGAAACTACAGCATTAAAATATTTATGAGAAAAATAACTTAAATGAATATCAGGTGTGGCGCTATCTCTCGTAGTTGTGGGACCTCAGGCAGACTCCTTAGCCTCCATGAATCTCCATGAATTTGAAAATGTGGATAATTATTCCTACATTACTGGATTAGAATTCCAGGGATGTAGAAGAAACAGTAGAATTACATCTCATTTAACTCTGAAAAGGGTAAGTGGCATACCTACCAGTGATCACATACAGATTTCCCTTGCTCTCTGAAAGTAGAATGTTCCTGTGAAAAGTCTGATAAGCCAAAATGGTGTGATGTAAAATAACAATGACCATTAATTTAAATGGAAAAAATACTAGTGTTCTCAGACCCAAAAAATGACCTACCAAATCATACATCAAATAATACATTAAACCTAAAATAAGAGTAATGTAGGCTAAAAACAGAACGATGTTGTTGGGAGCAGAGAGCAGAGCAAGGACGAAGTGGGATTTGGCAGAACATCAAGGACACCAGACCTGGGCCACCAGGAAAGCACTGAGGCAGAGTTCCTGTAACTGTTCACCTGCCAGCCAAAACAAGATGGACACAGTTATGTAGTTAGAAAACAAAAGGATGCATAAGCTAATCTATGTTCATATAAGCTGTTTGAAGCAACTCTGTGCTATGCATGAACTCAATAAAAAAAAAAAAAAAAATGTTGCCGAAAATTGCTGCTGGAGGCTGAGAAACTCAGAGTGAGTGAGGTGATAGAAAGGATCAGGGCGCAGCAGTCTCATGGACTGAGAGCCCCGAACATCCTGCCTTCTACCTGTTTATTGAGTTCGTACATAGCACAGAATTGCCAGAAGAGCCACTCTCTTATTTTCATACATAAATATGACATGACTATAACAGAACAAAATATCCTGGGTTGGAATTTATAAGAAATTGAAAGAAGAAATTTGAAACCTGTGACCATGCAGCAATTGTTCTTTTTTTAAAAAAATCTGCTATATTCTACTTAAATGCACTTCAGCAGATGACTAAATAAAGAAGTCGTGGTCTATATATACAATGGAATTCTATGCAGCTATTTAAAAGGATGAAACTGTTCCCTTTGCAACAATCTGGATGGAACAAGAAGGGATCTGTTAAGTGATATAATTCAGAAAGAAAAAGAAATACAAGATGGTTTCACTCGTATATGGAATACAGTAAAATGAAACAAATGGATAGGTAAACCCCAACAAAATTCACAAAACATGAGGCAGTGTCTCCCAGGGGATGTGAGGGGAACGGGAAGGAAAAACAGAATAAGGTAGTGATTAAGGACACTGGAACTCTGGTGGTGGGTGTAAATGACATACACAAAGACTAAGTGTGATTTCAATATCTTAAAATGCATAGATCAATGTAAAAAACAAAAGAAAGAAAATTCTATTTTAACTAATTGGCTATTATGACATTTCCTTTCTTAGCAGAAGATGAAGTTGAACTTGGCCTCAAACTTCAGTTGATGTCTATGAAACTGAAGTTCCTTCTAATGATGTAATTATTTGACGAGCCCACTTCAATAGGAAGTGAGAGTGATACTACAAAATTAATGCTTCTTGCTCCTTAGCAAATCTCCTGAGAATTCACATTTCCACTGGGAAATCCTACACTTGAATTTTTTATTTTATTTGGTCATCACTTCAGTGATTACTATGCCTCTGTTGTGCTGCCAAGACACATGGTTTTGGTCCAAAACTACCTCAACAACATGTTAAAAATAGCAAAATGAACTGCGCACAGGCAACAGAGGAAGAATGCAGAGGGTGGGGGAAAAAACAAGGTCGAAGAAATGACCGAAGTGCTTTTCTTAGATTAAGATTCACCTTCCCTGGGCATAATGAGTAAATGAGTTATTTCTTATGTTATTTCACTGAGAGTTGTCATGGTTTATAATGTGAATGTGAGAGTTTTTTTTCTCTGTAAAACCATTCTCTCCCAACAATTGAGATGTGTTAAGAAGAGGATGGGAGGGCAGGGGAGAGAAGGGGAGAGGAATGGTAAGGGAGGAGAGGAGAAGCAAGAACTGGGTGGGAAGTAATGTATGCCTTCTCATGTTGCCCCCAAGTGGGTCCACAGCGCTGTGCAACTTCCAACTCCCAGAACAGAGAGTTCTTATGAAAACTTTCTTAAAGTGAAATGGGGTAAAGCTGAAGAAGCAATTACTTTTAATTCATATGGATGTTTTTGAGTGTACCTAGAACCAAAAAATAATCTACCAAATTATACCAAATAACACATAAACCTAAAATAATACTAACACAGTAAAAGCAGGATAAATACCAACCTTATAAGTAAGATATTGCTGGACGGTGTGGTGCTTGCTGAATGGGGTGTGTGTTTCCTCTAGAACAGATACTGCAGAATCTCACTAAACATTATTATTGCTTTTTTGTCTTCTGTCATAAAAGCTGAAATCTCCTTCAGATTTCATTCACTTAGCAAAGCCGGTACTGATGCAGGTCTTTTATAAAAAGGGAGTGACCTAAAGGCCAATATTTGCAAAATAGGGACTCCCATATTAGTAAGTGCCTTTGGAGAGTCTATTAAATTATCCCTTTATGTTCAGATGTCAGAGTGATGTGTTCTGTGCTGAAATTTACCACTCTGCCACTTTAGACAAATTTATTTTAAGAATAACAAACCAGGCAGGACTGGTGGAGCAGAGGCTTGGTCAGCTGCCTCCAGCCTAACCACAGTCCAAGGACTCCAGTTCATGTCCTGGGCTGAGAAGAACTAGGATCGACAACTAAGTAAAAATACATAAAATGCTTCCTCCTCTCTCCTCCTGCCTGTTTGCCTGCTCTCCTTTATTCCTGCCTGCACCTTCCCTTTTTAAAAAAAGTTTAAAAATAAATAGAAAACCAACATGGACCAAGCACAGGCAACCGAAAGCAAAGGAGTCACAGCACAGATGAAGACAAGAGATGTTTAGTGTTTTATATAGGGATGCCTTTCCAGCTATAGTTATAGGAGGATGGGTCAGGAATAGATTAACACTAAGAGATATGCAAGTCTTCAGATGCTCTTTTTCTCCATTTCTTCAAACAGGAGGACAATTTCTGGAAAGTCTTTCATTCCTCTGAATTTGTAACTCTGCCCTGCTCAGACTGCTGGCCGTCTGTCCTGGCAGCGACCAGAGATTTTATGCTCTATAGCTGCTGAAAGAATCCGGGGTCTGTGGACACCAATGTCTGCAGCAACACCCACACTGACTTCTCTGCATCTAACAGGAGTTCTGCACCAAGAAGGAAGCTTCCAGAAATTCTGAGGCACAATTACCTATCTCAGTTAGATTCAGGTTTAAATATGTTAATATTTAATTTAGCTTAATAATTAATGCTGTTCAGAAAACCACTTTGAGACATTTAGACCCTATAAATGTTCAATAAGTTAAATGCAATATCTTGCATTTAAACCATTAAAATTTGGTCTATAATTTAAGGGAGAATCCTTTAACATTTCATATTTACTGTTGCAGGGTGAGCTTTAAGTTTTGGTGAATTTCCTGGGGAAGAGTGGAAGTGTGAAACATATAGTGATGGAAACCAATATTAGCTAATTTAAAAAATAAAACATAGGCGCATAAGTCTAAACTATTTTAAAATTCTTTGTTTACTAAAGTCAAATTTAGAAATTATCAGGCAAAGTGACCTAGTTATTAAAATAGTGTGTCTTAATTTGGTTGTTAGTGCACTATGTTACATATTTGATGAAGAGTGCTAACTTGCTCACCTAAACTTACATATTACTTTGTAAATCAAAATTAATGCAATAAAAAGGATTATAAGATTATGTATTATCAGTTTTATGTTTACCTGTAAATAACAGAAAAAAAAACAGAAGTAGCTTATATAAAAAAAAAGTGTCTCCCTCCCTATGACCCATTAACATTGGACAGACAAATAAATGAAAAAGGAGACTTGCAAAGAGAAGATCATTTTAAACTGAAGCAGCAAGTGCCAAAGTCCTGAGGCAGGAATATTCTTGTTGGCTTCTAAAAGAACAAAAGTTGAGAGAGTTGGATGACGTTGAGGGAGAGAAGGAATGATAGAAATTAGGCTGAAGGAGTGATCAGTGACTAGATTGCATCAAGGCCTTAGAGGTCAGGTAAGGAGGTTAGGTTTTATAATCAGTGTGATGGGAAGTCACTGACGGTTTTGAAGGTGAAAGTGACATAATTCCATTGATGACTTTAAAATGATCACACAAGCTGCTATTTGCCAAATAGACTATTTTAGAGGTAGGAACAGAATCAAGTTAGAAGATTCCACAGTGGTCCATGTGAGAGAATAATGGCCTGGGCTTGCATAGTAATGGTGGAGGTATGAAGAGTGAATGTT
Organism: Solenodon paradoxus; assembly: GCA_004363575.1. Classification (NCBI taxonomy): domain Eukaryota; kingdom Metazoa; phylum Chordata; class Mammalia; order Eulipotyphla; family Solenodontidae; genus Solenodon; species Solenodon paradoxus. Next base: position 2,238,023 of record RJWH01000021.1, read on the forward strand.
TCCCAAAATAAGAACAGGGAAAATGTCAGAAGCAGGAATGTCTGTGATAATTATCAATCCTTTTTTATTTGGGTTTTGTTTTTGTTTTGTTGGAGCGGGGAGTTGTGGGGATGAAAGAATAAGGAAACAATTCACCACACTTTCCCGGAAAGCACTTACTCATTCTCCACAGCTCCACATACCCTTCCATTCCCAGTATTTTCCAGTCTACCACAGATTTTATGACCTGGGGGGAAAAAAAGGCCTTCCCACTCTCTCTTCCTGCTGTGGTCAATGGTGTTGTTCCACTTCTAGATTCTAAGTTCTACAGGGCAGATTCATTTCTGGAGTGGTAAAGAACTTCAGGACTCAGAGTATATATTGCTAAAATGCATTTCATAGAATATGTTAAATGTCTAAATAAAATCACTGTCTACTAAAAGGATTTTCCAAAGAGAAGTATTATATCAAGAGATTTATTGGTGAAACCATAGTGTCTCTATGTCACCCCTTACGGTAGATAGAACCAAATTGCTATAGAATCCACTGGATAGTAGAGATTTTGAAGTCATTCCTCTGCCCCAAACTAAACAAAATTCTGGCTCCTTAGGAATAATTTCAAAGTATGCCTTACAAACAACTAGCACTGAAAATTATTCTCAGTTAGGAAATTTGGAGCTCTTTGGCTTGGCACTGATTTAGCAACACCAGACGTCAGGGATGCCAGTTCCAAAAGATGGTTGCTATAAAAAAAAAAAGAAAGAAAGAAAAGAAAAGAAAAAAACAGGCCTGACCAAGGTCAAACCTTCCCTGGACTCAGGGATGAGAACAGGCAGGTGTGCATTCCAGAGAGCTTATGTTCACTGCCTTCTCCCAGCCACAGGGCTCAGTTCCATTCACATTAGACTAGCTGTAAGAGGAACAAACTTTCCTGTAAACTCAATTTTTAAAGAATGCTTGGGAATTTAACAATCCCAGGCTTATATGAAAAAACTACTAAGAATTCCTTGTGATAGTTTTGTCTAAATATATTTCTTGGTTTTTAAATTTTTCACTTAACTTCAACAGATTTCCACAGTCCAGCAACTGTGTCTTTGTCATTGTGTTTCCCCAACCCAGAACAGTGACACATAGGAGGTACCATAAATATGTGTTTTACTTTATAAGCTAGTGAAAGTTATGTGAAAACTTTCCCAAATCTAAACTGTGATTACTAAATTGGCTATTCTAATCAGTAAGGATATCTTTTAATTAAGGGTTACAGTTTTCAAATCTTCTCAAAAATTAAATTCACTTACATTTCTTTTTTTCAAAAGGAAGGACATCAAGCAGGAATGCAGGCAGGCAGGCAGCAGAGAAAGAAGCATTTTTCATGTAGTTGTTCATTTTATTTGTCACCCCCATACTCCTCATTCCAGGCAGTAATCCTGGGTCACTGGGCTCTATGTGGATTTCACCCCAGGAACAGGCTTAACACCAGAACTACCAGGGCGTGTCATAAATTCACTTATTTTTAAAAGAAATACATATTCCATCTTGATATAAGATTGACTCTTTGATCCTACTCTTTCAGGAATCCCAATCCATAATCATAACTTGGTTCTTGAAAAAATAAACAAAATTGACAAGCCACTGGTTAGACTCACAAAGGAAAAAAAGGGAGAAAATTTTAATAACCAGAATCAGAAATGAAAAGGGAGAAGTTACAACAGCTACCACAGAAATACAAAACATCATAAGGGTCTACTATGAACAGCTCTATGCCAACAAAGTGGACAACTTGGAAGACATGGATTGATTTTGAAAAGCATACAGTACCAAGACATGTGCTTAATATCCAAAATATACAAAGAACTCATAAAACTCAATAACAAAACAGCAGGCAATAAAATTAAAAAATGGGAAGAGTAATTGGAGAGACATTTTTTTCTGAAATGGATATAACAGATGACCAACAGGCACATGAAAAGATTTTCCTACTCCCTGGCTCTCAGAGAAATACGAATCAAAATAACAACGAGATATTGCCTTTCACCTGAGAAATTGGTTATTATTCAAAAGTCTGGAAACAACAAATGTTGGCAAGGCTATGGAGAAAAGGGAACACTTTTACACTGTTGGTGAGTGTGCAAATTGGTGCAACTCCTATGGAAAACAGTATGGAGATTCCTCTAAAAACTGAATATGGAAATTTCATATGATCCTGTCATCCCACCTCTGGGTGCCTACTCAAAAGATACAAAAACACAAATTTGCAAAGACTTATGCACCCCCATGCTTATTGCAGCCCTATTCACAATAGCTAAGAACCGGAAATTACCTAAGTGCCCAACATCAGATGACAGGATAAAGATGTGGTGCATATATACAATGGAACACTACACAGCCCTTAGAGTAGATGAAATCCTGTCATTTAAGTCAACATGGATGGAATGAGAGGATGGATTATGCTGAGATAAGCCAAAAGAAGAAAGATAGATACCAGATGATCTCATTCACAGGTAAATGTTAATAGACAAAACAAAGGAACAAAGGAAACAAAAACCCTTGGATACTTGCAATAGAACTGAAGTTGCCAATAGGGAATGAGGGTGCAGCAGTCGAGGCAAGTTGTGTTGGAGCCTTCCACTGGACAGTGGGAAGACCACTTGGTGATTTGGTGGAGGGCAGGGTGTTGACATATATCTGAGGAATGGGGATGATCTACATATATGAGCTTATTTTAATTTGTAAAACACTGTTACTGCAATAAAATACTAAAAAAGTTTGAAAAGTAAAAATTTAAAGGAAAACAGAAACCATAGGAATAACTTCTCAAGAGGCAGTCCTCATGACTGCAGGACATTATCTGTTGTTGAGAAACCAACAACCCTTATCATATATTTTAAGAAATCAACAGAAAACCCTGTGTGTACATGTGCACCCAGGAAATAATGGGAAATCCAGAGGAATTTATACATTCCTTATAACTTGTAATGTCTTCTCATGTAGGAAAACATTCCTCAAAACCATTCTTTGTACCAGACTATTTCTCCTCTGTTGTAAATACATTTACTCTTTGATACAAGGCTGCTTGTACTGTTATGGCAGAGCCTCCAGATGGCGAGAAGACTGACAGCTGAGCACTCAAAGTAGACAAAAGCACTTTCTTGCACCGGTACTGGCTCAGGGGTATTGTTACCCAAAGCTGAGCAACAGTGGGTCTAGGGGAGCTCCTTTTATACTCTGAGGTTATGATTCATCTTCTTGGCTATGTGTGGTTTCTACTGGCAACTCTTATCCCTTATATACAACTGCATAGTACGGAGGTGATGCTTGTTTGTCCTTAGTCAAGGATAACAGGACATAGCCACAGTCTCTATAGAACATGACATAGCTACCACCTGCATAGTACGATAACAATCCTGGCAGAATAACTTTTGCACTGGGGTCAGGGGAAAGGTCTTCTACCACAGCGCAATCCAAACATGTGCCAGGATAGTTCAAAATCCTGGGAACTCCTAAATCTCAAGTCTAAATGTCACCAAGACAAAGATTTGGGATTTTTTTTTTCAAGGCAACCTCAAGTCTCAGTGAATGGATCTGTAGAGGGTTAGATGAAAGTTCTTATGTAGTCAGATTTTTCTACCAAATCTTGCCTTGATATCCCTTTACAATGACAGAAGCCTCCAATGTTTAAAAGACTAAATTCTGGGCACAGTATTTCTAGAGTAGAAATAAAATGTTAATATTAGGGGAGGAAAATACAAAAAGGGAGTTCTGGAAAACATAGGTTAAATCTTGAGCAACATTTGTTTTCTAAAAACATATTTTCAGTAACCTAGTAATTCCTCAAACTGAAAACTAGTTGTGCAAGTCAAAGACCTACAAAAATTCTAACTGCAATGGCACTAGCTTTGCCAGTGAATACATGATTGCTAGGCTGGCTGTATCTTCTTGAGATAAAAATGGGAGGTCAGGATGGCAAAAAAGGAATAGGGTTATGCGCTGATGCATAAGCGGAAGGGAAGAGGCAAAACAGTCTGAGCAGGAGCAGAGCAGCAAGGCCCCAGCAACAAGTACGATGCCATGCCAATCTTGACCACATATTAAAGACATGGGTCCAGCAGGACTTCATACAAATGGCAGGGTCGGTATAAGGAATTTTGGCACCTAAGGCAAAAACCAAATTTGGCACCCTTATAAGTCCTGCTCTAAATGTCCTGCCTAAAAACACATGCCACTCTAACCATCCCAGTGCCAGAAATGCCCAAGGTGATACCCACAGTGCCAGAGAGAACTCCCACAGTACCAGAGATAACCCCCATATTCTGCTCTCTTTGAAGAAATAGACACACCCTGAGGTAGGGAGGTGGGAGGGCAACCTCTTCCCTAGCAGCTCCCGTTTCCTTACAGGGTGAGAACGGCCATAGCTGCTGCTGTTCACCAGTCAGGGTCAGCAAGGATTATCTTCAACATGGAGCATAAGGCGCAACCACTTTTTGGCCCCCTCAACAGATTGGGCTGAGGGCAAATCAACTTCCCCTTTTGGCCCACATTAAAAACGCCCTCAGTTTATTAAAAATAGGACAAAATTGACATTTATATTAAAACAATTTGAACAAACAATATGAACAAAAAGTACTGTCCCCTTTTAAATAGTACATATGGTCAGCCTGATTATGGCCTTACTGCTTTCATTGTGCTCTTGGAAAGATGCACATACACATCATGTCCAAGTAAAATGCTGCTAGTGGCTCTATTAGCTTTTCTGAGAGCGGACTAATTAATAAAATGGATTTATTAATTTAAGCTATACTGCACATAAAAAGTAAAAGAGAAAAAGGAACTCTTTCTCAGGGAAAAAAAAAAAAAGATGAAGTCACTCAACATACATATTTTAATTTAATGACTTTTAGGTAAGATCACGCCCCCTAAGTAGAGTTTTGGGAAGGGGGGCAAAACTTAAAGCAAAAACAAATGGAGGGGTGTGCGCTTGTGGCTCAGGGGCCTGACATATTGTCACGAGAATCATGTAAATCCGCGGGACCTGCATTCCAGACCTGTGACCACACGAAAAAACAAAAATTAACAAGTAGATAAATCTTCTTCCTCATTTCCTTTCTGTTTTTTCCTCTTCTCCCCTCCTCTCTTTAAAAAAAGGAAAGAGAGAATAGCTGAAAAGTAACTGTCTGCAAAGTTTCCTTCGGGATCAAATTCAACGAGAACATATACTGAGGTAGGTAAGTGCCCTGCCTAACAGTCAGTGAGTAGATACCTGCCTGAGTTCACCAACAAAATAACTAAAGTAAGTGACTTTGCTCAAGGCGTAGTCCACCAGGTCAGAGTCCAGATAACTAGACAACAAAAAAGAAAAGACAACCCAACACCATTGGTTCATGTTCTCATTTCCCAGACGTTCCAGTCCAATAAAATCCAACTATGTTGTTGAAATAAAAAACAATCTGTTTTTACTAAGAAGGAATTTAACCTGCTCAAAACCAGAAGTGGGTAGCGGGAAAGGAAAAACAATGCAAGACACATTTAGAAATATAGAATTTATTTATATTCACTGTAAGACAGTTTCACATTCTGTACGTGGTCAACAGAAGAGACACAACACTCTCAGAGTTGATGGTGGAGTTATATATTGCAATCAAACACTGCTTATGCTGTGTGAGTTGGGAAACAACTTATTTTCCCCTTTAAAAAATTTAAGGCTCAGTTTCTAAAAGGTACTTTTGCCACTTACTTTTCTGTTTAAGAAACTGGGGAGACTCTGAAATAAACCAACAAGGGGTTCAGGGCGAGGAGCGGTGCTGCACACTTTCGAGTATTCACACTTCAGCTGAAGACGCTCAAAAAGATTGCAAAAGTCTCTCCCATTTGAAAATGTGGTTGGTTTAAAATTTTAAACAGAGCAGTAGATGGAAGAGGCACAAGGTATAGATCTTAAACATACAAACAAGGAAAACTTAAACCTGTATCACTAGCTGTAGGCTAAAATGCATTTATTTGCAAGTTGCCTAAAAATGAATGCACTCACACACAACCTAGACTCACATTTTGGGGGGTAAAGCTTACCCAATGGTATTTCTCTTCTAATGTTCTAGCAAAAACATATTTACATTTCCTTTCAGATATTTTCATTGGACTTTCAGACCAAGTAGTCACAAAGCTGTCCCTTCCTCCAGGCTTCCTTTCAAACTTGCAGCACAATACAACCATGCTATAACCTTGAATTGGGGTGCCCTCCCATGGCTGGAGTGGTTACAGGGATAGGAGGAGAAGTTGTGAGAAAGCTCACCACAAAAAAAATAGTTTGGGGTCTTCTTTTTTTGAGAGTTGCCAATGAGTTCCAAACACAATGAATTCCAGAAGTGTTTTTAGAAGCTTCTCGCTGAACACATATTTCATTCAGTCAACAACGAGATCATTATTTCACAAAAGGCAGAGTCTGTTTAAACTCAGTAAACTACCTTAAAATTCATGGAACTAGTGCTGCCACACAGCAAAAGCCCAAAAGGTACCTGTGGGTTCCGCCTCTGGCATGAAGAGGTAGACAATCATCCTACAGAAAATATCAACCATAAAAAAACAAAAACAAAAACAAAAACAAAACCACACTCCATTTCTAAGGACTAGCTCTGGGAAGCCAAGTTTTATCTCCAGGGTGGCATTCAGTTCGATTCAGAGGTGAGTGACCCGTTGCCCACAATCATCTTGCTGTAATTCTTCTGTTGCTCTTCTTTAAAAGTGTCCTTCACCTTTGCTCTCTTCAGCCCTCCATCCCTGGGAATAGAAAGGCAAATGAATAAGAGACTTGTAGAAATGATTTAAAAAGTTATTTATTAATAATACTGCCCAGTGCCTAGACTCTACTGGCAGGTCAGCAATAGGGCAAAGAACACTGGATTTGGACCAGATTTCAGTCGTTCCCCTATCACTTACCAGATATATACATATATAACACTATGAGGAAAGAACACGATCTCTCATGCTTGATTAAAATAAACAATAATATCTCTACTCAGTTTCTTTTTAGAAGTTAGGATAGCTGTATTCAATATGTGAACACTACATATATTAAAATTAATCTTAACTACCTATCATTTTCCCCCTAAGGAAAGCAAAAAATTTTTTAATCTAATCAACCTATATCCTACTTAAAAAAAAAACACTATGGAAAGCTGTCAAATATTTACACAAAAAAGTGGTGAGGTTACTGTATATGTGTAGGTAAATTCCTCAAAGACAGATGGACCAATGTTATTCAAAATCTAATGTCTCACAAGTTGAATTTTCATTCAAAACACTATCTTTTAAGTAAGTATAATCTTCCGAATTCCAAAACAGACTCGAAATAACACAGATAACAAAATCGTAAATTGCACTCAACCAATGGTTAGTGCCTAGGTAAGCAGCATTCCTTAATTCAGAGCATGTGAATCTTTGAACTTTATCCACACTGGTGAAAACACAGACCAGACTGGATTATAAAGACTCCGCATGCCCTTCCTTATTTGGACAACACAAAGAAACAACAAACTGGAAGAGCTGGGAGGAGACTGGGATATCAAGCCACTATCTCTTCTAATCTAATGTTTTAGATTTACGTCCCAGGAGAGCAGGGACTGAGAACTTGCTTACTTTATACTGTGTCTGTTTAATTTTAACCAAGCTCAGCACGAGTGTTTACCGAGTGCCTCCGATGATGATGAATGGATCACAGGTTAGCCGGTGAACTCAATGCCTCCAAAAAAGAACTCGACCTCAGACGTGGCCTGAGACTACCGCCATGTCCTAGTCCTAGAGCCAAGCCCACAGCCACCAGCAAGTCCTCAGCTTAAAAACAGACTGCCATCCACAAACTGTCCAGGGGAGAGTGGTAGGGAATTTTCATAAAATAAAGTTATAGAGTGTCATCTTTCTCTCTCTAGAATTGTCCACAAAAGTACCTTTTATCAAAATAAGGATTAGTAAGGACAAAGGAAGGGAGGGAGAGACAAAAACAACGCTGAGGTCTAGGCCAAAGAGGCAAAAATGTGAAGCTAGCAATGTTTACCCCTGAGCAGCCTGATCTTATTTTTATGCAACTCTCCTTCCCAAGCACTCTGCAAACCTCATGCTGCTCTGAACACCCCCACGCTGATTAGTTTGACTAGGACTGTCCTGGTTTAGCAATGTTATCTTGGTGTCCTGCTGGCTTGATATTCTGTCCCAGTTTCCGTCACAGTTTGCTAAAAGATATTTTGGGCAAACACACACCCAACCAACAAGCTCCAAATTACCAGACAGGGGTGTAGGCTTGCCCAAACCAAGTGACACCCTCCCCACCACCCACCACTACACCTGGTGATACTCCAACTGGTCCCAGTTTCAACTCTAAAAATTATGGTAAGTCTACCCCTAGAGACTCAAACTTTTACCCACTTCCCCGTTGCAATGACAGTAGACCTTTGTCTTCTGAAGGGCAGCAGCAAAATATAAAAGCCAATTTAAGATGATACAATTAAGTTCTCATTTAATCTAGAAAAAAATCCAAATACAAGAATTCATACCCTCTGGAAAGGCAGTGAGTCTTTTCTTTTTAAATAAGTTAATTTTTTAAGAAGATAATTAGCATTTATTATAAAATAGTACATGACCCCATCAAAGGAAATTAAAGAATCTGAAGTCATTTATGACGGATGCTTTTTCTTCAGTCAAGGGGATTTTGTATAAGCCAATCTACTCAGGAGTCCTTCCTGTGGTTCACTCCCCTAGGATATATTTTTAGTCTTTCTTCCTTTCCTTGATGTCTGAGGCTACTAGAAGCTAGCTTTTCATAATGGCTTCAGGCCGAAGCAGAGCTGAGACACCAGTTAAGAGGAGCGCTGGTGTGTGGGAAGAAGAAAGAGTCGAAAATAAGGAGCGAGGAAGAGGAAAGCCAGTTACACACATAAACAAGGATTGCTGGGGCATTGGAAAACCAAGGTATTGCAAACTAGAGCATTTGTAAGCCTGTCATTTCCCCTGTGAGCTAATTCAACACATTCTCGTTTAGATAGCAGTAATACAAACATTAGTCTTCACCTCTGCTAACCCTCGTAGGGCCAGCCGTTTGTCCCAAGTCAAGAACACATTCTTCAGGAGTAGTCAGCCAGGCATTTAATCAGAAGGCTGCCCTCCAGCGATGTCACTATCAGATTTACATTTCTTTATCTCCTATCAGTTTCCCAAGATTTGCTAATTGGCATAATGATTTTCTACAAGGGGTTTTCACAGTAGAAATTATCAGCTTGTTAATTAACATAAGGAATGCAGGAAAATAGGTAACCTGCATTGAAGATAGGTGAGTGAATAATATATATTAGAGACATTCCCCACCCTGGTATAAAGAAAACTAAGACTCCAGCTAGCTCTTTCTTCTTCCAGAGACTTAATCCCTAAACAGTTCTGGGCCCCTCTGCTGGCTGGCAGCTCCTTGGTTGCTGGGCTGACAGCCTAACTCAGTGCCTCCTGCTCCTAAGGACAATGTAACGATTGCCTCCCCAGAGCTTCTCATGGAAAGTTTTTGAAACACCAAGAAAGATAAGACAGCAGGGACTTTATTAAACTTATAGGACTGCCTCATCCATCAGCTTACTAATAAAATGTCTGTGAGTATGTGTTTTTTTTATCTCCCACCATAATGTTGGTGCAGTTAACCCACGCTGATAAAGACTAGAGTAATGTTCTTTTAAGAAGAGATAACAAAGAGCCTCTCCTCTCCTCTCCTCTTCTTCTTCTTCCTCTCTCTCTCTCTCTCTCTCTCTCTCTCTCTCTCTCTCTCTCTCTCTCTCTCTCTCTCTCTCTCTCACCTCCTTGCAGGCTTACACAAAAAAGAGATCACGTGAGCACTCAGCAAGTAGGTGGTTTGTTGCAAGTCACAGAGAGAATGCTCCACCCAAACCTGACCCTACTGGCACAATGATCTCAGACTTCGTAAGAAAATCATTTTCTGGAGTTTAAGCCACTAGTCTATGGTGTTTTGTTATGGCAGCCTGATCTGACTAATACACTACCTACATTCAATCTTCCTTAAATAAATAAACAAAATATCAAAGCCACAGTTATTTCATAACAAAAATAGTCCACTTACTTCCTTTAAGTTTCCTTTCGTCTACTTACACCTAGAATATGAGTAAGGATATAAGTTGTCCTTTGTCTCCCAGGGTCCATTCCACATCCCCAAATCTACACTCCCTTTCTACATCAGTATAAAAAAAAAAAAAAAAAAAACCAACTCCTGAATTCCAATAAGGCGCAGGCTGCCCAGAACAAAGACTACTCTTTCAGCCTCCTTTTGCAGCTAGGTATTATCACACGTCTTGAGTTCTAGTAGACTGATATAAGAGGAAGTGACATGTCCAAGTTCCAGCCTGCGCTCTTGAGAGACAGGTGTGTCCTTCAGTCACCAAGGACTATAAAGCAGAAGCATATCGGAGATGGTAGAACAATACAGAGTGAGCTGTTATACCAGTCTGGTTTGCGTACGCTTAAGCACAAGAAATAAACTTTAATTTAAAAAAAAGAAAAAAAAGCAATGGTACTTCTGAAAATGTCTTACCAGGGAAGCTCTGTCAATCCTCCTTGTACAGCAATAGCAGACTTAACCCTATTAGCAAACTGAACTGCATCTTCTCCTTTCTGGAAAAAAGAAATTAAAAAGTCTAACCTGTGTCTTAAAATGCCTTAAAATGTCTCCTGATCATTTAGATTTGTCTTAAAATAAAAGATTTACACTTTAGCTCAAACGTATTCTCATTACAATTTCAGCAAATATCATTTGCTCAATCAAGAAAATTCAGCGCTGTATTATTTCATTTTTTGGCATGTATCATGCTCTTTACCAGCCTTTTCTGAGATATAGCATTCCATAAAAAAAATCAACATCAGTTAAAAAATCTATGGCTATGGAGAAGAGTCTCTGAATGTAAAAATAGCCTGATTTGAAGAGAGCTAAATGCAGTTTTAAAAATGACTCATTTGCTAACAAAGCAGAAAGCGGTTTCATTTTTTTGCTGACGAGAAGGGAGACACTCAGATTTCCAAGTAGTTTTCTCACCCTTATCTGATTAGATAAAGCACCCAAGCCCAACTGTTGTCTTTGGAGTACCTCTCTGGTCATGGGCGGCAGGTACCACACATCACAGACAATGGCCCAGCTGGTCATCATGCGAAGCAGGTAGCTCACCATATTGTGTTTACTGCTGTTCCAGAAGGCATCGCCAAACTGAGGGTTATACTGAGGAAACAAGAAAAGACCTTCCAGTTATGAATCCAGTGAGAGCTTCTCTTTCATGTCAGTGTTCCCAAGGTGACAGGTCAAACATCATCAGACCCCAAGAAAAACAGAAGCTACTTTGAGCGAAATCATCCAAAAAGCCAAGCAGGCCATTTAACTGATCTGAGTACAGCCTGGGAGACCTACAGAGAGGGTTATTACAGGACTCTTCAACACCTGTCTTCTTTGGTGCACCCTGCTGGAGTAGTGGTTTGTTCCACTGCCTCCACCAAGCCCAGTTCACACACATCCCAAGAACCTAGGTTCACATCCGGGACTAGGGAGAATAATAAACGTACATAACTCAATGAAAACAAATAAAATGCTTCTTCGTCCTCTCTCTTCTTGCAGGCCTTCATTCTGACCTGTAACTTTACTTGAAAAAAAAAAAAAATCTGTCTTCTCACTTGACTGGAAGGGGGTGAAAGCAGAAAGAAAGCAGGACGAATACCTGTTCTGCAATCACTGTGTCTTCTGCACTCAGGCACTGGCCTGGCACAGTCCCCCGGTACATGTCTTTCTACATAGCGAGAGAGACAGAATGAGCTAGACAAAGGGGTCAAATGTAAATAATTAGTGAATCTCAGTAAAGAGTATACCAGTGTTCCTTAATCTTGCAAACACTGAATTTGAAATTTTATTAAAAATAAAGTTTACCTAGCCACTGACTTTTTTTTTTTTTCAGGAATAGGGAAAGTAGTTTACCTTAATTGCAACTGGGTGTATAGTTCCCCCAATTTCAAAGCTTCCCTTTTTAAACATCATGACTGAAGTGTTGTTGATGCAAGTTCCTGCAAGGGAAGAGGAGAACATTTTTTTTAAAGTCATCATTTCTTAAACAACTTTTGAAAAGAAATTTTGATATAAAATAATTTAAAATATTTAATTCATACCAAATTACAGACATTTTACTACCATTTCACAAGTCAATTCCTTCTTAAGTAGTAGTTCAACAATTCTAAGCAGATCTCATAACAAACTTTTACTTTATTACCCAATACTCTAGAGATACAGCTTCTTCACAACAGGTAACTATTTCAATACATTTAAAATAAGAATGTTTAAAAAGCAGTGGACCATATCTTTCAGAATTCATTACCCAAAGTGGCCTTTTAAATCAAAAAGGTACGATGGCCTCCATCAAACCTCAAAATAAAGCAAGGAATGGCTACTTCAGAGAAGGGCATCTGATCCCTATAGGAACACAGAGATCTGGACTAAACATGTCAATTCCAGAACAATCCAGTTTCTCATACGATTCTGTTACTTGTTTTGGTAGGTAGTGCCCCTTCTTACCTTCAGGAAAGATTAATATGGGTAATTTTTTCTTATCAGCAATGTGTTCTTGTAGTCTGGGAAGAAAAATAAAAGATCAAAATTCTGTCTCTCAAAAAAGAAGTGAGAATCTGACATTTTCTACATTCTACTAGCACAAATATAACTGCAAAGCAAAAAGGAGAAAAGAAATACAAGAAGAGGTAATAAATACAAGTTGGGCCCTTTCTTTAACAGTGTAAGGATATCTACACTATTTCAATTCCTCTCATTTCAAAGTAAGTGATGTAAAGTACCTTCTTAGAAAAAATGCTAGAAGTGCACCCTGTGGGTACAGTGCTTATAGGTCTGCTGCCTTCGGCAGAGTACAGTCCACATACATACAACATCCCAAGACCAGGGTTTGCATCCTGGGACAGGCAGAATAACCAAAATGAGCAACTAAATAAAAAAATAAAAAGTTTCTCCCTCCTCTTTCTTCTTGCCTGCTTGCCTACTTGCCTTCAATCCTGTCTGCACCTTTCCTTTAAAACAATAAAAGAATGCCAGACAGTCATGCAACATGAGCTCTAGAGCCTTGTGTCATGAACTCTGCACGCTTCTCCATATACGTATATTTCTTCATCTAAAAAACGGGAATACTGATTGCTGGACCTGTCTACCTTGGCCAGTAAGTATAAGATGAGCCCTTACAAGTCAGGATGAAATTTCCTATGCAAAATGTTCCATAAAACTGAAAATGACACATGTTCTTTCAGGCTTAAGTCTTGTCCTCCATGCAGCCAGTTACATTACCAACCACCCAGTAGAGCTGGTAAGACTGAGATAGAGAGATTATAAACACCAGAACATCCCAGTGCTAATAATTTAAAGATTGGGGCTACTTTTTCTAATCTTAAAGAGACTTCAACAGTACTTCTAATTTCACTCAACAAGGCCCACCTTGATGTTTATAGAAGCCGTGACCAGATTACTTTCAGTTAAAAGCTTCAGACAAAAAACTGCTTCCCAACAAAAGTGTCTGCCTGCTTACCTCTACTGTAAGCATCAGAGGTGTCTCCTCTTATTCCATAAAGAGCATTAGTTCTGTCTGTGTCTACCTGGATTTAAGTGACTATGGTCATTCATCAAAATTTAATCAACCATCTATTCAGCAAACATCTATCAATTACTTAATTTTCAAGGTAGCATTTTTAACCTTGAAAATTCAGTGAGTCATATCACTACAGACCTTGGGGCTTTCTAATTTCATTGTATATCCCATTATGACTACATAATTAATTTTTTCTTAATTTACCTAAGACAGGTGATTTACCAGAAAAAGCCAACCTTAAAAAGTACTACCTATATTTCAGTTTTAATTTTCTTTAATTTTTTTTTTTTTTGCTGCTCTACCCTCTTTGGCAGGAAGGCCAAGACTTATCCATTTGATTTATTTTCAACAAATATTGGATAATGTGATTGCTTACCTCTTAGTAACCAGATGTCTATCTTTCATTTCTGAGCGTTCAAACCAGACATGTGGACATGCCTTGACCATAGCTCTCTGAATAATTCCCATCAATCCACCATGAACCTGGCCAACCTAGAGATACAATGGAGAAAAATGCTGACAGCGTGGCTGTCCAAAGAAAGCCAGTGTTTTCTGTTTTGCTTGTTTTTTAAGTATCAATAAATTCCCCACTTAGAAAAGATACACCCATATAAATGTCACTCTCTCCTACCCTCCACAGGTAGGAGGGAATGAGGTAGAATGGACATGGGAGAGAGTGATAGTTCAGAAAGTGTACTTTTTTGTTTAGTTTTGACTTTTGAAAGCATGTTAATGTCCTACATGATCAAAACACAAATCAGCAAGGATGTGAATAACAAACTGATAGGAAACTGAAACGAACCTAACTGTTTTTCACATGAATAAAAAAGAATACTAGAGGAAGGGGAGGAGAATCTAAGAAATTTAGGAAAACAGCAGTTGACTCAAACCCTCCCCATCCTGAGTGAGTTAGCAAAAAAAAAAAACAAAAAAAAACCTGCAATACATCCCGAATTCTTTTTTTAAAACATTTGGATTTTGTAGTAAAACAAATGAAACAATTCTGAGGCAACCTTAGTTACATTATAGAATTAAGAAAATAAGCAAATGTATTGAAATTGTCAGGAAACAGGGTTTTCACTATGAAAAATGGGAGCTACAAATACAAATTAGGGGAAAACATAAAAGAGCTCTCTGAATTGAATTTGGTGTAGACTTAACATCCAATATCAAAATTAAAAATAAATATTCAATATAAATATATTTAAAATATAAATATTTGCACACAATTTTATGTAGAGACAGAGAGAAGTCAGTTCATGAAAAGACAAATAATAAAGCCAACAGGGTAAAATGTTATTGATGGGTAAGTGTGGATAAAAAGTACACGATGTTCTATATCATATTCTCATTGCAACTGTTCTATGAGTTAGAAAATACTTCTAAAAAATATACAAATCTTTGTTTAGGAGAGGCAAAAAACTTTAGAAAAGCCACTGAGAAGTGATCTTAAATGTTCACAGTTTATGTTAGGCCAAAAGAAACCAAATGTGACCTCCAGAAATTAGTGATACAATTTCTTCCACTTCAACCTCTCCCACCTCTGACTTCGATCCTATTGACTTTAGCTTTCTATCAGTCAAACCACTGAAAAATTAGAAGTTAACTATGCTTTTCTAAACCTTGGCTAATACTTAAACTGATGTTATATCCAATCAAGCATGAAAAATGGCAACCAAATTCCAAGTCACTGAATCACAAATGAGTTACACTCAACTCTTCGTTGACCAGGACAAAGAATGTATACAGCATGTCAGAAACACAAAATCATGACTAGGCAGGTTTGATAAATGTCTGAATCTTGGATTTCTCATCGATAACAAAATCTCAGCTGACTACAGGGAAAGTCAAATACAATGGGCATGAAAGAGCTTCTCCATAAAAATGCAAGGACACTATAAACACCTGTAACTGTGCTGGGCTCTATCAAGAACCGTCAATGTGAGGGTTGTTACATGAGTTTTCAAGGCTCCATTTACTCTTTGAAATTATAAACAAAATTATCTTTGTATGATAAGCATATATGTTGTTTCTGGTAAAAAGGATGCATAACTATTAACTAATTCCCAACCTAAAAACAATTAAGAACTAACGACTTTCACAAATCTTTTCAGAGAGGTGGCTGAAGCTTCCTTAGGTTCAGAAAGAGCTCCACAACTAAAGAAATTTAATAATGTTCTAAACTGTGGTTGCCCAAGAGTTATGCGTCTGCTCTTATATTTTAGACAGACTACGAAATGCTCAAGATTCTCTCAATGATGATATAACCCATGGCCAGTCATATAGCGACACACAGGCCAGCAGCCCCACCTCCTCCCTGAAGACTAACACTTAGTCATGGTGTCTCCCTTCACATCCTTCCTAGAAAAGTGCAGTAGACAATGACTACCAGTCACCGAAGCTCCACACAAGCAAAATAAAACCCCTCTGCTCTCCCTAAAGCCCAAGTCACGAACTTGAGATATGAAAGAAGATTCCCAAGGGCACTCCCCCTTCATCCTAATCCACATACCAACTTAGGGCACATTTATCACCATGCAAGAAAGGACACCACCACCCTTCAAAATGTACTTGACACATACATACAGGAGATGAAGGAAAATTGTGACAAATTCTTCAGGCTAATAGAAAACAAAGATTTTTTAAATGCCACAACATGGTTCAGGGTCATAAAAAGAAAAAGTCTATTAAGGGGTTTGTCTGTGGGTTTTGTGGTCTGTTGCTGGGTTTTTGGCTTTTTTGCTTTGTTTTTCTTTGCAGTTTGTAGGCAAGAACTAAGAAAGGCAATGTGATATAAATATTTGCGTTCCTTATCTGATCTTCATTGAAGAGCCAATTTATTTTTTTTAATTGCACACAATTCCCTCAAGGAAAACAGACTAATCAGTGGTTGGGAAGGGTTTGGACAGCTGTAAGGAGGGAGAAGTTGGTGTCTCAACATGTTGTTAAACATTGTAGGGATTTTAGAAATAAGGAATCACCTTTTTTTAAAGTCCTAGCTAGTCCAAATACGTCTGTATTTCAGAGTAAGTTAACATTTTACTACTCTAAATATAATGGCTATTTTCTTCTTTTTTCTTGCATTATATATTCCTTATGTAAATATACTATATAGCTTATATCGCTATAGTAGTATAAACCAGTTTCCAGGTTGAAACTTTCTAATTTGTGCCAAAATACATCAAAAGTTCAAGCAATTCACAAGATAAGATACACAACTTGAAACTGAGAGCTGCTCTTACCATCGCGTAGCACCCATCCGTTGTCAAGATCAAAACATCTATGGGCGAGGTATGGTTGGCAACACAAATGCCCCCCTTCTGGGGTCGGTGCTGCCTGCAATCACAAACAATGGTAAATATTACACCTTGAAATGTGACCATTATTTTGCAGAATATCATGTTTTAAAAAGTACCTTTAAAAGATAAAGTTTGGGTGCACCCTTGTGGCGCAGGCAGCTAAGAGGGCTAGGGTGCAGGCCATGGAAAGCCCCGGGACCTGAGTTGCAGACCTGAGGCCCATGATGGGGGTGTGACGAGGGACATAAAAATAAATAAATAAAGTTTAGAAGTACATGGGCCCATCTTAAAAAGATTATTTCTAGGCAGTATGATGAGAGTGAAGTAAACATATAGGAGAAGGGCCCATGACTTTATTTTATATATATTTATGTTGCTTTTTTATAAAGGTCATAACTTTCCTTTCACATAGAAAAAAATAATTTCAAATCATTAGATTGAATCACAAAAACTATAACTTTAACAAATGTAATAAGTAAAAATCATGGAAACTACATTAAATTGATTCAGTGGATCACCATGGAACTACTCAATGTGAAGTCTATGAAGACTGAAATAATACAAAAATATTTATAACTAAAACTTAGATATCACAAAATAGACAAGTTATAGAGAATTTGTAATTCAATGATGACATGTGAAAAATATGAGTTCACAGAAAAGTAATGCAAACACAATCAAAACTACTTTCGGCTCACTTATAACTTCAGGTAATTATCTTCATCCTGTATTAGAGAAGTAGAATGTAGTGTTCTATTTTAAGGTTTGGTTAAGGAAATTTGGAAATGTCAGATCTGAGATAAGAAACCAGGCCCGGCCTCCAGATCCAAGTTGAGTCCTTTTCCCACCACACAGGCCTGTCACCTTCATCACTGCTTCAATCAGATAGGCCCAGTTCAAAACCTGCCTCTGCTCCTTGCTAGCTAGCTATGTGACTCCAGATGACCAATACCAGAACTTCCTTTTTTTTGCCTGCAAATGGGTAACAGTCATCCCTCATGAGGATGACAATGAGGTGCACAGGCTGGCCTTCATACCATGATGCTCAATAATTAAGTGTCACTACATTTTATATTCTGTTCCTTGTGCAAACAGATTGCTTTTTAAAAGTGTTTCTGTGCACTTGGGAAAAACTGAAGGTAATGTATTATACTTTGCCAAATTAAAGTCTTATTTATGTTTTCATCTTTTCTGCTTTGTCAGAAACACTGAACAGAGTTTTATCTTTTCTAATCCTTGTGAGACCACTGATTTAAAGAGGTGGGAGGAGCTAAGTCTATAGACACCTACAGAGTTTAATTTAAATAATTAGATGTTTATATTTCTGAAGATAAACTAAACATGCACTCTCTTATCTTAGATAAAAAATTGAGTGACTAACTTGAAAAAGTGGGTCTGTGTACTGCTAAGTCTGCTAACTCTAAGCAGTAGAGATGAGCACACGGGAAGGACTCTTAGTTCACTCTGTCTGACAGCTGTCAACTGCACACTAGATGTACCGAGAGAAAGGCCGGCCAGGGACACTCACTTGTTATGATAGTGGATGGTACCAGAGAGGGCTCGCACACAAATCCGGCAGCAGGTCAGGTGGACCAGCTCGCTCAGCCAGTTTTTAAGGCTGAAGGGAAAAAGAGAAGTCATTTTATTGTACAGTTCTGGGCACTCCTAAGAAACAATACAAAAAAATCTTCCAGACAATAAAAAATTCCTTCACACCTGCCCTTGTTCTGAAATAGTTCAATTCATTACAGTCTCATCGAGGCATATGGAACTTATGGACCAAAACTTTCGGAAAGCAGCTCCCAATCGAGTATCATGATAAATTCCTGCCTAAGATCAACTGAAGCATCTTTGATCTTGGCTTATGAACGTGATAATATTCTAAGAATTTCTATTGCTTTTCTTTGAGTTCTTCAGTATTTTTTTATTAATATTTCATCATTTCCCATTTTTAAAAATGGTATTTATATCAAGTTTGATGGAAAAATAAGAAACTGTGAAGGTGAAATGAGCAGGAATTCAATAAATGTGCTGCACCCATAAATCTGACATAATGGAGGAATCAAGCAAATATTCTCTTTGTGGACACAGCTATGAAGAAACAAACCGACTCATAGCTGAGTATAAGGACACATTTTACCTGCCATCTGGTAGCTGCCCAACCAGTGTAGTTCCTATAACCAACAAACTGATCCCAATGAAAGCCAAGGTAATCCTGGAAAAAGGAAAAAAAAGGTAATGCAGACGTTAGTTGAATCAAAGGGGGAAAAGAAGAGAATGAATTTGTAAATAAAGTATAGAGAGAAGTCACACTGTAGGACATGTTGTAGCCATTAAAAGTTAAGTAAATCCATAGTTTCTCTCAGGAAATAATTACATTATTTATTTAGAGAGAAAAACCTGAATTTCAAAATAATATATGAATGATATCATTTTCAAAATAACAGCACTCATATCACTAGTCTACAGATGTACAATTATCAAGTACAATCTACATAATCCTCAAATTTAGATAAGAGGGCAGATAGGAGGGCTAAAAAAGGAAAAAGGTGAAGAGAAGAAATTCTTGTCCTATTTTCTGAATGATTTAAATTTAAAAAGAAAACACACATGTTTCATAACAGATCATTTCAAGTCAAAAGTTGGTCATCTTATTTTGATCAGGATTCTTTGGGGATGTCGTGGTTTGGTTGTGAAAGAAAATAACAAGTGTTGTTGAGAATGTGGAGAGAAAGGAACCTCATAATTTCCTGATGGGAGTGCAGGTTGGTGCAGTCACTTTGGAAAACGGCATGGAGATTCAAAAAATAAAAAGAGAGCTTTGTATTATCCAGCAATCCTACTCCTAGATCTCTAGCCACAGAATATGAAAATATAAATTCTACAAGACGCATGCACTCCTATGTTTATTGCAGCACTACTTACAATAGTTTAGATACAGGCTAAACTTAAGTTCTCATCGATGGAGAAGGAAGACCGGTATGTATACATAATGGAATGCTAGTCAACCATGAAAAGTGAAATCTTGTCATTTGCAACAACATTGGAGGGAACTTGAGGGCATTTTGCTAAGTGAGATAAGTTAGAAGGAGAAAGATTAATATTAGATGATTTTACCTCTATCTGAAAAAATGGAGAAACAATACAAATAAACTGTTAGGAGAAAATTAGGATACACTTTTGGTCTTTGACAGCAGACCTGAGGTGGGAAGAGCATCAAATGGAAGAGGGAGCTTATTATTTTATCTTTTCCCCTCCTCTTTCATTTTTTGTTTGTTTGCTTGTTTAATACAAATACATTTTTTAAATAAAAGGACAAGTTTTGCAACAGTCTAAAAACTTGTTTTTCTGTGTTTTTTAATGATGGGGCAAAGCAATACAATTCAAATGTTCCTCAAAGGAATTTAAAACTCATAGCAAATAGCAAGAAAGTTAGACTTAAAGGCTATTTTGCAATAAGAACACCAAGTTCTATCACCATGTAGGAATTCTTTGACACAAATCTGATTTAACTGCTGTCCCTCTGTATGGTTCAAGATAACTCAGAAGTTCCCAAACACTGACAATACCTCAATCTACACAGAGACGTTTTCTCATTTTTCTGAAAAGGGCTTTAGACATATACTCCGATTATTTCAAAAAGAACGCAGTCATTTTTAGAAAAATAAATGGAATTACTTAAAAGAAAAAGTTGAGGTTTAAAATCTTTCAAAATAAATGGGGCTTCCTTGTAAAAAAAACTTGTTACAATGTCAAACCTTGCTAAAGTCTTGTTTAACACATTTGACACAGCAATCTAAAGGTCATATACCCGTTTCTTCTAATTTTCATGTCATTCACCAATGCATTAACCAAATCATTTTTCAATCTCATCCATAAATTGTACAAAAGTTTTAAACTAATATCCTGCCATCTTACACTAATAAAAGTCACTTATGCACATTAAATTAGGAAGGTTTAACATTTCAACATTTTTAATAATTGGGTTGAAAACTATTGAAAGTTTTTCTTTCAGGCCAGAAAGTTCTGCTTTCCAATTTAAACCATCTGTTTGTTACTTTTTTATTTTTAAGGAAAGGTACGGGCAGGAAGGAAGGCAAGCAGAGGCAGGCAGGAAGAGGAGGAGGAAGCATTCCACTTATTTTATTTTGTTTTTCATCTTGATTGTTCTCCCTGGCCCAAAGACATGAGCCTGAGACCTTGGGCTATACGTGGACTGTGCTCAACCCTACACTGCCAGAGCACGCCAGCCATAATCTGTTTCTCAAGAGCTTAACTGAGATAAAATTCCCACGCACACTATTCTATCACACACTATTCACCCATTTAAAGTGTACAACTCAACAGTTTGCGGCATATTCACAGATTTGTGCACCGATCACCACAATCACTTTGAGCACAATCTGTTTTTTCAAATGCTCACTTTGCAGCAACTGCTCTCTTTAAAAAGCACTTATAAAGCAATTCTTTCACACTGAAGAGTATGAAAGTAGAAGTTCTCAATTCTTCCATTTTATTCCTGTTCTTGGATTCCTACATTACTGGATTATCATAAATCTGGTTTCTTTGTAAGAATCATTTGTCACTTTGTGGGTGTGGGTGTTAGTTTAGTTAAAATAATAGATTCATAGTACCATTTGTGTTTGCTATACACAAACACACATATATATCAATTTTGCTGACATTTCATTGGTTTTTAAGAATAAGAACTGAAAAAATAGAAGCTCTAAGTTGACTAGGAACATCTAATAAATAAAAGCTCCAATATTTTCTTCCTGCAAACCAGCAGACAGTCTTATATACACCCAGGACACATGAACCCCATCTGGGAACACTGGCTAAAGATTCAAGGAAAAGTGTATGTGAAATCCTGAATTTCCATTTGTCATCACTGCTGAAATGATTCCCAAAGGACATATGATGCCCCAATGTCTGGACACCAGAAACACAGGCACAAGTAAACAGAAAGAACTTAGAAATGTGCATTTTCCTACACTTAAGCAATCTCTTCCCTTGTAACAAATCTGAATGAGGCAACCATAAGCCGCCCTAGGGACTGGTGAAGAGGTTAACTCATGTGCCAATTTAATTGGCTGGCAGCAACTGCCTAGAAAGCTCTATAGAGAGAATGCCAAGGCTATGTTCAAGGAAATGAAACAAGAGAGTCAACAGCAAGGCTGTGGCTGGTACACATGCCGACCACCTGCCACCACCATGCCAAATAGACCTGGGTCACTTGCAACCTCAACCCACTGCCCAGTGTCACCTCATCCACATGAGTTCCAGCAGACGGGCTGGAACGTACACCTTATCATGTGGTGCTCAACTTTAGACACAGAAGAGTACCCAGGTGGAGATTTTTAATAAGAAAATGAGAGATCATAATGGAATTGGAAGGAACAAATTGGCTCTTCAGGATGACTCTCCCCCCAAATAGTAACCATTCTCAGGAATTTTTTCCTCACCTGTGCAACTGTGATCAATAGAGTCAGTTACAGTGGCTGACACTCTGATGAATATGACCCTGAACACTTTCTTCTTCCTTTCCAAATTTCCTTTTTGGTGCATCTTCAAATTAGCTGTGAGGTGCACCCTAGTGGCCTAAAGGTTTACTTCACCAGGAACAGGGTGAAACCAGGGTTTCACCATAAATCACAAGGTCCCTGTTTCAAGACTTGGGGCCAGAGGGTGGGGGTAGGGGGATGGGAAGCAACAGAGATGAACAACTAAATAAAATAAAATACATTCTCCTCTCCCTTCCTGCCTGCCTGTCTACTCACCTTCATACCTGTCTGTACCATTCCTTTAAAAAAAATTATATATATGACCTAGATATATATGTTTCAGATTCTGAATACACATATACACATATTCATCTGGGGAAAATGTGAGAGGAAATAAGAGAATTGATGTGTTTCGGTGGAGGTCCCATTTGGGGGGCGTTTTAATGGGCAGGGCTGGGATTAGCTCCACAACATCCTCATGTGGCCATTACGTATGTGATTTAAAAAGAAAGTGAACCAATTATACCATCAAATTACTGGGCAAGAGACATACCTCAGAGGTAGAAGGACACAGTAGCGTACTATGACGCCTAGAACCCACACCATGGTGAGCCGCAGACTGATGTACTGGAAATTTATATTGGTCCTTGTGAGGAGATTCCATGACACAAGCTCCTCTGAGGAGAACCTCTGGGTCACTTCATCTTCCACTATGGCTTCCAATCCCTTCTTGGAGAAATAAAACACGTCAGACAGCTCAAAGTCCCTTCCTCGAAGACCAGAGAGCCCTTTTTCCATGGGTGACTCATCTCTTTGGATAATACCTTAAAAGAAAGCATCAGGACATGAGAAACGCCACAGACAGGACAACGGAACAAAGGGGCAGCTTTGTGCAGAAGACAAGTAGGTAAATGCAGAGTAACATGAGGCAGATTTCAGAAATAAAAGACAATTTCTGTGGGGAAAAAAATGAAATCACTGAATCTGCTTGAAATGGCCTCTACCCAATGATTTCAGTTAATTATAGAGGAATTTTGGTCCTCAAGAACTCTCTTGCTTTAACACACCATTAGCAAAAATCCTCACAGAAACAAACTCTCCCAAAATACAAATCTGGACTATGCAAAAATAAAGACTTCTATTTTTCCCTGATGAAAGGCAAAAAGTAAACAAAATGGCAAAATATATTTATCACAAATGGCAAAAGACTGATATTTTTAATTTGTAAAAATTATTTAATAAAGAAAACATAGGCTCCTGCAAAAAAAAAAAAAAGAAAAAAAGAAAAAAAAAGTAAGCAAAATATAGAAGCAACATAGTTTACAAATACACCAAAACGTTTTTTCACTGGCGATCATAGAATGTGAGCTAGACAGAGATTGGTCTTTTTACATCACCAAATCAGCAACATTTTTGCCTAATGATAAAGTTAAATGACAGAAATGATACAGGCATTCTCAAACTCGACTTGCAAAAAAGTGGATGTAATTGCAACATTGTCAGAACCGGTTTGGCAGGAAAAGATTAAAAAGTAGTTTTGCTTAGTTTTGCTAATGATTTCAATAATTCCAATTCCAGGAATCTTTCATAAAAAATGTAGGCAAGATTATTCACTGCCATACTTTCCATTACAATTGATTTAAACTCTGAGATACAATGCATCATTAATAAATACTCCAATGTTAAGTGGGAAAAAAAAAGGTAGGATCTATAACTATAGTTTAGCCTAACCCTATGAAATATGTCTACAGAGGAAATGTCAAGAAGAAAATATAAGTGGTATCTCTGGTCAATGGGGCTAGGCCTTCCCCTTCATGCTGCTAATACTTTCCATAAAGAAAATAATGCAAAGATTTTTAAAATAGCATAAATTTTTATAGACTGAAAAGTGCTTATTGCCACCAAGTTCTAATTACCACAGAGGAATAATAAATAAGAAGTTCTTCAAGGAATAAAGAGAATCTATATACACTGTGATATGACTAGCCATTTGTCCTAGGATGTGTCACAAAGGAATTTGCTTCTTACACTAGAAAAGGCTTTTCTTTTGAGGTGGAGGCTGATGTTATATTCCCTGAAAGAAGATCTTTGGTTTTCTCCCTTTCCAGTTTGCTAGGAAATCACAGAGGAAAGTGGAGAATACTTTTTTTTTTCTCTGTCCTCTGGAGAACCTGTAGTGCAGACATAGGAGCTGTAATGCATTTGGTTTTTGAAGGAATAGCAGCACAGCGTACTGGAGCAGGTAGTAAAGAGAACCTGGAGTCCAAAGTCAAGTTCTGTTTAGGACCTCTACCAGCTCCCTGTGAGTATAGTTAAGTCCTCTAACTTGGTTTCCATCTAAATGGTGCTGGTAGGCGGGTAAACTTTGGTTTTCCTTATGGGGCTAAATGGTATGGCTTCAGTTTTATGGGGGCGTTTTGGTGCTTTTTTAATTTGTTTTTGTCACATGGCCACTTTAAGAATTAGAGAAATAATGTAAGTTCTTGAATGATCATTAGATTATCTTTTTTAGCAGGCAAGCCCGAGGGGTTTCACCTTTCCTCATCATCTCTGAAAAGGGTTTTTCATCAGTATTGGAGGGTGAAGCAAAATAGGGTCCCTAGTGAATCCTGTGAAGGCCCTGTAGCTCTACTCAAGAGTAAGTTACTCAGCCCAAGTACTGGCCAATATTTAGCAGTGCAAGAGTTTCATTAAGCAATATATACTTATTTTTTAAGTCAGAGGGGAAGAAAGAACAAGTTGTTGAGCAAATCTCTGAATGAAACACACCGGAAACCATGGACAACGCTTCTAAAATTAACCAGTTTTAGAAGGGCCAAAGATAAGAATGCAAATTCAAGTTGCCTATTACGTAACTGAGCTTGGAGAGAAGAGATCTGTAGACAGAAGTCAGACCCATAGTCTCTACTCGATGTTCAATATTCTCTTTGCTCCCTGACCTACTCTATTTTGTGCAACTCAAATAAAATGTATCTCAATTTTGGTTTTTTATTAAGCCTTATTCAAAAGTATGTAGGTAACTGCAATGCAACTCACTGACAAAGAACTAATTTCCAGAGGATATTAAAACATGCAAAATTTATATGAAAAAGTCAAAGAATCAAAATGCTGACTAAGAATATGGCGAGTAATTTATACAAGTAAGCCTTAATGATAAAATATTTGAGAATGCTCAACTTCTCTATAATCACAGAAAGGCAAACAAAAGCCACAATGAGATTACTATTTCATTCTCCTGAAGACCAATAAAAATTGTTAATGTGATAGCATTGAGTGTTGGTGAAATGTGGGACAATTGGGACTATAATTAGTATAAGCACACAGAAAACAATTTAGCACTGAAAATTTAAAGATACTCATAATCCAAGACCTCACAATTCCTACTCCAGGTATATACCTCAGGAGAATTTTGTTTAACAATTTCAAATATACAGAAAAGCTGCAAGGATGGTTTATCCAGATTCGCTAACTGCCAACATTGTGTCACATTTGCTTTATTGTTCTAGCTCTCGATGTATAAAATAATACTTTTTCGTAAACCACTTGAGAATAAAATGCAGGCATTGTGCCCTTTAATTCCCAAATATTTTCCCATAGATTTCCTTACAACATGGAGCTTCACTTATTTAACTACAGTACAGTAATCAAAACTAGGAAAAGTGACATTACTGTAAAACCAGTATCTAACCTACAGACCTCATTGAAATTTTGACTATTTTCCCAATATTCTCCTTCACACCTTTTTTTTTTTTCCTGATCCAGAATGCAACCCAGGACTACGCATTTCATTTACATGTCATCAATTTAGTCTCCTATAATACAGAAAAATTTCTTCATCCTTTCTTTGTTTTTCAAAATATTGCTATTTTTCAAGAGTAGAAACCATTCATTCGTTAATTTCAGTGAGTCTGATGTCTCTTTATAGATAGATGCTGTTGAATATTTACAGCAGGAATACTATGTAAGTGATACTGTCCCCTGTACATCACGAGACACATGATGTAAGTTTGGTCCATGGTTGATGATGTTTAATCGCTTGGTTTAAAGTACTTAGTACTTACACTAGGTTTTTGCACTGTACAGTTACTATTTTTCTCTTTGATTAATAAGTAGATACTCGCTATCTATAAAGCGGAGATCTTTGAGATGCTCTAAGTTGCCTGCGCCTCAAACTTTCACTCAGTGGTATTACCATCTGTGGAATCTTGCTTGAATAATGTGGTACTATTATGTCTTTTAAAATAATATTTTCTCGTTCCTTAACTCCTTCCAAATTTATTATTTGGTATGCTATCTTAAGGAAGAGTTTTGCCATTATACTCTAGAAACTAGACTATTTTTTGTGCACAAGCAAACATACGTAAGAACATTTTACATTATTTGCAATAGCAAAATAGTAAAATCAGGGCGTGCCTTGGTGACCTTTGGTCCAGCACACCCTGGGAGCTATTCCCCATATATTCCAAGGTCCCAGGTTCAAGACCTGGGGCCAGGAGAAAACAACGAATAAGAACAAGTAAATAAAAATAAATAATACTTCTTCCGCTCTCTTTTCTGCCTGCCTACCTTCATTCCTGCTGCATCTTCCCTTTAAAAAAAAAAAACAGTGGACTCAATTGAAAGGTCCATTAAGTAAATACATCCACAGATATATTCATTGAGTACCACACAGGAGAAATTAACTACAACATTTACCAATTTAGATAATTTGTAAACATTAGACCGAACAAACAATTCAGAATGGTATGTGAGAGGTGACATTTTTATAGATTTTCAATAGTGCAAAACAATAAATACTATGTGTGATTTAAGGATATATACATGTACAGGGAAAGTATGAAAATATGCACGAAATAATATCAAAACTAGAGCAGTGGTTTCAGGGGGTGACAGGGCAATGGAATCAAGGAGAAGAACATAAGAAAATCTGAGTGCTTTTGTAAAGTTTGACTTATTATCAGGTAGTGAATATACCTGTGTTATAATCAAAAATAAAAAACAAAGTTACATGGAACTGACAGCTAGCCCTATGATAAAGATTTATATTTTAAGAGAACAGGTACAAGCTGAAGAGCTCTTTAATAAGGTGCACAAAAATCTGAGTATGATGAGTATGATAACATTAGATGCCAAAAGAAGCACTACTGAAAATATGATGTCCCTTCCTAAAATACGTAAACTATTAAGGATCAAAAAACTGATTCAATTCACCCTATGTATAAATTTCTGACAGAAAAAAAAATCAATTCAACCAACATATAAAGGACATTTGCCAGTTTTTAGGCTCGCGCGCGCGCTCTCTCTCTCTCTCTCTCTCTCTCTCTCTCTCTCTCTCTCTCTCTCTCTCTCAATCCCTGCTTACCTACTTGCCTTCATTCCTACCTGCACCTTTCCTTTAAAAAAAAACTAAAATAAAAAAAACCTAAAATATATATATATATATAGAGAGAGAGAGAGAGAGAGAGAGAGAGAGAGAGAGAGAGAGAGAAATAACTCAGGAAAAATTTCTTTTTGGCACCAAAAAACATTTAAAAGCAGACCAATAATATTTAAGATACAGATATAAATGTCTATCAGATTTAAGTATCACAGATACAATTTTGATATAAAGTTTTTTAATTAAAAATAAAAAACAAGTAAAATTTTAAAACATATTTTATTAGAAAAATTATACATAACAGAATCAACTATTGTCAAGAACAGTATTAGACCCAATAAGCAACAAAAACCAGGCTAACCATATGTGTAACAAGAAAATAATGACCTCTCTGGTTTTTAATTATCATTAAAGCAATCTTATTATCAATATATGAATACTAATTCTTCAGAACAACTCACATTCTAGGAAATATTTCCTTCTATTTCAAAAGTCAACTTTAAAAAGCAAAGCCATAAACATCTGAACTTTGTCCTTATATCAAACGGTCTGGCCAATCCAATATGGTCCATGCTTAGATAAAAATAAGATTAGAATGATTTCCATCCAATTTGAGATATTAATTGCATAAGCTGCCCTGTGGCCCTGTAACTTTAGCAAGTCACTACTAAATCAATGAAAGATCTATTAAAAGCAGTGGAGGCTCAAGTGAAACACCTCAAATAAAACAAACGCAAAATTAGCTGAGTGAAGTCTTGGAAGAACCCCATTTATAAATCACTAATTTTTTACAGCCTCCAGTTGTAAAGCCTCCTATACCCAATTACTAAGCAACTGAGCAGGGAGAAGAAAGCTAGCAGGCTTGCTAGCTCAGCAACTAGGGACAAGTAGGAGCCACCACAAACCAAAAGTGGATAGAGACGTAAATTGATCCTTGACCTACCATGGGCTATATTTTAAAAATCAGAAGCTCAGAGTTCAAAACACACCTTATCACAGAAACTTTGAATGAGTTCATTTGAACTAGAGTCCTGTAAGATTCCCTGACTCAAAGAGATGATCATAGAGTAGCAATACCATGAAACAGAAATCTCCTTTAGCCCTGTTTCTGTAATGAAATTTTAATTAAATTTCTTTAGACAAAAGAAAAATATACTTCCCTGTTCTGTAGTGACTTAGAGGCAGCTTTAGAGCAAACTTTCTGGAGGTTCTGACAATGTTTTATTTCTTGATCTAGATGGTAGAGACATGAGGAACTTCACTTTGGGATATTCATGGAGTTGTACTTTTAAAATGTTAAACTCTTATCCAGGCTTTAATTTGTAAAATTTTCCTTGAACAACATTGCACCTGTAGTTAACAGTACTATATAATGCATTTAAACTTTTATTTAGAAGCTAGATCTCATACTATGTTGTCACAATTTTTTTAAAGAATTGAAACAGATGGTATCGTCGAATTTCCTATTTCAGTGCTATACCTATTGCAGGATTAAATAGCATTTCCCTTTTTTAAAAAAATTTACTTTATTACAACGTAACCATCCATTGACAGACAATGAGATAAAGAAGATGTGGTATATATACACAATGGAATACTACTCAGCTATCAAAAAAGATGAAATCTTAACCAATTGCAACAACAGATAGAACTAGAGATTATTGTGCTAAGTGAAACAGAAGGAAAAAGACAAATACTAGATGATCTCACTTATATGTGGTCTATAAAGAAACAAAGCAAACAAACAGAAAAAACAAAACATAATCACATAGATGCTGAAAACAGAACTTAGGTCACTGGAGGGAAGGGGAGGGGTGGGAGCCAACGGCAGTGGACAGTGATGGAGGATTATGAGACAGGAGGTCATGGGCATGGTGTGTTATCATTTATTTGGTGAAGAGTGAACCTGCACATCAAAAACTTCTATTGTGTTGTCAATCAATGCTACCACAACTTAAAAAACTAAAGGGTACTTTATATTTCCCTAACCAATTAATACACCACTGAGCAGGGAGTTTATCCTCCCAACTCCTGGTATGAGGATATGAGCTCCTTTTCCCAGCATAAGAAGCTCCTGTACGTGGGTCTACTCCTTAGCAAAGAAGCCAGGCCTACATTCTTCCCTCCCAGGCCCAAATTTCCTTCCTGGTCCATAAACGTGACTGACCTGATAAAGAGACCAAGGTAAAGCAGTTGTAAAGATTGATTATATATAATTGGGATTAGGGTGTGGGCTGGCCCAGTGCAGCTGGGATTAAAGAAAATAGAAATAATCAATGTCAAGTTCCAGAGAAACAGACTCATATTCTGCAATCACTGAGATACAGTTAAAGATTAAAGGTCTTTATAAAATTCTAACAATATAGAGCCAAGGACAGACCCCTCCGAAAACACACCACCCACCTGTCCTTGTTCTTCTCCACGTCATTCATCAGCGCACATGTCAATACATCCGTCAGTGTACCAACTACATAAGTCTCTGATGCAGGGTTTAGTCTACTTGTTTGTAAATGTTTTTCCACAAGAATTGCACTGAGATACTGCAAGGCTCAACTCTAGCTATTCCATGCCCCTAAAATCCCCTGGGCGATGAGGCAAGTTGCAGTCTCCAGCACATAAAGTAGGCGATTTGACCAGACTTACTTCACAGTGACCCTTTGTGTTCTTGATTAGCCCTGCTTTCCTTTCTAAGTACTTTTTAAAAATCCATTTTATTAATAACTAAATGTAATAATGGTATCAGGATTATGTTTCTTAAAAAGTCCGTGTCTTGAGATGTATCCTGAAGTGCTAAAGGTAAATTACCATAATTTCTAGGATTAGCTTTCAAATATTCCCACAAAAGGACATACATTAAAGTAAGAATATGATTCTAACTGCTTGTTTGTATTCTTTTATTTCCTGCATTGCTCACATACAAATGGAATTTTAAAATGTTAAAAAAAAAAAAAACTTCCACAAAGGAAAAGCTGAGAAAAAAAGGACAAAGGAAGCAAATTCTTACTAAATTTGGGTGATGGGATTAATTGTACTTTCTTTACTTTTATAAAATGACTGTTATGTGTACCCTGGTGACTCAGTTGTTAAGCTGGTGGCTGGGACGTGGACCATGTAAAGCCCAAGGACCCAGGTTTGCAACTCAGGGTTGGGGAGGCAACCAAAAACATATAAATAAAAAATATAATGAAAGTGCTTTCTCCTCCTCTTCCTTTACCTTAAAAAAAAGAAAAGTTTCGTTCTTCTTTCCCTTTCTTCCTCTCTTTTTAAAAAAATGCTATATTTTTAAAAATCCATCTATGAAACTCATTTGAAAAGCTAATTTACCTGAGAATTCATTTGCTCATCTAAATCAAAAGCATTCATTCAATAAGTCAGGAACTAAAATATAAAGAAGAGAGGGAAAAGGGAATCGAACTATCTCAGTTGATCTCAAGCACGACTACGTAGCAGAATATCTTTGGAATCTACACAAATATAGTTTCAAGGATCCAACCCTGGGCTACTAAACTATCAACTACATTTTTAAAAATATACATGATTAGAGAAAATAACTATAAGAAAATTACATCAAACTGTTAGGTCTTTTCTAGATAATTAGATTTCATTGGGGTAATTTTTAATTTTCTTATACTTCTGGGATGTCTAAATTCTCAGTAAATTACAAGTATTATTTTACATCGTGAGAAAAGTACTCAAAATTCCATTTTTAAAACTATAATGAGATACTACTCCACACTCACCAGAACAGCTACAATTAAAACGGTCAAAAATACAAATTACTGAAAAAGCTACAGAACATAGAACAACTGCATGGAACACTCATCCACTGCACTAGAGTGTGCGACCATTTGGGAATGCCATTTGGCAGTTTCAGATAAAGTTAAACATATACTTGCTTACTCTGTGATCCAGAAATTCTGCTTCAAGGTATTCAAGAAAACAAGTAAATAAAACAAGAATATCTGTTCAACAAGTCATCAAAATTTTATTCCTAGATGGCTAAAAATCAGAAATAATCCAAGTGTCAATCAACATAATAATGGGCAATTATGTATTTGTGTAAAGGAGTGCAAAACAGCGATTTTTTTTTTTAAATCTACTGATATGTGTAATAACATGAAGAAATCTCATAAATAAGCCAAGTGAAAAAAACATATGAAAGAGAACATACTATTTGATTCCATTCATGTGAATTTCAAAAATAGGAAAAACTAATTGCTGATGACAGAAATCAGAACAGATGTTGAAAGAGGGCTCAAGGGATGATTGCTATATCAGGGCAGGGGTTGGAGGGAACTTTAAGACCAGGGACATGGTCTTTATCTTGATCTGGGTGGTAGTCAAATATGTCTATAAATACAGAAAAATTCATCTAGCTAATACTTGATGCTTATAATTTCAATGTGTGTAAATTATATTAATTGTTTAATCAGAAAACTGTTACTTTTCAGAGTCCCAAATTTCTAGATGTAATTCCATTTAACAGCCCTAGTCCATCATACCTGTCCTGATGTCAGACTGTGTGCTAAACACTTGACACATACACTTACACAATCTCTATAAATTTTTAAGGTATTACCTATCATCCACAACTTACGGATGAGGAAACGAAGATTCAGAGGAGTTAAGTAACTTGCCCAGAGCCACAGAGAGAATTAAGGAATAGAAACAGGATTTTAAGTCAAGAAGCCTATGACTCCCAAACTAAATGCTTCCTCATGTCCTAAAATCTCAAATCCCAAGTCATTTCTCCAGCACTTGCCTTTTAACCAACTTCAAAGAGTAAGAGGTTACCCATCAAATCCAATCAGCCCCATCTTCTTTGCCAAGTCAAAACTCCTGCATAGTTCTTTCGAGTTATCTCTCCTACCTTTGAAAGAAGAATGGAATTTTAACTGATACAGGAAAATATATATGTAGCCTCCACATATCACTAATCACAAATGTATTTGTGATTACATATCACAAGCTATAGAGCTCAAGTAGATAAAGCACAGGCTATGAAAGTGTGGACCAGGTTTTGAGATCCCAAACTGGGGTTGGATGGGGGAGGGGGGGGCGGGGAAACGGCTATATAGTTGCTACTAATTGACTTAAACTAAATCATCCTTCCCAGAAAATTGTTACTCAAGTCAATCTTTTATTTTAATTGAAGCAAGAATATTTTCGCCAGTTTTATTTGATAAATAGCGTTGTATCAGTTTAAGCTGTACAACTTAAATATATATAGTATAAAAGTGATTAACATTGTAAATTTAGTAATATCCTTCATCTCGCAGTTATAAAAATGTTTATGATGATCTACTCAGCAATTTTTGAATGTAGACTATCGTGAACTATAATAATCATGCTGTACGTAGCAGCCTCAGAACTTAATCATCTTATAACTGGAAGTTTTTACCTTTTGACCCCTTCTATCCATCTTCCCCACCCTCAAACATCTGTTCCTCAACCCCACCTCTGGGAACCACCAATCTGTCCTCTGTTTCTGAACCTGTATTTTTTAAGATTCCACACATAAGTGAGATTACACAGCACTTGACTTCTCTGACTTACTTCACTTAGCATCAAGTGGGACAAGACTCTTTCACAGTCTGGAACACATCTGATTTCCACTCGCCTAGGTCTATGGGCCTTCCCACAACAAATCTAACAGAAAACAGCCCTGGACAGTGTTGCACTCAACACTCCCCCAGTTCTGCAGTTCAGCTAGGTCTAAGTTGTCCACAAATACAGCTCTGTCCAATGTAAGGTGCTGGAACATCAGCACACAGATGTCTTGCCAGCACCCTTACTCTTCAAGTTCTCTCCAAGGAAAAAGCAGCTTGAGTTTAGAAAGAAAATCGCCCTTGGTTTTCTATTATGGTTGCTATTAGAGATTAAACCTTAAAGATTAAATCTTAAAACCTTCTACCTCTTTTTCATCTTCATTAACCTACACTGACACCCAGCCAAGATTGGTTAAAAACAGCCTTTATGTCTTTTGGTCTCATCAGTCAAGCAATCCTGCTATGACCTGCCAAGTTTCAGTTCAAGGTTTCTGGGCCAAAGACAGATTGATTGACCATGAAGCTAATAAGGTTAAGCTTCAGGATCCTCCCTATCACCTTTAAACGTCCTACACCTAATTTTGTGTGTTCTTTTGCTTACAGGAGTTTCCAAGCTGTACAAACATCAGGCCTCCATACAACCTGGATTTTTCCCTGCCTCTGAATCATGTGACCTTTGGTTGATACAAGCCACAGATTGATATTAAACCATTCACCTTACAAATGAATCAGAAGGAGGAATATTTAGGGTGAAAGAACAAAGTTACAACCCATCAGTATTAGATCATTGGGAGTCCATGGACATGCATTAACATCTTTCTGCCCACTTTCACCTATTGTTAATAATATTTTGTCTCTTTGATGGTTATGAATTTTCTGTGTTCTTGGAAGTGGAAGAGATTGGAAGGGATGAAAAACAAAAAATACAAATCTAATACGAAAGTTTTAAAGCTCAATACATATAAATTTAGTGTCTCTGTGGCAACAAAAATGCTTTAGAAGAATTCGATTATTCTACATCACATAATAGGCCCATAAAAAAATAGAGCAAGATCAGCACCTATAATGACCTGTCATATATGTGAAAAATGTTCAAAATAAATGCTGACTTAGCATCTCCTTTGGTTTCCTAAGACTTACCCAATCATGATTGCCTTGTTTCTAAAAAAAATATTAGTTATGCAACAACTCATACTCCCCTAGTAACAGTTCCCCA
Organism: Solenodon paradoxus; assembly: GCA_004363575.1. Classification (NCBI taxonomy): domain Eukaryota; kingdom Metazoa; phylum Chordata; class Mammalia; order Eulipotyphla; family Solenodontidae; genus Solenodon; species Solenodon paradoxus. The sequence goes on from RJWH01000021.1 coordinate 2,272,602, forward strand.
GTTGATATAATTTAGACTCACAATCAACTTTTTAATATGAAAAGGGCAAATTTTAACACCTATATAACCCACTAACTAATCCAATTAGAAAAAACAAAATAAGGACAGGGAACATAAACTAAGACACATATATAAACACATACAACATAAACTAAGAATTCACAAAGGAGAAATAACATAAACATAAAATTATAAAAATCATAAACAACTTTGCACAAAAGCTAACGCAAATGAATATAAAGATATCAGCAAAATGTATTGTTTGCTACTACAAACAACTTTGCTAATACCAGCACCAAGAGACAAACGCACTGAAGAGAACAATTTACACAAATGAAATAACGTTCTGACGAGTGAAAACACTTTACCCACCATTAATAAGCAGTAAACTGCTGTACAGAGAATTCTACCAAACCTTTAAATCTAAGAAGAAAGGAAGAGAGAGAGAAGAAAGTACGAAGTTAAGCAATATAAACAGAAGATCAGTTACAAAATTCCCAATTCTAATTCTGGAAGACAGTTTACAGCACCATATTATTACCAAGCAATACATATGGTCCACGAATACAAAGATGACTCAAATATTAAACCATTAATGTAATTTACCATGGTACGTCTAGAGGAAAATATAGATTGATCACCAAAGATGAAAAATTTAATTTCATTCTTGATTTAAAATAACAAGAGTCAACAAGCACTTAGCAGAAGATGGAATGCTACATAGAGCCCACATGTTGGATGCTTGCTAGGAAAAATCGGAGGTATGACAGCTTGTCCCCAACAGCAATGCCAGCTAGCACCGCTGTCAATAAACACTGAACTGGACAAGCAGCCAGGGCAATCACACAAGTAAGAAAAAGTGTAACCTGAAAAAGAAATAAAATACAAACCAAAGTTGCATAAGAAGTGGTAAAAAACAGTTTTGAAGATAAGTAATTGCATGCCGGAAGAAAAAGTAAGGAAATCTAAAAATCGACATACAGTATGAGAATTCTTATTTTACACCCTTCTACCTTACTAAGAACAAAAGCTTTCCGGTATACAAGCAATCTAAAGGGATGAGGGAAGAAGACACTCATCTATAATTGCAACCAAAATTATAAACTGAAGGGGAAATGTACAAAACCTCTCTGAGGAAAACTTTCGAACATCTTGGAGAACACAAAAGAACACCAAACAAATGGAAAGCTATACTCTCTTTGGAGAGTCAGACTAAACATAGATAATGCCAAGCTTCCCTCAGTAAGTTTATAAGTTTAATACAACTCCAATAAAAAAAGATTATTTTATTTCCTCCAGAACATAGACCAGCTGAATCTCAAGATCCATGTATGAAAAATAAGCAAGAATAAACAGAATTCTCTTAAAGAAAAGCAGCAAGATCTACTACCCCGACCTGATATTTACACAATCTACAGTAACAGATTATTAACACAATCTAAAACATCAATAAGTATGATACCAGCACAAAAGAAGACAAGTAAACATATGGAAGAGAATTAAAAGTTCAGAAATAAGCCAAACATGTGCTGGGATTCAGGAAATGATTAAGAGAACAGCTCAAGTCAGTTGGGCAGAAACGGGCCTTTTTTTTTTTTAAGAGGGAAAGGAGGAAGAAGCACACTTTTTTTAGGAAGAGGAAGGACTTTATTTATTTGTTTATTTTATTTTATTTTTGGTACCCTAAGCCCCACTGCATTAGTCACAAACCTGGTCTTTAGGAGTCACATGTTCCAAACCCCAGTCCACAGCCCAGTGCTTGAGCCAGTAGGGAGCGCCAGAGAGCTGGACCAACTGGAAAAACACCACCAGAACCAAAGAAGCCAAAGATTTAAATACTTTTTTAAGTAAAAATAATCAAAGGAAATATTGGAGAATTCCCTTAAAACTTAGCAGAGGGGAAATCTTTCTACTAAAAAACTCTAAATCCAGAAGTCTATTTTTAAAAGATCAGTAAATTTGACTAAGAAAAATGTCTGCATTTTCAGAAGCATGATAAGCAAAGAACAAAACAAATTGCTAAGTGAAAGAATATCTGTAGCTTAACACTGACAAAAAAATAATCACCTTAACACCATGAGAAGTTCCTAGAATCAAAACAAAAACAGAAGTTAATAAAATTTTTAAAGGCCAAAGTAGGAGTATATCGTTCCTAGAAAAAGAAACACAAATGACTCTTAAAGATGAAATGTGTACAAAATCACACCCTTTCTAAGAGAAATACAAATTAGTACTAAACCTAGTTTCTACTTCTCACCTAAAAAAACTGGTAAATTCAGAAGTTTGTCCTATTTACAGCATAGGTAAAACTGTGGAAAAACAGTCACCTGCAAACACTCTAGTAGAGCACAAATAGTACAACCAATGAAGAAGGACAATTTGGCAACATCAACCAAAATTACCAGTGCTCTTCGACGGGGCAATTCCAATCACATCACAGATACATGTACTAATTTTTGAACAGCAAAAGATCAAGAACTAGAGGTAAAAAGACCCTTTCGCATTCATATAACGAAATTTCTTGCAACTGCTAAAAAAAATAAATAAATACTTGGTGGAGCAGGGGTTGGGTCAACAGCCTTTGAAGGAATGCAGGTCATACACCCCTGGGTTCAAGCCCCAGGTCCAGGGGGAAGCAACTTGTGCGAACAACTAAATAAAAATAAAATAAAAAGCTTCTTCCTCCTCTCTGTGCCTGCCTACTTGCCTTCATTCCTGTCTGCACCCTCCTGTAGAACAAAGAACAAATTCTCTAAATAATCATATGAAAAAGCATTAAGGATATATTATAAATGAAAAACACAAGACTCAGAATAGTGTTCACTAGCCAAAGTCATTGCATTAGCAAGTGAAGACAATAAAACACACTTGCATTATAGCAGCATGTTTCTAACAGCATAAAGAAACATGGCAAGATCTGTAAGAAACCAACACAGCACAGACAGCATTATGGGTAGAAGTCACACTTATCAAAGCAAATGTTATTAAATTGCTATGATTCTTGAACCATGTGAATGCATCATTTATGCAAAAATTTTTTAAATGTAAAGGCTGTATAAACCCAAATTTCTCATGTTTTTACACAAGAACTCACACACACATATCCTTTGTTTATGTGCTAGCTTCCAGAATCAGTCTGATGGCTCCATATGGCCTCAAAATTGTAAAGATGAAGAAAGTGAAACTATATTATGACTGCTTTCCACATAACCAATATCGCCCTTGCTATTCAAATCTTACCCCAAAGTACTTAATTTCTGCATTAGCTTTACAAATCCCTAATCATACCCCATTATACACACACACACTCACACTCACACAGAAAAGAAGTTTACAGTATTCAATGTTTTTGTTTCTGAAAAAGATTGGCAGACATATACTATTCTTTGGGGAAAATACAGCACAAAATAATATTAGTGGGCAGAAGAATGAGGAGAGAAATTAAAAAGCTAGCATTCTCCTCTTAGTATCCATTCCCTCTGCTCTTATTCTCTTTCCTGATTAATCCTTGACTGTCTTATTTCTCTTCTTGCCCCTTTTCTATTATTTCTTTTCCTCTAGTCTTTGTAACTATCTCAGTCTCTAAGTTCACTAAACACACTATTTCAACTTTCACTCTGAAAATAATTTCCAAATATGCACCTGTAGTCCTGACTTCTTCCCCAAGGTTCACACCTTGATCCGACTGTATAGACAGTCCATCTACGTCTCCACTGCCACACTGCTCTGGTCCGAGCCCACAGCCTTCAAGAATGGCTTCTTCTCTACCTTCTGTCCTTTCTACACTTCTCCCACCTTCTTCCACTTCCACTAAATTGCAGATTCATCTTTCCAAACCTTGACATTCCCTTCTCTAATGAAGTAATGTCTTAGCCTTTTAATTTCAAGGACTTTCAAGAACTGACTTAAAACTGGGTATCTAATCTCACTTCTTTCCATTTCTTTCCTCATTCACCCTATGTCCAGGCAAACTGAATCAGTTACTGGACCCCTAAAAATTTCTAGGCTCTCATATCCTCCTGCTTTTGCTTATAACTTCTTCCATTTCCTAAAATCATTCATAAATGTTCACATCAGCAGAATCCCATTTTTCCTTTTTTCGTTCTCCTTGGGCCCAAGAACCATCAACCCCATTCATTATATGATGCAAGGGTTCTCTATACTGATTATCAGCAAAGAGCCAAGAACGACCAAGTTACATCAAACTTGTGAAATAACATTTCTTAAGTTTCTAAAATTAAATGAAGTTTACTCAAAGGGCCACAACGAGTGGCTAGTCTTATGGTAGTAAGGATGGAATGATAAGGCAATGCCCTACTCTTTTTTTTTAACCCAAAAAAGTAAAGGGGGAGAAAAGGACATTAATTATTTGTGTCGATTACAAAATGCCTGTTTTTCTCTCCTCCTTGCGCATTCTCTGCCACACATGTTTCTCTGTTGATGAGCAATCTCAGGCACATGCTCTTTGTTTAAAATGCCACATGAACATCAGAGGCTAAGCTCCGTCACGTGCTGGGACTCTGCAATGCCTGCTGTCACCACCCATTGGATGTGAGTTATGAGGGGTCATGTGAGGTAGTCACTAATTGGGCAAGTAAACTCACCAACATGTCATTGAAAATGAGGATGTTCTTTATTTGAGCAGAGTTGTGCCAACATGTTGCAAAGCCAGGAAGAAGAAGGGATATGCATGACACATCAACAGATACCAACTTCACAAACAAGGCCTGATCAACAAAAACCATGGGGGAAGGTACATGCCCTTAATCATGCTCTTAATCTTTGCAAAGATTTTAAGTACTTTACAGATTCTACCAAGCATGTAAACGTTATTCATTACACATAACCACAGTCTGTACAGACCGTCCTCCACTTACGATGGGGCAACCGTCTGATAAACCCATCATGCACTGAAAACACCCTAAGTTAACATGTGTTCAATACAGATGGCCTAGTGAACATCATAGCTCAGTCTAGCCTATCCTAAACATACTTAGAACACTTGCATCAGCCTGCAGTTAGCTGGGAAGTTCTTTCATACAAAGCCTATTTCATAATAAAGTTGAACATCTCATATAATTTATTGACTACTACACCAAAAGCAAGAAACAGTGTGTAATTGGCTCCTTAACCTCGTGACCACATGGCTGATGGCAGTGTTGGCTCACTGCCACTGCCCAGCATCACCAGAGAGTGTAGTATCCCGTATCACTAGTCCAGGAAGATATAAAAATGCAAAATTCGACTGAATTCCTATTGCCAACATCATAAAGTTGAAAAATCATACATCGCACCATCCATCATAAATCAGGACCTCTATAATCTTGCTTGTGTCTTAATCTCTCTTTTTCTCTAGTCTCTGGAATTTCATGATCAATTTTCTCTCTACTTAAACCAGGAGAACTGCACTGGCTGTGAAGGGGCACCAACAATCACTGTCCATGACACTGTTTTTCCTTATTACTTGAAGGATTCCATTTGCTATGTAATCTGCACCATCTCCCAAGTACTTTACCTTTTTGCAAAGGTCTGAAGCCAATGTTCCTCCAGGTTGCTGTTCTCTGTGTACCAAACTATTTTTCCAGGTATGAAACAGTAAAGGAGCCAAATTATCTCACTCACAAAGTTTGTTGGTGATGTCCCCTGAATCCTTGGGTCCTCTCTTATCTCCCAGGTGAATGAGCATCCTCTGGGAAAATCAGTTACAGAGAGGAATGCACAGGGAAGACAGGTAATAGCTCGAGGCCTTGACAGAAAAGGGAGCCACGTCCCATCTTTCCTCTTGTTCACCAGGTGTCCCCAGGAGTTACAGGAGACCAAAGGAGTCTGCTGGGCCTGTTCCCTGGAAACCCTTCAGAAAGTTGAATAGAGCTCGAGAGACATAAAGCTCTCGAGGGAGCCCAACCAAACTTTGGGGTGGGGGAAAGCTTTTTGAGGAAGGAAAATCAAGAAACTAGGCACCAGATATGGAAAATTAGTGATGGGGATACCATAAGGAGCTTCATGGTTCAGAAAGGGGAAGGTCTCTGCCTAAGAGTATTGCTACCCCCTAAGCATCCAAACACCACAGGTTTCTTCTCAGCCAACCCAAGGAAAGGACTCTGTCTAATCACAAATCCAATGGGCTCTCTTTTCACAGAACCCCTGTTCTAACCATGACTCCTGGTCCCCCATCTACACAGGCTCCTATTTACAGAGCACACTTGGTACCCTGGCTCCTCACCTTGTTCTGTTAGAGAACTTATGCTACCCCAAGAGCTTCAAGAAGAAACCCAAGAAAACTGGGAAATGACATTTCAAAACCTCTTAGAGAAAGGAGAAAGGGTGAAGAGGGCTTAAAGGGTTGCTGCTGCTTGCTGGGAGAATAAAAATTGATAAGAAAATGGGGTGGAAGGGATTACATAGAGAAGGAAAAACTGAAACAGTGGTAAACTTACTGTATTATATACAGATATTGATTTACTATTGTATATACCTTAAATCTATTCAACATTATAATGCAATGTTCCTTCAATAAAATTAATTTAAAAAAAGAACTGATAAGTGCTTCCTTTTTTTCCTGCCTACAAGACCTAGTGACACACAAGCAGATTCTCCCACATTACAGAGACAAACTCTTGGTTAACCACCAAAACAAATATTAAGAATTCTGTAGGGAATTTAATACAATCAAGATGACAAGGCACTGCTGAAAATTTCAGAGCTATTATATCATTTCTACCTCTCCCAAATTTCTCAACCATCTAATCTGTTTGTAAAAAATCTCTATATAATTTACCTACGAGCCTTGTCCAGTTTTCTGATGATTTTTTTTAACAAGAAATTCTTTCATATACAAACTTAATTCTTTTTTATCAATTTAAGTCAATTGTTCTGTTCCACCTTTTATAGATGTAGATGGAAAGCGGGATGACTTATTCCTTTAACAATTCACCAACATTAATATGAGTCATCCTTGGATTTTTTTTTTAATTCAGTAATCTACCTTCACAGATCTCACTTACCACTACAGTAACCCTTTATAGACTCCATAATTCCCTCTTCACCACCCTTACTATCAAGAAGTCTGGTTTACTTCTGCCTTTACATCACATCTAAAGTGTTTCACATTTGAGGCCCTTCATAATCTAATCTTGTCCTCTTAGCCAACTTTATTTCTAGGTTTTTTCTTTCTTTCTTTAAAGAAAGGCAGGAAGAAAAGGCAGGAAGGGAGGGAGAGTAGGAGAGAGGGAGGGGAGAAACATCTTTATTTAGTTAGTTCTTCATTAGTGATTTTTCTGTTTTGTCTCTTCTATAAACTAAGCTCACAACCACTGCTAATTAAGCTATTCCCTCATTCTCTCAGGTTCGACAATCCTGTCACCTGACTTATTCCCAATCCACCTCACAAGGCTGATTCAACGCTAACACATCCACAAAAAGCTCTCTCTGATGTCTCCCGCTCAAAATGATTTTTCATACAAACACTTCTGAATTTTCTTCCTCACATTCACTAGATGTGTTTGCGCAACTCCGTAACATTATTAATACTGCCTGATTCTCAAATGCCACATGCACAGAGGGATACTGGCAATCCTGCTTGAGGGCACAGTTTAGCATATCACCTAAGGGGACAGAAGACACTCAGTAAGCATTGCTCATAGGAGACCGGGGTTAGTGATTCAAAGCAGCTGCTTACTTTTTAGTTGACAGCATGCTGGTCCTGTCATACACTGCAGTGTTTTTTAGAGTCTGCTTTGTCTTGGTTCTCACTGCCTGGTTATCTAAAGCTCTGCTTCCAGTCTTCTGTGGCGAGCCTTTTCCACCAAGTAACCGAGCCTGGTTTTTCTCTCCCTTGTAGAGCATCCGCCATAGGTAAAGGATGTTGAAGGTCATCCCTCTCTCTGATGACTCATTCATCAAAACCTTCAAGATTACTTTAAATTCTGTTTCTATTTCCTAGGCTCTTTAAAATACTGACTGTGTACTTAACTATATTGCACATTCAATTACATCAAAGTTCATGAATATAACCTCAAACAATACAACCAAATCTATGCCCAGACCCAATTACTCAGCAGGTTCCCTTTCTTTCAGTTAATGATCCTCTGGCAGATTATGAGAACACCATTCCATTCTCCAGATAAGAGGATTTGACAAGATGTTACTAAAAGGTCAGGTCCAAATAGTGACAAAGACTTCATCACCAGTGATATCTCCAGTGTCATGGGAAGGGTAACAGTAGATGGATTTGTTGACCCTGTTATTTAGGATTAGGACAGAATCAAAAGCTTTCCTGAAATAAAGGCGCCTTCTACTTTTCTATCTTCTGCATAGTTTTATGTCTACAGTAGGATAACTGTCCTTTTTTAGGCTAAATAAATTTCTGGTAGTGTCTCAGTTATCAAGACTCAAAATACTAAACTAGAAGTCCTGGAAATTTACTTTTCTTGAGAAAGGCAGATGGAAAAGTCTACCATCATTTTCATAATGATATAACTTAGTTAATTTTCCAGACACTTAAAAAAATCAATAGTGATTATAAAATGGAAAGATTTTAACCACAGATATAAATACCATGGCATAAGCTGTCTGCTTATACTTATCTTGAAGCATAAATGAGCATTTGAAGAGGTATCAACATTGTAATCAGTTGTCAGTCAACACTACAGAGAAACCATGTGAATCTCCGTTCTCACCCGGTTCCTTTAAATGACAATTCTGAAGTGCAGGTGCACTCCTGAGAACTGCTGTGGGGTTTAGGTATAAGGGAGCTAAATCACTAGCAAGAGCTCCAACCACCAGTTAGTGCTGGAGATTAAAAAAAAAAAAAAAAAAAATGCAAAACCTGCTTATATTGGATATGTTTTTTTAAAAAAAAATCTAATTCCATAGAAAGTAGGGAGAAGGCACAGGCCATGCCATCCACTTAGTTACTGCTTTATGAAAAGACAATCTGAAAAAATAAAGTTTGTTTTTTAAGCAATGATGAATATATTTTATGAACTTCCTGATAGCAAAGGAGCCTTCCTTTCTATAAATAGTGTTTAAACCACTCTCTTCCTCCTATCACTTCACCTGTGGTTAAGACCATTCATAAATCTGATCTGACCTATCTCTCCTTTCTGCACAGAACCACTCCTTCCTGCTTACTCACTGTTGCCCAGAATTCAGTGCCAAGTCATTTACTTTCAGAGGTTTAGATTTCATCAGTATAATTAGGCCTCTGATCTAATCTAAAGGTCCCTCTAAAACAGGCCATTGGGGTATAAAGCAAAGCTTGAAGGAAGATACCATTTTCTCACTTCAACCTTTCCTTGAGGAATATGCCTCCTCTTCCATTATCCAGTGTTCTCTGCTAATCCCATTTTCAGAGCCCCACCTATACCTTACCTTAAATTCCATCCTTCCCAAATTAACCACCCGAACTACAAAAATAAAATTCTCCTGTAAGGGTCTACTTGTTAGGAAACTAAAATAAATTAGGATAATAATAATGGATACTAATCAACTAAGAGCAGAGGTTCTTAAGAGAGGAAGGAAGGATGGGACAGAGGACAGGAGGATTTCCCCCTCCAGGGGACATTTGGCAATGTCTAGAGACACTGTTGGTTGTCACACTAGAGATATGCTACTGTTACAGAGGCCAGGGATCATGCTAAGCATACAGTAGGTAAGGATAAAGAACTATTCAGCCCAAAATGCCAATAGCGCTGAAACTAAGAAACCCACCTCTGAGATTATTTCAACTAACAACAACTTTGTTCTATTGGTTTAAGTACATTCTGAGCACTGGTCACACTGAATAGAGATGCATACTGGAGCAGTAACAACATAGCTTCTATTTGTAAACAGATGGGTACCTATTGTCTATTCTTATAAAACTATTTCCACCTGTCAGACTAAAGACTTGAGCTGAATGATTACTGATATTTTATTTAGTTGGGCCTTTTTTAATTTTTATGTTTAAAATGTTTAACCAAAAAATACATTAAGTTTATATATTAATTTCAACAAAGAAAAAATACCATTAATATATTTGCCTCAGATAAGTTTTAAAGAAAATAATCATAGCTATAGTTAAAGCTCACCTCCTTACCTCTTCTCCCTTCTAGAAGGGGTTAACCACTAACCTATCACTATCATTTCCACTCGTATTTTATACTTTCAGAGTTTAAATAATTGCTATACTAGAGATTGTTTACTATACTGTCTTAATTTTATTGAACGAACACTACAACACTAGACAGGTTAAGGAGCACATTGGAAATCAGCATGTGCATATGATACATTCACCAGCACCACTGTAGTCAAGACTTTCTTTTCCCTCAATATTGTTTGTCTGCTTTGTTCTTTCCATGTAAATCTAGTGAATCATTTTGACGGATGTGTAGTATAAATACACATTAATTTTCCTCCTGATGGATGACTGGGCTGCCCCCACTTTTTCACTATTTGTAGACACTTGTAACATGTCACCTAATACATGCTGAGAGTTTGGGTAGGTTCAAAATCTGAGAAGTAGAATTGTGGGTTTATAGTGCAACAGGTCTTCACCTTTGCTACAAATTGCTCTACAGAGTGCTTGAACTGTTTTCATTACGTTGCACTTAGGAAAAACAGATGACACAGTTTTCAAACACACAGCAAAAAATCAAATGTTTACCTTCTACAGAGCTATATTAAGATATGGGAATAAAAATATACAGTAATAAAACTTCTGACTACCAATTCCAGTGGTAGGAGAGGGTTTCCACACCACCAATTCTTGGGCACCAGCTTAGTGTACAACAATTGAACTCAATTCTGACACGGTCTACCTAGCGATAGTGTCAGATTCACAAGGTTAAGGATCTGCCCCCAAGTCAGCCCCCACCTGACACTCCCCAACTTAAAGACACCAGTCACAAGCCCAGGTTGTCACCTATGCTTCTGACCAACCAACTACAGGCTGGATGTTCTCTACTTGAGTTCAACTAATTTGCTAAAGTGGTTTACAGGACTCAGATAACATTTCACTTACTAGATTACTGGCTCATTAGAAAAGGATTCAGGAACAGCAGAGAAAAGAGATGCAAAGGGCAGATAAGGAAGGTGCATAGAGATCCCTTGGCCTCTTCCAGGAACCTCATCTCCCAGCATAAAGATATGCTCACCAACACAGAAGCTGACCCCTTTAGTCAGGGATTTATTTTTCATGGAGGTTTCATTACACAGGCATGACTGGTAAAGCCTTGGCCATGTGCAATTGAATTCACTCTCCAGTTCTTCCCCAGAGGTTAAGGGGCTAGGCTGAAAGTTCTCATCCAAAGTCATCATTAGCTAAACTAAAGGCTTCTTTAAGATGCTCAACACTTAAATTCCAAGGATTTTAAGAGCTGTTGCCAGAAATGGGGATAAAGACCAAATGTGTATTTCTTACTATAAATCAAAATACCATATGTAAACTAGTGGAACTGTTTTGTGTCACCAACTATGAAGAATCCTGATGCCAAGAAGAATACAATTTTTTCTTGAAACTCCTGCCCCGACAACTTCCATATGTCCAATAAAGCAACATCCAAAAATAAATTAATTAATAAACAAACAAATATTTGTGGGCTATAACTGAATCTCAATTCAAACAAATCAACTATAAATTTGTTTTTAAACTATTAGGAAAATTTAAACAAGGGCTATGTATTAGCTTAGTTAAAGGAATAACAGTATAGCGGTTATTTTTTAAGGACTTTAAACATTTAAATTTAAAAATTCATGAAAAAACATGAAATCCTGTATCTCATTAAATGCTTTATTAAAAAAGGAGTGATAAATCAAGTATGGCATTTTTTATTTTTTTAAGAGGTAAGAAGGCAGGTAGTGAGGCAGGAAGGGAGAGAAAAAAGAAGCATTTTTATTTAATTATTTGTTCATTTTGGTTGTGCCCCACAAGTGGCAAATCCAGGTCGCAAACCCAGGTCTTTGAGATTTACATGATCTACAACCCAGTCATCAGCTTAACACCTGAGGCGCCAGGGCACACCCACAAAATCTCGAGGAGTATTGAATCTGGCTTCAGGATACTACTTCTCTTTTTCTGTATCTGCCTGAAATTATCATCATCATCACACCAGGTAGAAGACTCAGGAGGGGCAGACTGTGATCAAGGAAAGCCTTGACCTATGAGCCGTCCATGCCCCATAATTGGATTCCTTTTCTCTCTCTACAGGCAGCTAGACAAGTGCCAGCGATCCGTCGGTAAGACAACCTCGTCCCTGAGGACAGCACACACTGATTTGTACTCGGAGTTTACACCAAGGCAACAGCATTAACACAACTTTGCTGATGACAACAAACTGTCAAACAAACATGAATTTCATTTTTTTTGGAAAAAGGAACAAAAGCACATAGTAAACTTTTTCAAAATTCTCTGTGTAAGCTTTTCTGGAGACTGTCGCAGCATCACTGGTACATTTTCATTTTATAAAACACATACAGAAAATTATTTTTTGAAGTTCATTGAAATACAACTAATGTCACCACTACTTTTTAAATTTTACGCAGAAAGACAACGAAACAGACTATCTGCCCCATAATGTGTGTACGGACACAAAAAACAGCTTCAACGGATACTTTCCTAAGTGCAAAAATATGCAAAGTATGGACATTTATAAATATTGTTTCTAACACAGTTCTATATTTTTAATTAATTTACAGTGTGAACTGTGATAAGACTTTTTGGCCCCCAAAAAAGTACACTGTATGCTGAGAATTACATGAAAGAAACTTTAAGTGGGATGACCAAAAAAAACCCAAAAAAACAGCCTGCCTGAGACAAAATGAATCCTCAAATTTCTGTCACAAAATAACAGCCCATATTTTCTGTGAATTCAGGAGGTTTCATGAATACAATCGATGTCGTGCAAGTCATTATACAGTCAAGCCTCACAGAAATCATTCCAAAAGTAAATATTCGGCTGCCTGAGCTGTCTCAGCACAGGTATGACATCTGAAGCTTCAGCTTAGCACTCTGCCCTTGTGTGTTGTATGGATTAAGAGGCTGGGGCTGGAGGCAAAACGTACAGGACAGAGAAGAAACTGAGCACAGAGGCTTCATTAACAGTAGGTCACGTGGTACCTGCTGGGCCACCCCACCCCAGGAGGTGGTATGCATTTTCCACTGCCCACAGCGCTGAAACAGGACAGCACCACTAGAGGGAATGAAACCAAAATGACTGAGTCACTGCTTCTATTTATTTGTATTGATTGTGACTCATTCCCTAGGCAAAGACAAATGCAGACCTTTATTCCTGCCTGTTGACTTTCAGAGGACAATCATTAAAATGTCTGAAATGTATGAAAATACAATGATAGTGGAATTAACCTTAGTTATGAAAATGTCATAAGTAATTACATTAATTACAATTACAATCAAAATTACTGATTCAAGTCTAATACCATAAGTCCAGGAAATCAGTGCAGTACCAAAGGATTAAGGCCACTAATTCCTAACAGTCAAATGGTCCCTTGCACTATTTAAAAAAGGTAAAGTAAAAGCAGCTGAAAAACAATAATGACAAATTTTTTTAAATCTCAGACCACATCCCAATGTCCCCGGAGACCCTTCTTAGGTGGCAGTGGGCAGAGCCCAACTAATGCAAATGACCATTACCATTCTCTTCTCTTTCCTCCTTTTAATTTATAACAACCATTTTTCTTTGGTTTATATATCTGTATATAAATCTACAAAACTATTTTCTTCTCTTTATGTGTTTTAGCCTTCTAGCACAGCAGCTCCCAAGAAACAAAAACTATTGTAGAAGGTAATTCTATACTTTTCATTGAAGTTGAATATTCAAAATAACACAATTTCAGTTGGTTTCTTCAAATAAAAGCACGAAAGATAGATACAGAGTGGTTAACACTTGAAAGTGTTTCCAAAAATTTAACCAAGCAGCAGAAGGAAATTTTTGGTGCAAAAAAAAAAAAAGTATTACTTTCTCTCTCAGCTCCCCAAGCCTCTCATCAGCACTATACCATTCAGACATCTCAAAATCCTCTCAGGCCTCCTGGGGCCCTTGGCCTGCCTGTGACTCTTTGCCTAAACTTTGACCTACGCAGTGCTGACTTGTGCTATCATTGTCTGCAGTACACAGACACGATGCTCCAAAGGCAAAGACCGCACCAGCCAAGCACACAAGGGCTCAGCATATTTCATCACCCTCTGCCAGTCTGTCTAGGATTGTGATCCTGCCTCTCTGTTGACTTCAAATATCTGCATGTATCAACAAGGCACACACACACAGCCGGTCACAGGACTACCCAAGCAGGGCAAAATTCAGGATGGGTGTGGTGGTGCATTCCAGGCACACTTGTGTGATGAACAAGCAGCACATTATCAAGGCCCAAATTAGATCTCACCCGTCCTTTGCTTATGCACCTACTTGAGCACTTATCACAGTGGCCTATAGATTTCCTTGTCTCCCCACAGGGACCATGTCTTCTTCATCTATGCATCTCCCAATAACTATTCAGGTAGTAAATGTTCAATAACTACAATAATTAATTCTCCATTTCAAGGCCACAAGGAAAGACATTCACTATGATATGTGAAAAATGTTGTTGGTATCAACCTTACTTTAAATTATGATTTGCTTTTCTCTTCTGTTTACTTCTCTTGTCTCCTGAAGGTACCATAGAAAAGACAAAGACCAAAAAAAAAAAAAGTAGAAAAGACAAATGTTTGACAAAAAAAGATCTAACAAGTGAAAATATTCACTTCTATATAGGCTAATAAAAATTAAACTAATGCTACTGGATACACTTAGTGATTTTTTTTAATCCTTCAAATATAGAAAATTAAAATGCCTTTTTCCCTTTTAAATTCATGTCCATGACATGCACCACCATCACCCCAATCTATAGGACCCCATATTTTACTCAAGTTCAATGACATCCCAAAGTCATTAAGTACAACAGAAAGCTAGCAATGAAGTTTGTTCTCTTCTTAAATCATAAAGACACACATTTAAATATGTACCCAGAAAAAGAAAATACTAGTATATCTTCTGAGAGAAGGTATATGTCAATGAAAAGAAAATCATATATAATCAGGATTATTCATCTTGGTAAAAATGTTATTGGTGATAATACTTTAGTAAGTATACACCATAAAGCTCAGCAAGTTGCCTTAATCATTTGAACATAACAATCCAATTATACAAAAATACACAGATGTCCTCACTCTCATATTTTATTTCCAAGACTATATGCTTCTTGGAGTTTACAATTCTTAGAAATGTCTCCAAAAGATAAATTCCTTCTAGCGAGATGTTTGACATTTTGATCTTCTTTAATCCCACATTAAGTGGGCAGAAAAGTCGTTTCAACAATTATTTTTTAAAGCAATAAAGGCTAAATTACTTAGTCTTTTAACTAAATCTAGTGAGATATTTCTTCCTAATTGTCATTGTCATCATGTCCATAAAATTCTGCTCCCCTGTGAACCCAGTGTCTTAACAATTCCTAGAATTCTTATCCCCATGTGAAAGGGTTTATTGTGACAGAGGCAAAGTATACTAACAGAAGCAGGGACTAGTTATCTCAGCTGACTTGTTACTCACTTCTAACAAAAATTAAACAAATATTTTACTACAGGACTTTCCTGGACCTTTTTACTATCCAATATTGCTTTGCAAAAGAAAGGTGTCTATGGGTCGATTCCCAAGCTTATCTTAGAGGGGAGGAGTTACTGTTTTAGTTCATGTATTACCAATTAGCATTTAGCAGCAAAGAATATTTTGAGGAATAAACTTTTTAAATATTTAGAATAGGTTTAACTCCCAGATAGTCTAGCCTTTAAAAAAAAAAAATTGGTTAAGTCTTTAAAATCATAGACACTCAGGTTTGACTGAATGACTGTATAAATACTCTGCAAAAACACATTGATAAATTCACACATATTATCACCTTTACAGTAAAAACTCAATCAAAACTCAGGTAATCTGTTATTTTGCAAAAAGGACAGAACTCTGAACAATACAGGCCTACAGAATGAATGCACTGCTCTCTGCATATTTCAAATTCAAGTTGGTAGATGTGTATCAACCCACACTGGATATTTTATCATAATGAAAAGGAAGACTTACCAACAGAAGCTGAGTTTTTAAGAACGGACTCCTTTGGGACTCCTTTTTCAATTCGTATGGTAGCCCACTATTCAAAAAAAGAAGTAGTCATTTAAACTGCTGCATAACACAATGTGAAATACTTAAACCATGCTAATAACAGAAGTGAAATTAAACATTAAGTTCTGTCACTAACTGATTTAAAGAGATGCCTAGAGAATTTCTGATGCAGCAATATTTCAAGTTCAGGTAGACTCGTATTAGTCACTGATAATGCCTTAATCAAATAAAGAAAAGATCGTGCTTATCCTATTTAAATGCCTTACAAACAGCTGGTACCCCAATAAATCACTCCTTGAAATGGTTATGAAGCCTAACAGTCAAGAGCACAAGTTACACAGCATCTAGATTGTTTAGGTTTAAAATGACTTACTCCCACTGGGCCTCAGTTTCCTCATCTGTAAAGTGAAGACAAGTTTTTAATCCCATGGAGTTGCTATGAGGACTAAACGAGATTCACACATGTAGACCTGAACATAGGACCAAAATAATAGCCATTTTCATAACAAATTAGGCATCCAGGGGTGAATCACACACACAAAGTCTAATTGCCTACAACGAGAAATAAACTTCCAGGAGGAGGCAACGTGAGAAGTAGAAAGTTGGAATCAGTGAAACCACTACCTAAAGACATCATCTGCCCACAAGTCAGACAGAAAATGTTAATTCTGTGGAACCACAGGTGTGAGAGAATCTAAACAGGAAAAATCAACTCCCATTTTGTTTGAAGATACATAGAAATACAAAGAAATGTTCTAACAATGACTTGTTATTTTCTTCTTTATAACCTATTATACATTTCTAAAATTATTGACCAATAGAGTTCAAAAACTACAAGTGAATTTTTGACAGCATCCCAGAAAATCCCAATGGCTCTTTCTAATTTAGAAAAGTAACAATTAAAATTTTACTTAGAAGTCTACAATTCCAGAAGCCAATCATATATAAATTGACTAACTGGGCGGGGAGGGGAGGAATAGTGAAATAAAATGCATCACACAAATTATAATTAGAACTTAAGTGCCCTTGAAGGGGCAGAAAGATAAAATTTATTTACTACATCAAGACAAAAACTTCAGCTATTGCTAGGCTGAGAAGGAACAAAAAAAAAAAAAAAAAAAAAAAGACCACCACAAATTTAAATAAATAAGAAAATACCTGATAAAGAACAAAATAATCTAGAACATGTACATCAAGTCAAGCGTCAGGCATGATCTGACTATGTCAACAATTCTGCATAACATCCCAAGAGCCAAGTAGGGACATGCCATTTGTACTTAGAAAACAGCCTATACATAGAAGTCTAATCTCCCAGGCTTCAAGTGGCAAGTCACAAATGGTAATAGGACTCAGTTTTAATCTAGCTACATCCTTCACTTCTCCTTGCTGATTTGACACAGGAGATCTCACACTCTAGATTTATATCTCCCATTTTTCCCAAAGAGGTAAAGGCTTATTTCTACTGTCTTTAACTCTAATGTGATCTTATAGTTTATATAAAAGTAACTACTTAGACTATGACAATAATTCCATGCTCATATGATGGAAAATGCTGGCATTTTGGCATTTTGTCACTGTTATAGGCTGAATCATATTCCTCCAAAATTCGTATATTGAATTCCTAACCCCCAGACCTCAGAATGTGACAGTATTTTGATGGAGGACCTTTAAAAAGGTAACTAAATTAAATGAGATTTTAAGGACGAACTCTCATCCAATATGCCTGGTGACCTTACAAAAGGGCATTTGGACACACAAATGGACAGCAGAGATGTACACACACAGAGGAAATGATGTTCGAGGACACACGGTGGCCATCTGCAAGCCAAGCAGAGAAGCCTCACCGTGATCTTGGCCTTCTAGTCTCCAGAACTATGAGAAAATAAAATCTCTATTGGGTAAGTGTAAACCATCTAGTATATGGTACACTGTTGTGACAGCTCTACGGGGCTGATACAGATCATTCCTCAAACACCCTTATGTGATCCCATGTTTTTGCACCAGACCTCTTCTAAGGACTGCTGTACCAAATGCAGTTAAGAGTTCAAAACTAGCAGACTTCTTTTTTTTAAAGGAAAGGTGCAGGCAGGAATGACAGCAAACAGAGGCAGGCAAGCAGGGAGAAGAGGAAGAAGCGCTTCATTTATTTTATTTAGTTGTTCATCTTGGCTGTTCCCCTGACCCCAGGGAGTGAACCTGGGTCCTTGGGATGAATGGATGTGGACTGTGCTCTCGGCCAGAGGCAGCAGACTAAACCACCAGGGTGGACTACAAACTAACAAATCATTTGCTGGCAAAGGGAATTTGTACCAGAAAACAATTTTCTACTTTGGGCTTACTCTATTGTGAAAGTGAAAAAGTACCTGCGCTTTGCAGCCAGACAGATGTACCTATGAATTGCGGTTCCGCCACTTCCCAGCTATAATCAGCTCAGACAAAAGGTTTTCACCTCTTGAGGTATCAGTTTCATCTCTAAATCAGGGACAATAGTAAGCGTTGTTGTGAAGATTAAAAGGGATCATCTATCCAGTGTCCGCCACATAAGAGGCCACAAAGTAGAAAAATGCTAGCTTCCTCCTCCATCCTAGCACCTGACACTTTATGAAGATAATAAAATGATCTGGTTTTTTTTCCAGACTATCAGTGCATCTCCCAATAAATAGCTATTTCTTTCTTACCATGCCCAATTCTCTAGCTCACCAAGTAAGCCCAATACAGAAGCAGAATATGTCTTCAGAAGTTCTAAATCTCTCCCAAGGTATCTCAGAACACATCTGCCTCAAGGCACCACAGAAGATACAGTTTTTGTCTACAAGAGGACCCTGAAGTACAATGGCTTCCAGCAATCCTCATTACTACTCCCCATCTTACTCCCCCATCATTAAGTTCTCACTCTACTTAATTTTAAAATCCTCTTGGAGGAGGGGAAAAAAAAAATAACTGTCCACAATTCCCCAAAAAGAAACGGCTAAGTCTAATTTTTAAAGATTGCAAGACATTGTCACCTAGAAAGTCATAACTTTGTTTTTACACTAAAAAGACATTTAAGAATTGACTAAGGGGAGGGGAAATATAGAAAATAATTTAAAAATTCAAAACATTAGGCTTATTCAAATAACAGCTAGTTGGCATTTATAGGAAAATAGAACAATTTCTGGATAAAGGCTGTCACCTCGATAGAGTAAGAATTCAGGCTCTAGATTCTAACCAAATCTTGACTCTACCCCTGACAGCTGTGTGCTGCTGCCCAAAATGCATCTCTGAACTGCGCTTGCCCAATCTACCAGTGAAAGTAATAACAGACATTCTCTCAGAGAATTGTTGTGGAATGCAGTTAAATGAAAAGCGTACTAACTTGGTAGCTTTGCTTTCTTATTACTTTCTGTTATAAATAGTCATGACCATCTAGCACATTTATTACTTTCCAATACCAGGGATGACACTTGAGTATTATAATAACTGAGGCATTATAACCATCTGAGAATTATTGAATTATCTATTTTTAAAAGATGGGAAAACTAGCTGGTGTCTGGAGAAGAGGGTAAAGGGAAAGAATAATAATTAAAAGGCAGGAATAGTCTCTCTGAGTATATTTATTGACCCATCAAAGATCTAAAGTAGGTTAAATCTTAGCCATGAAGAAGTCAAAAAAACAAAAATAAAAACAACTAATAGGTGTTTCAATTCAAACTCCACTAAGAGTTGAGCACCTACTATGTGTCAAATGCTTTCATTTACCTCTCCTCATTTTATCTGCACAATTACTCAAGGTAATACAGCATATTCCTATATACGCTTGGTGAAACTAATGCTGAGATGTTAACCTACCCAAGGTTACATGGTCAGAAACATGGAGTTTATTCCTCAAAGGTTGCAAGAAAACTTAGTCCATTAATACTTACTATCTGTCCACTGCCTATACCATCTGCTTAGATTAGACAATTTACAAATCAATCTTCTGTAATTCTGAAGTCTCTAACCATTTTATTTCCCTCTAACCATGAGCCTGAGGCCAACAAACAGCAGAGACCCTTCGACCCTTCACCCTCATCAATTTTCATAGCTGGGAACAGCATTTTCAACCTTTCATCCTTGCTTCTGTGTGATAAGCATACAAACTTCACACACACCCACTCCCAGAGATTCTGATTACATGCACCCTACTTCCAGATGGGCCTCACTCCGCATCCCCTCAGCCAAAAGGTACTCTTTTCATAGCTTTCGTTTATAGTCCTAAAACAATTTTCCCAATGTAAAATTATAATACTGTCACTCCTAAAACATTATTATATACTCCTTGAAAATCACTGGTTCCTAAGCTAAGAATTCAAGTCTTGTCCTCAAGTGGCTTGCCATATTGGGGACTTATACACATATCTAGAAATATTCAACACCGCAGTCACAGCATGCAGTAGCTGCTCAATAATTAATTTTCACCTTAATTGGTGAGTTAAGGAGTTAGAGAAGAACAACTGACAATCAGCAATTACTGTAGCCAGCTATTCAGAAAGTACCCCACACACATTTCAACTTCCAGAATTTAAGTTTATAGCCATGAAAAAAAAACACCCATGTCAATAACACTTACAGGGTGGTTTACCAGTTAAGTCTGCCACCTCCAGTCAGAACAAGTCATAGACATTATGTCATGGGGCTGGAAGAAATATCATGAATAACTAAATAAATAAAATGCTTCTTCCTTCTTTCTCTTCCTGCCTGCCTACTTACCGACTTGCCTTCATTCCTGCCTGTACCTTTTCTGTAAAACAAAAATAAATTCATAACATTTATAAAAGTAAACATACAATGCACAAAACTTAATTCCCTTTTTAAATGATATGTAAATTATAACCAATGCAACTTGACATATCAATTCCAATGAAAAATTATTCTTGGGGTTAGAATGCAAAAGAAACAACCAAATCTGTTGAGAACTAAAGAACCATGAGTAACAGAAGGGTTGAACCTTGAATAGAACCTACAAAAAGGGAGGAATTTTTTTGCTTTTGCGTTTTAAAGGAAAGGTGCTGGCAGAAATAAAAACAAGTAGGCAGGCAGGAAGGAAGAAAGAAAAGGAAGAAGCATTTTATTTTTATATTTATTTGTTCACCCTAGTTGTTTCCCCCTGGACCCAGGACTTGAACCCAGGGGTATGTGGACTGCACTCTTTCAGAGGAGATTGACCTAACCACTACCTAACCAGGGCACCCCCCGAAAAAGGCATGGTTTTTGTACAGAACTAAGATGCCCTAATACTAAACAAATAGCACAGTCTTTAAGGGTGTTATCCCTATAGTCAGGAAAAGCAATCCACTATCCTAAATCGACCCTAACAGAAATGACTTTGAAACAGGGTTCTAGCTGAAGGATGAAAAACCCTAGACTGTTGTTTCCCTGTCCTGCCCCTAAAACAGACGTCACAATTCTTTCCTGATGAATCCTGCTGTTCCCAGACACAAGTGTTTCAGGCAGCTCTGACCAAGTAAGAGCTGGTTCACAAAATGATTCCACATTCCAATTCCATATGTGCCAAGCATCTCTCTGACCTAAGAACAGTCTAGGCAGAGAGTGGTTCTTTACACTCCATCTACCTTGTTTCCAAGCAAAAGGGCATCTCTCCTGACATATACAGAAAACTGACATTCTTGAGAGTTTACCTAACAACAAGGAGCACGTCTCTGAAAGTCTCTTCGCAACTCTAGGTGAGCGAAAATTAAAACTTGAGGTTTTGTCAAATTGAAGGTCAGATCCTGGACTGGAGACATGCCTTCAAAGTAGAGCAATTTACTAGACTGAGAGCTGCTAGCCAGCCTCTCTCCTTGACACCTCTTTAGCTCTAATGTGAATTACTAAAGTAAGACATATGGGAGTCAGAACCCAGAAGTCAGTGTGTGTGATTTATCTTCATTCCATCCCTGAATGAGCTGCAAATTCCAAAAGACACTGCTGTATGGCAGAACAGTTCCGTAATTTCAGAGCCCTCAAACAGAGTGAACACCAGCTGAAGCCAGTCATCGGCTCTGAAGAAGGTCCTACAATAAGAGGCAGCTAAAAAAATTCATAGCATAGCTTGTGACCAAGTTTAGAGTGTGACATCAAAAGAAAGATTCAGGCACGCCCTGTGACTTTAAGGGTTCAGTACACACACACACACACACACACACACACACACACACACACACACACCCAGATCCAGATCCAATACCTGGGGGCAGGAGGGAGGGGACAAAAATCTGTAATTAACAGCCAGAACAGATGTAGCAGACCAGCAGGTTAGAGATGTGTATCTGGAGCTGTCCCACTAGCTGGGGGAGAAGAGCAGATAAAGTCAAGTCCTGGTGCCCACAGAAATAAAGGCAGAAAAGTGAGACTCCATTTTAGAAGGGACTATACAAGTTAGACTAGTAATGCTATTTTTTAATAGCAAGAAGCACTTACAATGCACCAGCACATATTAGCAACCTTATGAGATCCCCGACGTTTTAATTCAAAGAATCCTACGGAAAAAGGTATTACTGTTACTTCTATTTTATGGATGAGGAAAATGAGGCACAGAGTCACAGAAGTGAATGACTTCCAGAAGGTCACATAGTGAGAAAGAGCTGGGATTTTGGCACTAAATGCAAACAAATCTGTACCCCCAGTCTGTACCCGTAAGCACTAGTCTATTGCAGGCCGCTTCCTGGTTAAGACGCCTATCTCCACTTAATTCAAGCAAATCACTGAGTTTCTGTGCATCTCAGTTTCCCTCTCTGTAAAAGAGGGATAACACTTTGGTCTCCCTGCAAAGGCTCTGGGGAGCTCCCAATGAAAGAGTAAGAGGGGAGGGCTCTGTAATTTAATTAAGCCCATCTGAGGCTAAGCCAGGCCCACCTTCCACTTATTGATGAGGTCAAATTATATGTATTTTCAATGTCATTTCAAGTACCACTGGTTAAATAAAATTTCCATGCCTCCATTAAAATATAATCAACTTTCTATCACCCAGCAATCGGGTTTCTTGAGTAAACACTAGAACATGATGACTTTCTGGACTGGCTGCCTTAGTCAACGAAAGGACCTGACACCGGGGCTTACAAACTAAGGAATGGAGTGACCGGGGCACGGTACACTCGCTATAAAGAAATCTGATTCTATAAACGGCGGCAGCTTTGTTATTCACTACAAACAGATCAGGAGTGGCGGGTGGCTAGCCTTCCACAAGAGAAACAAGTGGGTGGTCCCGCGGTCTCGGCCGGCCCTCCAGCTCCGCGGGGGAGGCCAGCAGGCAGTCTTCGCGCTACTGCGGAGGACAACGGAAACGCGCCGCGCGCCAGCTGACCTTCCAAACGGGTCCCCTAGCGTCAGGCCGGCTCTCACAGCTTTACCCTCTGCCCCACCGGCCCGAACTCCCACTAAAGCCCTCCGAGGCGCGGAGCACCGCGTCTCTCCCAACACTCACCTCTAAAGTTTTCACCAGGATCTTCATGTAGATCTCGGAGATGCCCAGAGACACCCCGAAGGCGGAGGGCAGGAGGATGAGGCCGAGCACCAGCGTCAGCCAGGTGGAAAGGATCTTCCCGACCAGCTCTGCGCCCTCCATGGCTCCGCGTACCTCTCAAGAAGGGTCCACGAAAGAGATCCGAGCGCGACAGCTGTCCTGGTCCCCCGGCAGTCGGGCGGCAGCTCCCGGAGCGGAGGCGCGGAGCCCCGGCTCCTAGGAGTCAGCGCCGCTTCTCCCGCCGCTCACCGCTGCAGGGAAAAGGAGAGGAAGGAAAAAAACTTTCAGAACGACCGCAGTTTCCTTCCTTCCTCTTTGGGCTCCTCCTCGCCCCAGGCCGGTTAACTCTTTCTCGGCCGGAGGCCCGAGCCAGCGCTGAAAGCACCTCAAAACGCGCAGAGCGGGTCGCGCCGGCCGGAGGACGCGAGCTGGGGTCAAGGGAAGAGACTCCACCGCCCGCTCCGGGAGCGCGAGCGCAGCCGGGAACGCGCCCCACCCTGCGCCTGATTTCCTCTGGGTGGCGATTGCGACAACCCCGCCGGTGACTCACGGAGGCCTTCCCGGAGCGAGGATTCCTGCAGGCACACCGCACGGCACAAAAGCCACCCGCACAACTGGAGCCAGGCCGAGACTGCGATAGCAGCTGGCCGCGCTCGGGCGCCGGACGCCCTATTTCTGCCCCATGCCCTTGCCCCACCTCCTCGGCCACCCCACGGGGAGGTCCCAGCGGGCGGCCGCACCCGGAGCGCTGCAGCCTCGGGCCGGCCTCCCTTCCCCGCGCCCCGCCTCCCCCAGCACGCTCAGCAAAGGTCCTCTAGGGAGTAGAGTGGTCATTTGCAAAAGGTTGACTTTTTTCTCCATCGCCCAAACGAACTTAGGGACGGACGTGGCCCGGACGCTGGAGGTCTTGTTTGAGCAGTTGTTAAACGACCTCTGGAATTGACTTTCAAGGAGAGGGAATCGCACAGCGCCGCGGAGCTGTCTCAACGCTGGCAGGTGCCTCACTAAGACCCTCCAGTCCCCACGCAGCGGCGCGGCGGGCTCTTTCCTAAGGTGGAAATCGCCACCAGTCGTCTACTCCATTCGGCCGCCCTCTCCGTGACACAGAAGCCCTTGGTCTGCGGGTCGCTCTCCTAGGGTGACGATTCTAACTACAGCTCCCCCATATTTCACCCAACATCCTCACCGCACAGACGCGGCTGATAAACGCTAGGCCCGGCTGACGCGCGCCTCCTAGCATTCACTCCCCACACTGCCGCCGACCCGCCTTGGAGCAAAGAGTGAAAAACCTCTAGATAATTACTTCACTGAAGTTTGTGATGTGTGAATGAGCGTGGGCAGCGATGCTGAGTCTAGTAGATAAGAACATCTGGCTGCCCAAGATTTCCATCAGGGCCTAATGGGAACAAAATCTCCTACAAGTCTCCTTACGGTGTTACTTCAAGCTGGAAAACTGGAAAGGCAGGCAAACCGAAAGGAACAGAAACAATGTTAATAGCTAATAGCACAAAGAAAGCTGCCCCTCCCCAGGGCGTAGAGGAAATGTGAGTGGAAGGGAAGCGAGACTCCGTCCTGCCGAGAGTGTAAATATGTTTTCTGCACCTCTGCCAGGTAAGGTATTACAAAGTCCCTTCTCCCATAGAAGGGAAACAATTCTAAGTTATAAATGAAGACTTTCTCAAAATTAAACCTCTGTCTGCCAGTTTACAAACACGAGGAAAAGACAACTGCAAATCTGTCCAACGTTTTTGCTCGAAGCGAATATATTTTTACACAAAACCTCAAAGGTGACATTGATTCATTTAACACTATTTGTCCAGACAGCACTCTTACCCTCCTTTTATTTCCTCAAAGGAAAATCCCTAAGGAATACATGTACCAATGTTTACCGATCCAAGTTCCTGAGCAAGCACCTTCGAGTTACAACAGCTTTCTGCCCAGCCAGACACAGATACTGAGTGCTTACAATCGCCAGCGATTTCTGTTGCTCATGCCCAAACTCCATGAACTGGTTTTGAGTTTTGGGGTTTTGTTTTGTTATTTGTTTGTTTATTTGTTTGTTTGTTTAAAGGAAAGGTGCAGACAAAAAGAAACACTATTTAGCTCATCTTTTTTGTTCCTCCCGGCCCAAGGTCTTGAAGTTGGGGGTGGGGGGGGGCGGGGGGCACTAAAACCTCCAGGCCACCACTTTGTGTTTGATTTTACTATTATGGAATAGACTGTCCAATAACAGAATGGTGAACTGGCAATAACATGGAATTTGGAGTCTTAGATTAACTCCAACACAGACACTTAAAAGTTTGGGTCATTTATTTTGTACTCCCATGCTTCAATGTTCTCATAAAAAAAAAAAAAAAAATGGTTTTGTTTTCTTTTTAGAGTCAAATGTGATTATGAGTTTGAAACTGCTTTGTTGATGGTTTTTGTTGTTTTGGGAGGTGGGATATGCAATATTTACACTTTATTGACAGGGTATAATACAGCCTTTAGGCCAAAATTCAACCATCAATATTCAGCCTTTACTTCCCATCTAAAGTTCGTAAGAATATATTTTACTTTAAATGTGGCAGAGGCATTGTGCCAAGAATTAAAGCATAACCTTAAAGTCTTGATTTTGCACTTCAAATATCAAAAAAGCAATAATTTTCCCAATAATTTCATGATGAAGTAGATTCATAGAAAAAAAAATGAATATAGTCATTTCATTCTTAATACTATATAGTGAAAACAGACATATTTACAGCTTTAATCTTCGGATTAAATTTCATTTAAAATAGACAGATATTACAAAGAACTTTTAACCTAAGTTTCATAGTTGCTTATAAAATGGTACTTCCAAGAGTGATTTAAATAGTTAAGAGTCTTATCAGGGAAATGGTAAACTATAGCTATAAAATATACAACGAAGTTAAAAACCTCATAGTATTCTATAAGAAAATTAATAAAGATAATAACCTTTTGAGGGGAGTATTCAGCCTTATAAATTTAAAATGTAAATCCTGTTTTCCACCTATTTTCCTGGCATATATTTTAATAGTTTGATGAAAATTTCCAAAATAGCAAATACATGATCACCCAGAATCATACCTTCTATAGATATTGAGCAAGAGTATCGAATGGCCATGTTTTGAATATCTTTTATTATAATATGACAGGGACAACCTCTACCACTAAAAAGTAAAAGCTTTAAATATATTTCAATATATTTTAAATATAATCAGATCTAAAAACCAACTCCAGAATAATCCTCCCGATGATTCTGTTTCTCTATAACTTCCACTACAAAAAATCTCATCAGCTAGGTTTAAACCAGAGAAACAGAACAGCAGTGTCAGGACCCCCACAAAAGCAAGCCTTAGGCCAGGGATCAAAGTTCAGATATCAGGGCAGTGAGTTGTCCCTGGCACCACCCAGCCAAGCAAAGGGATGCAATCATCTGGATTAATAAGAAAACCCACAGATGAGTCTGACATGCAGGATGTGTCTCACGTGTAGTAGGTGACCAGGACAGACCCTCTGCACAAAGAAACAAAGGAACCGCGGTGGTTGAAGAAGCCCACCTTCTTCAAAGGACAATGTCACCTTGCCCAATCAGGAAGTGAAACCTGGCCTAATGACCCTCTCTCCATCCTCCTTCCTCACCATGTGGGTTTTTCCATTAAAACCCAGGCCACTGGCACAGAGGACCAGGTCTGGAGCTCCCTTGGTCAGCTCCATTCCTTTACCCTCTAGTTAAATCTCTGTTTGCTCACTCACCTAACTCTGTCAAGGGTTCTTTAAGTGGCCCGAACCCCACAAGTAGGAGGTATATTAAGATTTAATGCAGAGAATCACTTATGTGATTGTGAGGGCTGGTTAGACCAGGTTGAAATACACAGGACAGCCTATAGGAAGGGCAAGTTGAAAGTGTGGTCCATGTTGATATTCTCTCTTCAGGGAAGTCACAGCTCTACTTTAAAGGCTTTTAGACTGATTGACTCAGGCTCAATCAGATTATCTAGGATAATCTTCTTTACTTAAAGTCAACTGATTCAGACTAATCACATCTTTTAAATGCCTTTACACAGACACATTGATTAGTGTTGAGTAACTGAGGACTATAGTCTAGCCAGAAGAACTGAAAGAATATGAGAGTAAAAAAGAAAAAAATCACATCTTAGTATTGAAATAAAAATAGTTTTGACTTTATTTATACACCACTCCACCCCCTAAAGAGTCTCAGGACCTCCAGGAATTCCTAAAATACTGGTCTATATAAAAGCCTGTCTCTGATGTACCCTTATGGCTGAAGTGACTGAGACAGCTGAGATGTGGATCATGTAAAGCCTAAGGACTCCTAGTCAAGACCCAGGGTCAGGGGGGAATACTAAAAAGTAAACAGCCTAATGAAATTTGGAAAATTTTCTTCCCCTCCCTCCCACCCTCCCTCCTTTCCTTCCTTCCTTCCTTCCTTCTTTCCTTCCTTCTTCCTCTCTTTAAAAGAAAAAGATATAAAAATATGTCTCCAATGAAAGCACATTATATATAGTGGAGTTACCTCATAACTCATGCCTCATTTAGATTATATGAATTGTATTATTACAAAAGTGAAAAGAGCAAAAATGAAATAATGGTCATTCCTCTCAGGTAGCGTTTTGAGATAGGGAACATAAATCTGCTTTTCCTTCTAGAGACCTCATTCCTGGGGGGGTCTCTCAAAGTGTGACCATTTCCCCTGCTGAATGTAATTCTAGTTACTCTTAGTTCAAGAAGCAATGAATCTATTTCAATATTGAATGGAAAACTGATAAGGTGAAAGGTAGACTAATGGTATCCATGATGGAGCATTCCTAGGGAACTTTTCAAGGAAGACATTGATACATCCAACTTTTCCTTTATGGGTATATTTAGAACTCAAACCTTGGATTAGAGATGTGATTCCCATGGATTTTAATCTACAGACTAATTCATAGCAATTTAGCATCTCTATGTTTAATGCAGTCCTAGTCACAATAGCTAAGAGCTGGAAACTAAGTGCCCAAGTGCCAAATGAATGGATAAAGAAGATGAGGTACATATATACAATGGAATACTAGTGTCCTTAGAAGAGATGAAATCCTGTCATTTGAATCAACTTGGATGGATCTAGAGAGGATTACGCTAAGTGAAATGAGTCTAAAGAAGAGATACCAGATGATCTCACTCATGAGAGGAATGTGAACAGACAAAACAAAGGAACAGATGAAACAAACCACCCCTTGAATACTTGCAGTAGAACTGAGATAACCAATAGGGACTGGGAGGGGTGGGGGGTTACGGGGGCTGGAAGAGGGGGTGTTGAGGGAGGAGAGACGGGGAGGAGTAAGAGGTGTGGAGCCCACTGGACAGTGATTAAGAACACTTGGTGATTTGGTGGAGGGCAGGGTGCATTGATATGTATCTAAGGAATGGACAAACTGCACATATGGAGATCTACACATACGAGTTTATTTTAATTTGTAAAACAAAATTACTGCAATAAAATACTGAAAAAAATTTCACAAGTAAAATAAGTCAGAAGGAAAAAGACAAATACTGGATAATCTCAATCAAACAGAGTATAAAGAAACAAGGCAAAGGAACATATTAAACAAAAAACCCACCCTTGGACATAAACAATAGAACTGAGGTTACCAGCAGGAAAGGAGTAGGGGAGGGGGCGTCCAATGGAGAGTGATGAATAACTTTTGTTAATTTGGGGGTAGGAAGGGTGTGTTGGAATGGAGAACCTGCACCTATGAGTTTATATTATTTTGTAAATTAAAGTTATCTCAATATTAAATTAAAAAAAAAAAAAACATTTAGGTAGGAAGGGTCTTTTCTTCCTCAGGCAATTTTAATCACTTTATCCTCAATCATGTCCATCTTTACACAACTTTAACAATCTTCCCAAAATATACTTCCAATTTTGGAAGATTCATTAATATTTATAACAACTCTAAAACATTTAACAGATTTTTAACTTTCTGTTTGAACTTTCTGGATAATAACATCTTATTCAGATGCTGATACTGTATATAACCTTCTGACTTCACTGGAGAGTGAGTAAAGTCCTCTTACCTCTAGTGAAAGTGTTGGCTACATGAACAAGCGCAAGCATACACACATGTATATAAGGTGTTCGTTTGGTGATGTGGACGTGACTTCATGATTTATAATTTGCTGATGGTAAAACCAATCACACATCAAATACATTCATGACTGAAAAACTTGTCATAGAGATTGATTTTAGGTCTCCTGTCTTTATTCATTCACATTTCAGAGAAAATGAAAAACATTTTAAGGATAAAAAATTTTAAAGATCAAATGCAGCTCTGAATTATATATTTGAACAAGTGTTAAGAACTGGGAACAGTTTTAAATACATTATGGGGCATAACCTCCCTTCACTAAAACAGAATAAAAATAATAGATTAAAAATTAGACGGTAATGTTTATCCCAGAATTAGTCAAGTGTTTCACTCTACAAGTTCCTAAATTCAAAATTTGTTCAGATTATGAGAATTGCCTTAAAGTAATGGATTGCTATCATCATCCTGTAATATCTAGCACTAATGTTCACATTTCCATTTTGAGCAGAGAGCAAATAGCTGACAACAGTTAAAAGGAAAACAACCTGCTGACTAATTATAGCTTCAACGAACTCTGGCCTCTGTGAAAAACAAAATCTCTTCAACTACCATTATGATTGTTTTAACACAGTCCTATGATTTTTAATGCTTCACTCATTACTCTTTATTTGTCCAAAACTGGTATCTCCTCCCTGGAATCCTAGGGGAAAACACTCCTCTCATCAAACCAGAGTTTACTTGAGCAGAGACTAAAATAGGCAGCGGTGCCAAATACTTTCCAGTGTGATGTTCATACTTCCGTTATTTTACTATTCTTATTTTAACCAACAAAAACTTTTGTTTCACTTACATTTAAGTTCCTCAGATATTATTCTCCCAAAAATAAGATAAACAACATCCGAGGCAGAATTACAACTTAAATGCAAAGTTTGGAATCAAAACTTGTCCAATCAGTGAAGTGAAGCCAGTCATCTCCCCAGTGCTTCTGAAATGTTGACACAGGAAACCGCAGAAGACCCAGGGCCACAAATTCTTTCTAAATAAGTAATAGCCATCCACTCTTTAAATTTAATATTTCTAAATTACAGTATACAAACATTTTAGAGATCTGAGAAATCTCTGGTTTCAGCATTCCAGGAAAATGGTGTATATTAGGTTCTCCCAAAGACTTGGGGGACTTGGGGGTTCGGTTCAAGAGGGTGGAAGGAGTGACCCAGAGAAATGCTTTGAATATCCAGAAGAGTTTATTTGGAACTTCAAAGTGGGCTGTCTCACTGAAGAAGCATGGCCAGCCTGTGGGGGGAAAAGGGGTGGTGAGAAGAGCTATTGGCTATTCTTCAGGAGGGTGGGGGTAGGGGCAGTTAGCAGGATGAGCTTTCAGATTCACCCACCCTCACTCAGAGTCCAGAGACAAAGAATCTGTTTAGAAATTCATTAATATGTTAATACAGACATTAGTCAAAACAATGAGGATACTCAGTAGCCACTAGGAAAGATTTAGACAAAGGCCAGTGGAGAATCCCTCCTAAATGCCACACACAAAATGGCAACACTCATGCCTTTATGGAGGGCACTTGTCCTATCAGTGATAGGGTTCTCAATCTGATGACCTGAAAGCTAAAGGAAGTGTTCTTTGGAACCAGGAAAAGTCCAGCCTATGAGTGTGCCATTAAAGATCCTAAAAAGCAGGGGTTGCTTACAAATGTATCTTGAATGAATGAAAGAGAATATCAATTTTCTTATTGTTGACTGAAGTCTCGGTCTCTTGGATTTTCCTATTGATCTGTCTTTACAAAAATAAATCTCTAGGGCATTTTATTTGCAACTCCTACCTGGAAAATACCATGACCCAGTCTCCTCAGCACAATTAAAGTCAAAGCCAAGCAAATTCCTCCACAGCAAGGATTCTGCAGGATTGCCTAGGAATGAGCACTCTGATGAGACAGGATTCTTTCACAGGGTTCCTATGGGGTTAGAGACTATGAAACAGAATATAAAATATACAGACCTACCAATAGTATAGTATGATCAACTGCATTTGAGAGAGCTTGGCTTTAAGCTCACAAATTTGGTCCAGTTTTTGTGGCCAGTTCATAATATTTAAATGCACAGGAAACTGAACTAAGAATTAGAATGCCAAGTACCATGTATGGTGTTTATATATTTTTCTAGCAACCAAAACATTCTCAAAACATTAAATAAAAATCCAGCTGAGTTCATTATTAAGATCTAATTTATTAAATGATTTATTAATCAGACATCATCTCCTCTAGTAAGTAGAAAGCCACTGCAAAAAGTTGTACAAAATGGAAGGGTCTTATAGTCAAAAGAGTGGGACCAGTTTATCAAGAAAGGAAAGAAAGATTATTTTAGATGTGCCCTAGTGGTCTAGCACACCCTGGGCGCAATCCACACATTCCAAGGTCTCCAGAGGTTCAAGAGCTGGGAGCAGGGGAACAACCAAGATGAACAACTAAATAAAATAATCAAGGTGTTTCTTCCTTCTCTCTCTTCCTGCCTGTCTGCCTCTACTCACCTTCACCTGTGTATGCATTTCCTTTAAAAAAATTTTTTTTATTAAAAGATGTTCCCTAAGGGGAACAAGGAAGCAGTGGGGGGCAGGAGCAAGCAGGCCTGGCTTATCATGTAGATTGCTTCCTTAGTGACCAAATACTTAACTTTGAGTCTTGGTTGTCTTTAGCACAAACATCTCTACTTTAGGCTGGTCATTTTAAACAAAAATACAATGCCTCTTTCTTCACTGTATCAAAGGGGTAGAAGGACAACATCAAAATGGAAAGAAATGAGAGCAAGAGAGCTGGACAGTGTTGAGGGTTCTTTCATCTAGGGCAAGAAGGAGCATGATCACTGCTGTGTGGCTAACGAATAAGCGGCCACCATTCTGTGCCTCTCTAGGTCAGGCTACATGAAGACTACCCAAGTCAACCTCTCTGGTTTCTCACTTTCCCTGATTCCACCTGCATGCCCTACCTTCCTTCTTTAAACAGGTTAGGATAGCCACTGAGGTCACAGTTTCCCATAGTCCATGAGGTCACAGGTTTCTTTCATGTTAGTCGTATGCTGGTCAATCTTCTGAGAAATTTACCCTAGTCGCCTTCGTTCATGTTCCTCACATTTCTCCAGAAGCATATTTAGTTTAGCAGTTTGTTTTATGATGAGGTTTATTACAAATACTCATTATGCCAGTTTCATTCATTCCCTTTATCATTTTTGGAAGAATGTGAGAATTAGTTATCAAGAAAAAAGTGATGCGTTCTGGGTGGTGACTCAATAGGATGCACTTTTGGGTCACTCACCACAGACACTGAAAAAGAAAACCAAAAAAAATCACCTATTTTCCTGAGACAAACATCAAGAAACAACGGGCTCTTGAGCTGGAGATGGAACAGCTAACGACTAACAGTGGGTGACATCACCCCAGCGGTTCTCAGATAAGCGGCTGATCTGGATTTGGGATTCAGCTCAGGAATCTCTGGACATGTGGTGGGGTGGAGGATAGGGATTTCAGAACCAGCTGTGGAGGCAGCGAGAGGCCAGCTCAGTGGGGCTGAGACAAGGAGCCACAAAGGGCCAACTTGGGAGGGGGTAAAACAAGAGCCAGTCCACCAGAAGCTGAGCTGTAGCCCACATGGTGAAATTGCACTGGGTGCAGCTATAACCAGAAATCAGCCAAATCGAATCCTGCCAGGATTCAATCCTGGGAACAGGGATAGTGAGGAAAGGCACCACAGGAGAATGGAAAACTCAAGATAGAGTATAAGAAGAAAGGAAAGCTGGGGTCAGGGGACCAACGGCCTCTCTTTTCTTGGACCAAAGGCCCTGACCATCCTGATCTCCACTTATTTATTGGGTTAATACACAGCATTGCTTCAAGCAGCTTACGTAAACAAGTTTATAGTTACATTTGATTGCTTATATAACCTTTACTCTCTAACAAAATAACTTTATCTTATTTTGGCAGACAAACAATCACAGACACACTGTTCCAGTGTTTTCACATAGTGACCTTCGCTAGGTGCCCTGGGTCTGGTATCCTTGATGTTCCGACCTTGCTCTGTTTTCTGCTCCCAACACCATCCCACAATAATTTTCCGCCAGAACCTGGGGTCCACTGAGTGGAAATCCTGTCCACTGTATATCCACCTACCTGAAAATCAGGTACCCCACCCAATGAATTGCAATGAGATGGCAGTCCCAAGCCTCAACAATACCCACTAGTACCACCTTGTGGGTAGAGCTGAAACTGCAGCCTGATTGCAAATCAGACCTATGCAACACCAGGAAAATCAAGTCCTCAGAAATATAAACAGAATGCCAGATAGAGCAAAGGCACAGAGAAATATACATGAAATGATGGCTCCAATCAAAAACCCAGGGGAAAATGTGAATATAGCAGATGTATGTAAATTACCTGAAGAGGAATTTAGGGTAATAGTGATTAACATACTCATGGGAATCCAGAAATCAGTAAGGCAGCAAACAAGAATGTCAGGAAGAAAAGACAAGAACTAAAACAAGACATCAAACAAATAAGAGACACAATGGCTGAATTAAGGAACTCAATAGAAGGGTTCAACAACTGGATAGATGAAGCTTCCAATAGAATCAGTGATCTGGAAGATAGGACAGAGAAACTCAATCAAGCAAACCAGCAGAGGTAAAAATAAAAATAGTAGATAAGAACTTGCCCAGTTTGAAGAATGAAGCAAGCTGCCAGATTCAGGAAACTCAATGAGATTCTCATAAAAGAAACCCAAACAGAAATACACCTAGACACATCATCATCAAAATGTCAAAAATACAAGATAAAGAAAGATTATTAAAAGCAGCCAGAGAAAAATGTGTCATATACAGAGGATCCCCCATAAGACTGTCAGTGGACTTTTCAAATGAAACTCCACAGGCCAGAAGGGAATGGCATAATATATTCAAAGTGCTGAAAGAAAAGGATTTTCAACTAAGCATACTATATTCAGCAAGGTTATCATTCAGAACTGAAGGAATGATAAAAACCTTTTCTGACAAGCAAAGGTTAAAGAAGTGTATCACCACAAAACCAGCTTTGCAAAATATATTAAATAATTCATTAAATAAAGCATAAAGAAACCACACAGAAAAACACTAAAACAGTAAATATTAAAAGTGGAGAGGAAGAGAAGAGAACAAAAATGTGAATAGTTAGAATGAATAAAAGACTAATGTGCTTTCAAATAAAATTAGGTAGTAAACATAGAACTGTGAATCCTAAATTCAGGGTAACCTCAAAATATATCCCCCGGGGAGAAAGCAAAGAAGAAGACAAAAGGTGAAATCAATTAAAACGTAACTGCACCCATCCAACCTAAAAGAGAGAGAGAACAAAGTCATCATCTGGAGAAACATACAAAAGGCAAATTATAAAATGACACTAAGAAGCTATATATCAATAATCACCCTAAACATAAATGGATTGAACTCATCGGTCAAATGATACAGAATGGCTGAATGGACTAAAAAGCATAACCCAACCTTCTGCTGCATTAAGGATCCCCATGTTTATTGTGGCCCTATTCACGATAGCTAAGACCTGGAAATTACCTAAGTGCCCAGCATCAGATGCATGGATAAAGAAGACGTGGTACATATACACAATGGAATATTACACAGCCCTTAGAAGAGATGAAACCCTGTCATTTGAATTAACATGGATGGAACTAGAGGGGATTATGCTAACTGAAACGAGTCAAAAGAAGAAAGATAGACACCAGTTGCCCTCACTCATAAGTGGAATGCGAATAGACAAAACAAAGGAACAGATGAAACAAAACCAACCTTGGAACATTTACAACAGAACTGAGGTTACCAAATGGGAATGGGGCAGGAGGGGGGCAAATGGTGGTAGAGCCCACTGGACAATGGGGAAGAACACTTGGTGATTTGGTAGAGGGCATGGTGTGTTGAAATGTATCTAAGAAATGGGGAATCTATACATAGGAAATTATTTTAATGTGTAGAATAATGACTACAATAAAAATAAATTTAAAAAAAGTGAAAAAATGATGAGCAAGCAAAGACATACCGTGGTAGAAGACCTTTCCCCTGACCCCACTGCAAAGTTTAGTCTGCCAAGAATTTTCCACAGTACTACAGAAGCTGTAGCTATGACCGAAGACAGACTAACATCCCTCCCTACTCTGCCGCTATACATAACTGATGAGAGTTGTCAGTAGAAACTACACATCTTCAGGGAGGTGAAGCTCTACCTCAGACTATAAAAGGAGCTCTCTAAAACACCCCGTTGCTCAGCTTTGGGTAAGAATACCCATGGACCAGTACCAGTGCAATAAAGTGCTTTTTCTCTACTTGAGTGCTCAGCTGTCAGTCTTCTCCCCATCTGGAGACTCTGCCATAACAATATATGTTATTCTCATTCTTAAAAGATGCTTTTATTTCCAAATTCAGGTAATCTGGGGATGTCACATTCCATACTCTATATGAAGATATTTTTAAGTAATCTCCTAAGGAAAAAATCAACTCATTCAATAAACGAATATGGAAGACATACTATGTGAAAATGCTAGATAGTATGGTAAATCTTGGAGTTCTAAAGAATAAAATTGTTAAGTGCATGGTAAACAAATTAACTAAAGATGTCCATAAATGCAGAATAACCTAAAACAAATTCACTCAGACCCCTTTCAATTTATTTTCCACTCTGCTTTTGGAGCATTCTGAAACAAACATCAGTGTGTTTTGGATTATTCAGTTTTGCAGTCACATGTAAGGTATCCAAGCTTAGACTGGGTTGTGCCAAATCCAGTCCTGGCCCTCATCATTGCCTTTTCCAGTAGAAGGTGAAGAATCTTGGGAAAAACTCTGAATCTCCTGCAAACAATTCTTGAATAAGCCTCACCCACTTCCCCAAAGTATGTCTTCTTTGCTGTACCATAATTTCTCAGTATAAATGCTGTCAAGAAATATTTCTTACCACAGAAACAAATGAATCTTAGTGTATAGTAATGATTTAACTACATAGAATTATTTAGAGTCCAAACATAGCACTGATTAATACTATATCTATTATATATTATATACCCATATCCAACTTCATATTCACATGGGGTTCCTGTGAATATATCTGTCTCTTTACAAGAGATTCTTTTTTTACAAGATATGATATATTTTGATAATATGATGATCCCGACTAATCAGGTAATGAGTGTAATTGAAGTGGAATGACTTACACAATTTAAAATAAAAAGCAACCACTTGATTATGAGATAATGAAAAACAGATGCATTCAAGATAGATAAAAACCTAGTTAAGCAAAGAGGCCAAGCCCAGGAGGCTCTTATGATAACCCCTCTGAAACTGTATAAATATAGCAGCTGAATTAAGCCAAACTGCATCACTTCAGTCTGAGTGAACCTCAGAGCCTTCTCCATAGTTGGCATCTGCTGCTGGAGGCTCTGCCAGGAGAAGCAGCACTTCCTCCCCCAGGAGCTGACACCATGAAGGACATTCCAAGACCCTGAACTCCCCGCCTCTCTCAAGCTGCTCTCCAGAATCCTGTTTTAGGGGTTTGCAATCTCTCCTCTTAACACCAATTGAATTATATTTATTTATGAAATTGCAATGAGGACTTCCCCCAATAAAGCATATTGTAAAAATCTGTGATTGACTTGAGTGAGAAGAGAAAACTTTCCACCCAGGTGGCATTTAGCAGTTTCCATAACAAAGAACACCTGTCCTACTGGTGCAGCCTCCCACCATGCTCTATTATGCCTTTATCCCAACTTGCTTACCTTTGCAATAATCCTATTTCCAAAAAAGTTCTGTCAGTTCCACCAGTTGCCTGAAGGCTACAGCAAGGCAAGCCTTGGAGGGAGGAGAGTCAGACCAGACTGTAGTTTTTGAAAACTGGGAGTCCAAATACCAAGCAGATAAGTGTGTGATGAGTTTTCCCTTGAAGGGTAAGTGAGTAAAGAGTTGAAAAAGAGGGAGAAATTCTCTTTGGTAGACTGCTGAGACAAACTTAGATAGGCAAGAGACCACTTTTCTAGTGGTCCTGTCTCCCCCACCCCAGTAGTGTCTCCTCAATATTGCTATAATTAAATGGTAAGACCTGCTTACTCATCATCCTATGAATTAACAAGTTTGTAGGCTTATTTTTGTCTCTAAAACTTGGATGATACAAGAATTTATAGTATAATCACCTATAAAATGAATGTTTATAAATCTGAAGACCATCAGAATCACTTTTTCCCAAAATTCCAATACCTGGACCTCATCTCTTGATGATTCTGATTCATTAATTCTGTCCTGAGACCTAGGAAGCAATTTTGCTTTTTTTAAAGGAAAGGTGCAGGTAGAAATGAAGGAGAGCAGAGGCAGGCAGGGAGAGGAAGAAGTACTTTATTTTATTTAGCTGTTCATCTTGGTCGTTCCCTTGACCCCAGGACATGAACCCAGATCCTTGGGATATATGTGGATTGTGCTAGGATTGCGCTATTGGAAGGAGGTTGACCAATCTGTTATTGTACCAGGTGTAAGCTGATTCGACAATAAGAGGCAGAGACAAGGGAGCTGGGACTCCATTGTCCCAAGTGCAGGCTGGGAAAGCTTCTTTTAGAGAAGAGTAGGAGCAATCCACTGATGCTGGGGGAAAGAGGTTCTTAAGGGGAAGTCTCTGTCAAACGTGATGGGGGTAGGGGTGAAATCCAAATAAGGCTACCTGGAGTGCTGTTGATAGCAGGGTAGAGAGTTGGGATGTCTTTACAGGAGGGTCTGTCCTTGACTTCAATAAGTGGGAGGGGCTGAACAACATCTGGTCTTATTTCAAACTGTAAAACGTTCCGTTTTTCATGTTTGGCTGGAAAGTTATGACTTTTGGGTTTTTTGGTAGTTTTCGTCTCCTGTCTCACCAGGAAGCATTTTTTTTTTATTATTATTTTAAGAAAAGGTACAGGCAGGAATGAAGGCCAGTAGGCAGGCTGGCAAGCAGGCAGGAAAAGAGAGGAAGAAGAAGCATTTTACTTTATTTTTATTTAGTTGTTCACATTGGTTGTTGTTCCCTCTTCCTGCCCCTGGGGGTATATAGTTTGCTCCTTTGGAGGTAATTGACCCAACCACTGCTCCACAGATTACCCCAAGAAGCAATTTTTTAAAGTTTGGTTAAAAAGATACTAAGGGTAGGGAGACATATAAAATTGTGTCTCATGAAGACATCCATTATTTTAAAATAGTAAACAAAATCTAAATAAAATAAATGTAAATCTTAGGTGATTCCTAAGTTTCTTGTTTGGAAATCACTGATAGGGGAATCTCTTAGCAGTATGTATCACACAATAAGTGCTTCAAAATATTTATATAGTTATGAATTATATTGTATTTAGTTAATTCATGTTTATAAAAAGCACATATTTGCACTGGGCTTTTCCCACTTAATTTACTCATCATTTTTAATATATTTGTGGTATGAAGTGACTTTTCAGGAATAGAAATCCAATGCATGGCACTGTATCTCTAGGAAGTAAGGATATGGTTGACTAAGACCTTCAAGAACTGCAAAAATGCTCCATATGAGCATTGCATTCAAAGCCCGCCGACAAGAAACTTTCCCAAACACAGCTTCTAGCAGACTACAACCACTCCTAGGACATTCTAGCTCGCTTTTGAGTTACAGTCTAGGAAAATTCAGGAATGTCAAGAATTTACTTGTTTGTTCTGACTAATACCGGAACTGTAGCTCACCCCCTCCCTTTCTAGGAGCATGTGCTAAATAAAAAACACTTAGAACTGTAATTCTTTCCTCTGTCCCATTTGAGATGTATTCCTCTCTCCTACAACGCAAAAGTATCTTTCACAAGGAACTGAAAGTCATTTCTCTGAAATGCAGTCATCAATCTCCCAGACTCTATGGAAGGATAGAATCCTAACTTTGAATAATTACAAGCTCACAGACACAGCAGGCCTGATCACATGTACACTGACCAAACCACTTTGATTTTTGACTTCCCTGACCATACTTGAGTGTCTCGGCCCCTCCCTCACTCTCCCTTTAAGAAGGTTCAGTCACCTGTAAGCAAGTGGGAACCAAGCTCAACTCTTCCCACTACTGTCAATGGTTACTGAATAAAATCTGTCTTCACTGTTTTAATTAAATGTTTGTTTATCTCTGATACTATGACCATTAAGACTAATTACATCAGATAGAAGTCAAACATCATCTATAAATGAAGAATTAAAATAACCAGTGTTACTAACATAAAATAATACAAATTCCCACAAAGAAAGATAGATCTTCCCTGACATGCTATGGTTACATCCTGATGAGCCCATCTAAATTGAAAATGCATTTAGTATACCTACTGAGATTCATAGCTTAGCCTAGCCTGCCTTAGAGTGCTCTGAACATTTGTATACTTTTACAGTTGGGAAAAGTCATCTAAGAAAAAGTCTATTTTAGAATAAAGTGTTGAAGATTTAATGTAATGTATTGAATATGGTATTGAAAGTTAAAAACAGAAGGTTTTATGGGTTTTTTTTGTTTTGTTTTAAGAAAAGGTACAGGCAGAGGAGTAAAGGTGACTAAGCAGGCAGGCAGGAGGAGAGAGAAGAAAGATGCATTCTATTTTGTCTTCATTTAGTTGTTCACATTAATTGTTGCTCCTGGGTCCTTGGGCTGTATGTGGACTGTGCTCATTTTTTTTTTCCCTAACAGCAGGTACTTGTTTCATCTCTGTCACATTTTGGTAAATCTTGTAATATTTCCAATTTTTCATTATTATATCTGTCATGGTGATCTGTAGTCAATGCTCTTTTGATGTTACAGTCATAATTTGAGGGGAACCATGTCCAAACAAGATGGCTAACGTAATCGATAAATGTTGTATGTGTTCTGATTGCTCCACTGACTGACCATTCCTCTCTCTTCTCTCTCTTAAGGCTTCCTTATTTCCTGAAACACACCAATATTGAAATTAGGTCAGTGAATAGCCCTACAATGACTTCTAAGTGTTCAAGTGAAAGGAGGAGTCACACATCTCTCTTTTTAAATCAAAGCTAGAAATAATTAACCTTGGTGGGGAAGACATGGTGAAAGTCAAGAGAGTCATCTTACACCAACCAGTTAGCAAAGTTGTGAGTGCAAAGTAAAAGTTTTTGAAAGAAATAAGAATGCTATTACAAGCATTCCTTGGTGGAGTAGCAGTTCAGTCTGCTGCCTCTGGCCAGCACAGGCCATTTTTATCCCAAGGACCTGGGTTCACATCCCAGAGCCAGAGGGAGAACAATCAAGATGAACAAATAAATAAAACGATTCTTCCTCCTCTCCCTGCCTGCCTGTTCATTCACTTTCATGCCTTCATTCCTGCCTGCACCTCTCCTTTGAAAAAAAATTAGTGAGTGCACAAATGGTAAGAAAGGGAAGCAGTCTCTATTGCTGATATGGAATATGTTTCAGTGGTCTAGATAGAAGACTGAACTAGCCACAAAATTCCCGTTAGTTCAGAGTCTAATCTAGACCAGATCCTAACTCTTCTTCAATTTTATAAAAGCTGCATAAGAAATGTTTAAAGCTAACAGAAGTTGGTTTAAGAGGTTTAAGGAAATAAGTCATCTCCATAATATAAAAGGGTCAGATGAGGCAGGAAGTACAGAAGCTACAGCAACTTATACAAAGATCTAAGATAATCAATGAGGTGGCTAAACAATAGATTTTCATTGGAGATGAAACAGTCATATTGAAGAAATGCCATCTAGGACATTCGCAGCTGGAGGTAAGTCAATGCCCTGTTTCAATGCTTCAAAGGACAGACTGAATCTCTTACTAGAGGCGAATACATCTGGTGACATTCAGTTGAAGTCAATGTTAACTTACTATTCTGAAAATCCTAAGGCTCTTTAAGAATTATTCTAAATCAATCCTGCCTATGCTCTATAAATGGAACAACAAAGCTTTGATGACTGTACACTTACTTACAGTTTGCTGAATATTTTAAACCCATTATTGAGAGTTACTGCTTGAAAAGAAAAAAAGATTCCTTTCAAAATATTGCTGCTCATTGACAATGCAACTGGTCACCCAAGAGTTCTGATGGAGATGTAAAGGAGATTCATGCTGTTTTTATGCCTGCTAACATATCCATTCTGAACTTCATGCATTAAGGAGTAATTTCAACTTTCAAGCCTTTTTATTGAAGAAAAATCTTTCATAAGAACATAACTTTCATAGGTCCTGATTCCTATGATGGATCTGGGCAAAGTCAACTGAAAACTGTGAACTGTGTTTTTGACCAAACCGCTACCGCTAAAAATTTTTTTAGTTAGCACAATTAAATGTGATCTTTATGACTTAGAAAGACCTTCATGAGTAATATAAAAAGCAAGTGTTGTCTCCACTTGGATCTTCTAAGAAGCAGACAAAAAAGACGGGATTTGTTGTGCAAGAAACATATTGGAGGAAATGCCTGTGAAAGATCAAGGGGGAGAGAGAGAGAGAAAACAGGGAGAGACTTTTAGAATGCCGTGTGCATCTGACACCTGGGAAAAGAGAAAGGGAAGGATGGAGGATTGCGTAGGAGTCTCACACATCAGTGCAAGTTAGGAACATCTCTGCTAGTCTACTGGGGAGTCTTTGAGTCAGAGGGCTCCACTAAAAGAAGCTGGTGTTTCACAAGAATGGGTCTGTATTAACACTTTCACATACTCACTGGCTGGGAGCAGCTGAGATTGGGATGGGGAGACATATAAAGGTCACAGCATTCACAGGGGCTATAGGTGGAAGCTCCCAGTCAGCATGTTCTCCAAACAGATTCTCCTGAAGGAGACTGAGTGAGCACACCAACGGCCATTGCACGCTCCACTCATTTTGACAAAACTGCATAAGAATAATACGCTATTAAGATAATATTTTCCTTTATGACATTCAATTATTTGTATATATTTTGTTCAAAATTTGACTTGTGTACTAGGTGTAATCATTGCTTTCTGTCACCTATCTTGATCCTTTTTATAACAAAAATTATCTAAAAATGCCAACAGAAAGGTAAAATTCAAGTTTTTCCTTGAAATGATTTGTGTTTGCATTAATCCACTTATTTAAAATACCACACATATTTAATAGAGATTAATATTATTAGATTCCAATTTAAATGAAAAAAGCACTTCCCTTTGGGCAAGCGAAGCTGTAACTTACATGATTCTAAAAAAGCAGCTAAAGAGGTTTCTTTACTTTGACAGGTATTCTTCATTCTGGTTTTATTTGACTTACTAGGTCAATAAGCTATATTATTCACAAAATTGTTATATTGTAGTGAACATAAATTATTTTCTACTATTTAAGTAAGACACCTACTGGCTTTCATAGAAATTTCAAACATAGAGTGAAATTATGCCTTATTGTTTACTTCCATAG
The DNA here is from genome assembly GCA_004363575.1 of Solenodon paradoxus. NCBI lineage: Eukaryota > Metazoa > Chordata > Mammalia > Eulipotyphla > Solenodontidae > Solenodon > Solenodon paradoxus. The sequence continues at coordinate 2,315,733 of RJWH01000021.1, forward strand.
TGGAAAATTATAATGTTCCCACTGACACTATTACACAGACCAATGTGTAGATGTGAGTTTTCCCCATTTCAGAAAATTCATCAATGTAGTTAAGAAGTATTAATCCATTACTTTTATCTTTCTATAGTCTAAGATTTTGTTATTTATGTGTTGACCTATTTACTTATTTTCCTGGCATAATTATGCATAGAACTTAATAAAAGAAAAGTTACAGCATGTCCATCTTTTCTCTGGACTTTATCGTTATTCAACTCATTTTATGATTGCTGAAAATAGAGACAGAAATGTTAAAATGCTTTTTCCAAGTGTCATAATACTAGACTCACCACTGGAAGGCTGGCCAGATTATATCCTCAGCCTGGCAATCCCAATTTCCATGCAATTTTTTAATCATCTATGAAATCATAGCATTATACACCTTAAATTTATTTATTTTATTTTTAAGTTATACCTAATAAGGCTGTGGGGAGGGGCAGGAGGGAGATGGAGAATGACTTGGTTACAACGTGTATTAACCGTCAACACGAATAATCACGGTAGATCACCGACTATCTCGAAATGTTAATTTCAGAAGAGGAATTTGATTAGCTATGCTCAGTTACATCAAGACTAACTCAGAGATCATTAGCTTAAGCAGAATATCTTAATTATAATAAAACAAGGGCAAAAATAGAATATAGAAAGAATAAAGAAAAAAAGATAGTCACATGCCACTTGACAGGCTTATATGCTGAGAAATGTGTCATTAGATTATTTTGTGGTTGTGTGAAAATTGTAGAGTATAATTATATAAAGCTAGATGGTATAGCCTACTTCATATCTAGGCTGTATGGTATAACCTATTGGTCTCGCCATTGTATATGCTGTCTATCATTGGCCTAAAGATAATTAAGCAACACATGAGTGTAGTCTAGGAATAGAGAGCTTTGTTTTCTTTTACTTAGATGATCTGATTGATTGGAAGCTATCACTGTGGGACCTGTCCAGGAGTCTGCCCAGGAGAATGCCAATGAGATCCTCAGGAAAAAAAAAATCAGTTCATTTGCAGTCACTTGAATAGTGATTCTCAAACTTTAGCAGGTACCATAAGAGTTGTTAAGACAACAGATTGCTGTGCCCTACCACTAGAATTTCTGATTTTTCAGACTTGGGGAAGGGCTATAATATTTGCATATCTATCATCTTTCCAGATGTTGCCGCTCCAGATACTTCACTTTGAGAACCACTGTTCTGTAAAGACATGAATGTTTTAGCTCTTGGATACATATGATATGCTAATTCTCTGTAGTTGTATACAATACTTACCTTTGTTCTATTGATACCTTTATCTTAGTTTAAATCAAGATTGCACCATTTTCCACACCAGAAATTCTGTCTCACCCTTTAGAACAATGTCAACTCCTAAAAGAAGAGTTGTCCACTAGGGTTGCTTTTTGATATAGTATTTTTAGTGAATTTTGCTTGAGGATAATAGCTGCATAGCAGCATTTAAGTACTTATGTATCAGTGGAGAAAGTAAAAAGTTCAATGATAATCACATATATCATAAGAAATATCTGTACCCTATTTTTAGATCCTATTTCTCAGTCAGCCTAGGACTATTTTGGGTTACAGTCAGCGTTAAATTGCTTGTCATAGGTTTTCACTCAAGAACCCATAGTCAAGCCAAAAATCCTGGCACAAACCAGTGACATCCAGTGTCTCAGACTTCTCCTGTTAATTTGTTGATAAAATACAAGCAAATAATGAGTTTGTTTTGAATATATGGCAAGTCCAGCTGACCACCGAATGCATGTTGGATTCTCTGAAAACCAACACTTAAATTAAATTAAATACAGGGGTCTATACCTGAGGCTCCTGAGGACAATGGGGAAAGTAGGGTTGGGCAAAGGGTGAACTCAAACGGTGAGTCAGTTCTGGAAAAGCATTAGTCAAACTACATCCATAGAGAGCTCTGAGGCATATATGACCCATTAGAGATGTGCCTCATTGGACCAAAATGATCAGAACTTTTTACCCCTGCATGATCAATTAGTTGTTGACCACCCCATAAAGTGTGCATCTTTGGACAAGATGGCAACTGAAATGATAAATCCTTTCTATCAGAATAATATAAAATTACAAGCTGCATTTTGATGAAATAAGAAGAGGAAGAAATATTCCATGGATTCTCATAGAGACATAAATGTACAGTTTAAGGCAATTTGTAGGTACCAGTAGCTGTCTGAATTTAGTCTGATTGCAGAAAACAAATGTCCTTAATGAAATTAAATAAATCATGTAATAGTTTCTATATGACTTTGTGACATAATAATTTGATTATAACTCCAATTATTGGTCCCATGCCTCTTCTTCCTGATGGCTATTAGGTTTCTTTAAGGCTCTGGAAGATAACAGTAATGGCAGCCAACTGTTAAAGATCTAGGGTCCAATTAAGGTATGTTGTTGGGTTGCTATTGATAATATTCTCAAAGATTCTGAGGTCTAGAAAGTTCAGTGGTTGTAACTTCAATTTTTTAAGAATTATATTTAGGAATATTAAAGTCCATTGTTTGACCATGGATCAATCCAAAGACCATGGGGAAAATATATATATACTGAGAACTATAAAAACTGGCACAAATGATTCTTTTCAAAGCTTTGCACTAACAGATCTGAACAAATTCTAACATGACTAGTAGTCAACTAAGAACATGTCTCTACAATGACCAAGCCCTACCACCCCTACTTGAGTTTCTGTTTTGAAAAACTCAAGGCTTCCCAAAGAATTTACTCTTTAAATCCCTTACATCCCTTTATTAGAGCATTGACTATAAGAGATTTACAATTTTAGATCCTTCTTCTGTCCCTTTGAGATGTAGTGGTATCTCTTACAACAGTATGTGTCTCAGTGTTTCAACATACTGAGTATGTGTTCAACAGTGTGTTTCTCAAGGACCTGAAAGCCATTCCATGGAAAAGTAATCACCAGGAAGGATAGGCTCTCTCTTCTTTGAGAGGATAGAAGTCAAATTTCAATAAATGCAGATGAGCTTATCATACCTATATCGACAACATTATTACATTTCTATTGGGTTCCTGAACACAGTTCTACACGTGTGTGTATTCAGGGGCGGGGAGAGGGCAGCTCCCCAAACCAGCAAGCAATTCTCAGGTACAAGCTGGGTGTCCAAGAATTCAACTGAATTCTGTCACTATCTACCTGGAGATAGCATCCGATTACAAAAGTTGAGTTTAGTCACATAATACTGTAACTCCCTTCACACACACTTCACATGTCAATAAAAGTCAATTTGTCACCTGTGCTTCTGAGAAACTAGTTATAAATACAAGTTCCCATGAACTCTTTCCTGTGTTCCATTAATTTGCTCTAAGGATTCAAAAAACTCAGAGAAATATTTTACTTACTAAATTGCCAGTTTATTACAAAAGGTTATAATCAAGGAACATTCAAATGGAAGAGGTTTATAGGACACATATGGGAAAGAGGGTGGAGCATCCATGCCATCTCAGGTGTGCCACTCTTCCCAAATCTCCGATGTCCACCAATTGAAAAGTTCTCCAAACCCTGTCTTTTGGATTATTTCCCTCTTTTTTTAAATTGTAGTAACTTACTCTACACATTAAAATAAACTGATATGTACAGGTTTCCCATATGTGCAGCTTTCCCATTCCTCAGATATATGTCAGCACACCCTGCCCTTCACCAAATCACCAAGTATTCTATACCCTCTCCAGTGGGCTCTGACACCATTTTCCCCCACCACCCCATTCCCTTAACCCCATTCCCTATCAGTAACCTCAGTTTTGTTGCAAGTACCCAAGGGTTGTTTTTTTTTTTCATCTGCTCCTTTCTTTTGTCTATTCATGTTCCTCTGATGTGTGAGGTCATCTGCTGTCTTTCTTCTTTTGACTTATTTCACTTAGAATAATCCCCTCTAGATCCATCCATGTTGATTCAAATGACAGGATTTCATCTCTTCTAAAGACTGTGTAGTATGCCATTGCTTATATAGATACCACATCTTATTTATCCATTCATCTGACATTGGGTACTTAGGTAGTTTCCAGTTCTTAACTATTGTGAACAGCTCTACATTAGCTTGGGGGTGCATACTATCTAGGGATGAATGTTTTTGTATCTTTGGGGTAAATAGCCAGAAGTGGAACGGCAGGATCATATGGGATTTCCATCTTCAGTTTTTTGAGGAATCTCCAAACTGTTTTCCATAGGCATTGCACTGATTTGTACTCCTATCAATAGTGTAAAAGTGTTCTCTTTTCTCCACATACTCGACAACATTTGTTGTTTCCAGACTTTTATGTAATAGCCTCTTTGGAAAAATGTCTCTCCAATTCCTCTTCTCATTTTTTGATTGGATTGCCTTTTTTTTCTGTTTTTGAGTTTTATGAGTTCTTTGTATATTTTATATTTAAGCGCTTGTCAGAAATATAAAATATGAATATCTTCTCCGAGATAGTAGGTTGCCTTTTGGTTTTGGTGATGTCTTCTTTTGCTGTGAAGAAGCTTTTTAGTGTGATGTAGTCCCAAGTGTTTATTTTCTTTTTGTTTCCATGATGCTGGAGTTGAGTCCCCAAAGACCTCCCCAAGTCTGATGTCATGAAATATCTTTCCTATGTTGTCTTCCAAAAATTTTACGTTTTCCTGTCTTATGTCCAACTCTCTAGTCCATTTTGAGTTAATTTTTGTGAATGGCATTAGAGAGTGATCTAGCTTCATTCTTTTGCATTTGGCTGTCTAGTTATCCCAACACCATTTATTGGAAGGACTGTCATTTCTCAATCACATGCTTTTGGCTCTGTTGTTGTAGATTTACTGTGAGTGGGTCAGAATCTGGTGATTCAGTTCTATTCTACTGGTCTGTGCCTCTGTTATTATTCTACTACCATACTGTCTCATCACTATGTAGGACAGTTCAATGTATGGGAGAGTTATCCTTCCAGATTCATTCTTATTTATCATAATTACTTTAGTTATTCAGGGTCTTTTGTTGTTCCACACACATTTTAAGATTTTTTTATTCTATTTCTTGGAAATAAGCCCGTGAAATTTTAATAAGGATTGCATTCAATCTGTATATTGCTTTAGGTAAGATGACCTTTTTAATGATATTGATTATTCCCAACCATGAGCAGGGTACATCTTTCCATCTCTTTGTATACTTCTCTATTCTTTTAAAGAAGGACTTGTAGTTTTCATTGTACAGGTGTTTCACCTCCCATGTTAAGAATATTCCAAGATATTTGATTCTTTTTACTTCCATTTTAAACAGTGTGATTTTCTTGATTTCATTTTCTTCCAGTATGTTGTTTGCATATAAGAATGCAACAGATTTTTGTGCAATAATTTTGTAGCCTGCCACTTTACTGTGTGCATTCATTAGTTCTAGTAATTTCTTGACAGATTTTTTTCAGGGTTTTTCAATATATATGATCATGTCATCTATAAATATTGAGAGTTTTACTTCCTTCTTTCCAATTTGGAGTCCTTTTATTTCTTTTTCTTGCCTAATTGCTCTGGCTAAGACCTCCAGTTTGATGTTAAATAGCAGTGGTGAGAGGAAAAAGGTGAAATTACAACAGATACTGAAGAAATGCATATTAGAGACTATTATGAGGACTTTTATGCCAAAATATACTCAATTGTGAAATAATGGACAGATTTCTAGAATCTTGCAAGCTCTCAAAACTGACAGGATAAAAAAGTGGGTATTATATATACTCAGTGTAATACTATGCAGCTGTAAAAAATATAGTGTCCTTTTCAACAATATAGTGTAACTGGAGGTGATTATGCTAAACAAAATAAGCCGTAAAGAAAAAGATAAGTACAAGATGGTTTCACTTATATCTGCAGTATAGAGAAACAAAACAGACATCTCAACACAATTCGCAGGGCACAAGACTTTGACAATGCGCAGTGAAGGAGGGAACAAGATGGTGGTAAAGAGCACTAGAGTTCTGGTGAAACACACACAGACTGAGGTGTAAATCCAATATCCTAATGCATATAGCAATGTAAATAAAATAAATAATAAACAAGTTAAAGTAAAAAATGTTTGGGTAGCACTCTGGTGACCTAGAGGTCCCACATATACTCCAGGAACTCAGGTTCAAGACCTGGAGCAGAGGGGAACACCAATGCGAACAATTAAATAAAAATGAATAAACTGTTTCCTCCACGTCTTTCTTCCTGCCTGCACCTTTCCTTTAAAAAATATGTTGATAGTTTTGATATATTAGCACTCTAAAGTGAATAAGTTAGAAACAGCAATAGAAAAAGGCCCAATATGTATTGATGTAGTTCATTGAGAACAAATACAAATGCCAAAAAGCATGTCTCAGTTTCATGAGAAACTAAAGAAGTAATAATTTATCAACTGAAACTACCTAAAGAAGACTTTTGATCCACAACATTAGCAAAAATTTCACTTTTTCAAGGCATTAATTTCTCAAGGAATTATAAATTAGAACAACTTTACAATATGTAATTCGATAATATAAATTAAAAGTCTCACCAGACTTGGGCTGTATAGTACTAGGGAGGGGAAGTATTTTCCCATGCAGATATACTAGCTATTCCTGTAAAACATTTAAGATATTTGATAATTAGTGATGTAAACTTTTATGAGCTTATTGGTCATCTGTTTGTCTTCTTTGTTTAAGCATCTGTTTAAGTCTGTTGCCCATTTTTTGAGTGTCTTTGTTGTTGCTGAGTTGGAGTTATATGTATCCTGTAGTTTGTAAATATTATCTCTGATTCTGTAGCTTGCCTTATAACTCTATTAAATAGTATTCTTTGATGGACAGTTTTAATTTTGATAGTGAACAATTTGACTATTTCTCCTTAGTTGTCTATGCCTTTGGTATCATATCTAAGAAATAATAGCCAACTCCAAGGTCACGAAGATTTCCTCCTAGATTTTTCTAAAAGTTTTATAGTTTAGATTTTATGTTTAGGTCTTTATTTACTTTTAACTATTTCTTTATGGTGTAAGGTAAGGTGCAATTTCATTCTTTTGCATTTTTTGAAAAGATTATCCTTTCCCCAATGAATGCTGACACTTTAGTTCTAAAAAAATAATTTGCCCACATATAATTTTGCTGAAATGAAGGCCAGAAACTTCATTTTAGGGCTGAAACACAATTACTCTATCCATTTTGTCTTTAATGTGTTACTTATGTGAAATACTAATTCAGTTCGATGGTCTGATTTTTTGCTGATTTTCAATCGTTTGAAAGTCACAGCACTTAACGTGTTATGTTAAAAATTGTCAAGTTCTGGTCTTCCCACTCTCGTCATTTATATGAAATGATCCACCACAGTATGATTACACCTATCATTAAAATGGCAGAACATGCTTAAAATCTAAATCTTTCATCACAGCCCTTAATTTTCTAAAAACAAGCAAATATTCATAAAAACCCAACTCCTCTCCCCTACCCCCGACCTCCACCTCGCCCATAGAACATCACTGGAAAGTTCTGGAAGAGAATCGCTGAAACAGGTATTAGCGTTCCATAAGTTGCAGTGATCACAAAAACGGCGTATCCATTGTGATATTATGCCATTACATAATGCTTTTATTCGGTGAGCAGTGTTCGTTTTTGATAGTTTTATATGTATACCACCAGACCCTCAGCAGCAGGGGCCACCAGCACGCCTTTTTGGTTCCCTACCCGGGTATCCAACACCAGTTGCCCTTAGGGCGAAGTGGTCAGCCGAAGTGTCGGAGCGACCCCCGGCGCGCGGCTAAGGTTAGAGCACAGCTCCCGCCGCGCCGCTCACAGTCGCCCTCCTCGTCCTCCCCCAGGGGGCGTTGCAACGCCTTTCCCGCCGGCTCCCGAGCGGAGCGCGCCGCGGCCCTCGCGCGGCCCAGACCCCGCCCCCCGCGCCTGGCCCCGCCTCGCCGCCACGCGCAAAAGATTCCGGGCTCGGCGTGCCCCGCCTCCGCCTCGGCGTGCAGCGCTGCGGTCGCGGAAGCATGGAGGGTGAGAGCACTTCGGCGGTGCTCTCTGGTTTTGTGTTCGGCGCTCTCACCTTTCAGCACCTCAACACCAACTCGGACACGGTGAGCCGAGGGGCGGGAAGGCGTGCTCCCGCTGCAGTGGCCAGGTCCCCGCCTCGAGCTCCCCGACGCCGCTCTGCCGGCTCTGCCCTCAGGCGCTGCCTTCTTCCGCTCCCGGGCCACCCTGGCTGTGCTCGCGCCTGCCGTCTCTTGCAGAAGTAGCCCTCTAACCCGTGTTTATTTCTGTGTCGCCACCCGAGTGTCCCACAAGCCCCCACTTCTCACTCCCCCTTTTTTTCTTGTTAAACTTGGGTGTGAATGGATAGAAAGTTCACACTGGGTTCTCCCACAACCGGCAAACTTTCGATGCATTTTCAAATGCTACTGATTTTTTTTCTTGCTGAGTAGCTACTATGCGTGTTTGACGAACGTTAGGTTGTAAGGGATTAATGGGTGTATTTAGTGACTTTATTTTTTTAGATCTTAGTGGATGAAAAGATCAATTTGGTATGTCGGATGTCTCACTTTTGCTTGTGTTCGTATCGAATTTATTGTAAGGTTTCAGCTAGTCTTTTTTTCGGAGGCTTAAAATTTAAACATTCGGGTTATCCTCAAATATTAGTTATTTAAATGCTTATTTCAGACTTTTGCCTGTGTTCAGAACTTCTGGATGAAGCAGTGAAGTCATTTTTTTTCTCTTTTTTTTTTTAAGGAAAGGTGGAGACAGGAACGAAGGCAAACAGAGACAGGCAGGAAGAAAGAGAAGAAAGAAGCATTTAATTTATTTTTATTTCGTTCATTTTGGCAGTTCCCACAAGCCCCAGGACCTTGGGATGTTGTATACTGCGCCCAACCTACTCCACCAGGGCGAGACCTGAAGTCATTTTTTTAAGTTTTTACTTTTTAAAAGTTTTATGAGAAAAAGTAAAACTTTGAGCCCAGGAATAGCATCCTTGAGTAAGTGCTTAGTAATTTGCTAATAATTTAGAGACTAGGATACTAAACAGAGCCTAGTAATTTCTGCTAAATGTTGTGCCCTTCATCTGATAACAAGGTCTCTTATCCAGTAGTTTTTTGGTACAATCCTAATAAGGTTGGAATTGATATCTTTCATGTACACACTCTAAATAACCTTGTAGATTAACACATGGCAAAGAGCAAATACAACTTTTAGATGTGTGTAGTTGTGGAAATTATTTTGGAATGTCTTAGTGTAAATATAAACAGCCTGGATCCTAAATCCTCTTAATCTTAAAGGATTAGCCATTGAAGGGTACCCTTGTTTCTTAGGTCCTTTGTTCAAAAACTATATTTATTATTCATTTGAAATTTTTTTGCCACTTTTCCAGGCACTTTAGAGGATAAAATTAAGAAATCTATGCTGCCTTAAACTTCAAAAGGAGTAAGACAAAAAATGGAAAATGTGATCAGGAAATTATAATGTATACGAACAAAATACAGGACTACCATGGAAGTGTGTGTGTGTGTGTGTGTGTGTGTGTGTGTGTGTGTGTGTGTGTGTGTGTGTGTTTATATACATTACTTTGGAGCTGTAGCCAAGAGTCTGGTTGGAGAGAACACTTTTGAAGGCAGTTTTCGGTGAGTCCTCAGGTGGCTGTGGAAAGAACAGTATTGGTGGTAGCTTCTTTAGCAAAAGGACACAATAGGGCTTCTTTCCCCTGTGGATTCCCATGAACCCCAGGGTTGGCTTTGTGGTTGAAGGGCTTTTTTGATTTTGGTTTTTTTAAAGGAAGGTGCAGGCAGGAATGAAAGGCAAGTAGGCAGACAAGAAGAGAAAGGATGAAGAAACACTTAATTTAGTTTTTCTTCCAGGCTGTTTCCCTTGGCCTCTGGTCTCGAACCTGGGTCATTGGGATGCATGTGGACTACTTCTAGTGGCCTTATCTGCTAGGCCACAAGGATGCACCTCAAGAACTTTTTGCATGGTCTGCACTTGAAAGTCTTCTCTCCTGCATGAATCCTCTGATAAATGTGTAGCTTTGACACCTAGAAGATGCCTTACTAACACCCGACACAAATAAATGTGCTATCATTTCCCATTACTTGGTCTTCTCTGATAGCCTTTTAGCTGAGAGAAAGAACTAAAGGTCCTGGCACACTTCTCACTCTGTTATGATTTGGAGACTCCATGGAATCTCCTTGGCATTCCTCACACATAGCTTACCCCAGTGCTCTGGTAGGTAGGAACAGACTCATAGGTGACCTGATGTGTCCTAAAGTGAAAATCTCAGTCCCACTTCCATAAGGACATCTTGATAAGGGGGTCCTTTCAGGGACCCAAGGGACTAGATCTGATCTAGAGTTGAGTGAATTCTCTGAAGAAACACCTCCTTCAGGCCTAGGACTGTTCTCTTCCTGGATAAGTAAGGAAGGTATTTCTTTGCCTTCACTAGTATTACTGTCATATACTTGACAACTTGTCAAAGAAATGTGACAATATCATCTTTATCTTCATCTTCTTGTCCTGTATCTTGGGGAGTCCAGGAGTGTCTCCACATTCACCCTGTTGGGTTTCCTGTTGACAACTATTTTGTTAGACGAACAATGACTTCTCTTACAGGTGTATTTTCAGAAGAGTGCTTCCTATCCTTACATAGTGACCTCCTTCCTGGTTGAACTTCAAACTGAGTAATCCAGGGCTGAAGGCTGAGTCCTTTGTGGCTGGCCTGCCCCAGATTTATCTCTTTTGGATCTTCTTCCTCAAGTCTTCAAAGTCTTCAAAAGAAACCCTGTTTCTTTTCCCAGGGTTTGTTCTTGGGCTATCAAAATCAAGAATACTAGAGTATAGAGTTCTGGATTGTTGCCCCTTGCCCCTAAAGACTCAGGTGGTTGTCTTTTGTGTTCTTTCACCTTTAAATGACGTGGGGGAAAATAATTCTTGATTATAATAACATTTAATTCTAAAACTATAATAAATTCTTAATTGTAATAAAAGTTTTTCACTCAAGCACATTGGCTTTCTGAATGTGCCGAGAGCAATAACTGAATTCTCCAAATTCAAAAAACCCAAAACTGTTTTGGCAAAATACCTTAGATTTAGGAGTCCCCTTTTGGAAAGCAAACTGGTTATTTAGTTCTAAGTCTTTAGTATGACTTTTAAACCTAAAAATACTGGTGGTTGTGTCATTTCATAATTCAGAAGCCTGTGCTCTTGGCTAGTCACGGGATATTCCATTATTGTTGATATTCCTCTCTGTGATTTCCTGCCTCAGAAATGGGAGTCTTCTGTTTCAAGGCAAAGTGGTCTATTCTTTCTTCAGACATTATCTGCTCATTTCTGACTTAAGATCTTTTATGCTTCCAGCTATACTAAAAATCACAATGGTATTTTCAACATCTACTACAGTTTGTTTTTAACTGCTAATACTTCCCTATTAAACTGGAAGAATACCTGGCCTTTCTTTGCGTGCCCCTCAACTGGTAGCACATACTTGTACATAGTAAAATATTTGGGAAATATTGGTTGGTAAGTAATTCTATCAGTGTATTCCATATGCTGCTTCTTATTTTTATCCTCATAGGAAGGTTTTCTCCTTGGGGAAGTAAAAGGAGAAGCCAAGAATAGCATTACTGATTCCCAAATGGATGATGTTGAAGTTATTTATACAATTGGTGAGTTGCTTATTTCTGTGTCTATTTTTTTTTGCTTGAATATAATTTCTGTTTATTTAGTCATTTGAAAATTATTTTCTGAGATATTTAATGTAACATTTCTCCACTGCAGTATTACTATGGGTAATACTAACTTCACTTTAAAATAAGGATAGTTAATGATTTTCTAAGTTATATTAGCTAGTCAACATATCTTTAAGAATGTAGTAAATATGTAAAAGTTAAATATCTATGAAATCATTAAAACAGTGAGATTCCATATGATATACTAGCAATATTATATTTATATATAAAAAGATATAACTAACATGTTCAAATAATCCTTTCCTATTTATAATGCAATGTTAACATACTACATTCCCATTAAACCAGTGTAGCTTATTGGATTTTTGGTTACAATTTTTTTTTTAATGAAAAACCGTTAAGTTTATATGTAATTGTGAATTACATCGGGGCACTAACTATGAAGGGGTTGAGTACTCTAAAATGTACCCTGGGAATGAGAGCTGAGTATCAAAGGAATTCTGTGTTTATTTTTGACAGTTGGTGACGAAAGGGATTAGCATAGATTTTAAATTGTTAAAAAAATAAATACAAAGTTTTAAAAGTAGATTTTATAGACTGATCTAAAGCAAGAAATAGTATGCGACATAGGAAGCAGATCATTGTAGGAAACAATGAAATAGCTCCTGCATATTGAGAGGTAGGAAGATAGCTCAGCAAAAGGAGAGTAATAATAATAATAATAATAATATCAGGAAAAAAGATAGACAAAAATGTTAAATGCTATAGAAAATGCAGAAGAGAATGAAAAACCTCAGCGATTCAATCATGAATACCTTAATTTCTGGAATGGAACGTGGAAAAAGTCAGACTGCAAAGGGTTTGAGGAGTGGGTTGGAAAAGCCTGTGGCTAGTGGCAGCTGTCTTTTGGGGAAAAAAAGGGAAACGAGAGCTTTAAAATATAGTGAATTTTCTGATTAACACACACAGTTTTTCTAAGTGTATCTAAAGCAAAATTGGTGGTATATTTTATATGAAATTTTGATATTATGACATACTGTGTCATGAATTTTCCGTTGTTAAATGCTCATGAATGTAATTTTTATAACTGTGTTATAATCTCTTTGGCCTTTATCTTGTACCTCTATGTGACTTCAGCAGTCTTTTAAATAATTATAATTAGATTAGTTTCCAATTTTTCATTATGACTTATACTACAGAGATCATTGTTGTACAGAAATATTTTTCAACATCCGTTCTAGAGAGATTCCTGGGGATGGTATTATAATACCAAAGGGCACGAGCATTTTTCAGGTTCTTGTTCTATATTAGCAAAATGCTTCCCAGAAGTAGTATGCCAGTTTATACTATATTGTATGTTATTTTTCCTTTGCCATTTTAAAAGGTTAAAAAAGGAAGTATATGCGTATAAAGTAATTACATATGTGTAAAGTAAATTTAAACTCACTCTCAGTGTCTTCTTAAATGACAGCTGCTGTTGGTTTCATGAATCTTTGTATACCTTAGAAATACTCATACATACATAATGTGTATGTTTTTACTTATACAGTTAGGGTCATAATAAACATGGAGAAATGTACTCAAGATATCATTAATGCAGATTACTATCAGTGTGTATAGTTTGTCAGTCTTTCTAAAGGCTGCATACTGTATGTTTGTACCATGACTTATTTAACCAGATGTGAATGATTCCTCCACCATATGTAAAAGTGCCTGGGACCCCCCCATACTCTTGTCAGCACTAGGTATTATCAAATCTTTTCATTTTTACCAATTTTATTAGTGTTATTAAAATTTATTCATATGTATTTCTTAATTACAAATGAGATTATTTGACTTTTGAGGGCCTTTTTCTTTGAAAAGGACAGCCTGTTACATGCTTTATATATATTTTGGGTAACTTGCTTTTTCTTGTTAATTTGTAATATCATATTTCTTAAGGAAAGAGAGCTTTTGTCATGTGTTACACATGTTTATATAGTTTGTAATTGTACTTTAATCTTTTTTTTCTGTTTAGACACTTGAGCTTTAAAAGCGTTTAAACCCATAGGGCATATTTTCCCTAATTAGTATTGGCATGCTGCCTAAAGTAGCTAATATTTTGAGGAGTTTAATTATACAACCATTCATTGAGCAACTAAATAATTGTGCTAGGAACAGTACTAAGCTTTATGGTACCAAGCTAGAGCTATAGAACACTTAATTGTTCAATTATTTTTAAAATGTCTGATTACTTTAAAACAGATGACTAATTGGTAAAATATGAGATTGAAAAATTGTATTACTTTAATTAATGAGATTTTCATCATTTTTATACTTTTCCTTGTCTACACCAGAGTGCAGAAGGTCCTCCAATGTCATCGCACTTTAAATGCAAATGAGAAAAAAAATCCTGGCCTATATTGAATTTAACAATCTGATACTATCAGAGCACTTACTTTTTACATTGTTTCACTTAAAGTTGCTCTTCCCAAGAAATTACTAATGACATTAGGTGAGAACTTTGTGTTTGGTCATCAGTGACAAAGACTGTTTCTGCTTTTTGTTTTGTTATTTTTTTCGGACAGATTTATAAACCTAAGGTGTCTAAAAATGTCTAAAGAGAATAATCACTTTTCCTATTTAGACATGGTATGTGTACTAACAAATACAATAACCACATTAAAAGATGTTAGGGTTTTTTTCCCTATAGTCTGTAATTAACATTGATTGACAGACCTTTATGAAACAACTACTTGGAATAACAAAAAGTTAATCTCTTTAACAGCTGTTTTTAACAATCGGGTAAAATTAGAGCATAACCTTTTTAAAACTCACGTGAATATATAAGCAGCTTTGAACTTATCCTGTGTGTTGCCTTTATTAAGCCAGTTTAGAAAGGAATATAACATTCTAGCTACAGGTGAGATTGTGGGTTTGAATTTCGGCTCCATCACTGGCTTGGGCAAGCCATCTACTCTCTAGCTGTTACTCATCTTTAAAATGGGAGAATAACCTCTGTGTAAGGATTTGGTGTAAGGATTACATGAGATAATGGTAAAGTACTTTCTGACTTGAGGTGATTTTAGTATGTTATTCTAATGACAATATAATCAGGACTAAAATTCTTATTTTCTAGACATTCAGAAATCTATTCCATGCTATCAGCTTTTTAGGTGAGTATTAAGAACAAGTAAATGACCCACTGTGAAAGTTCTTATTTATAAGTGAGGTAATATTTTTAAACTAACAGAATACCTTAGTTACACTCATACAGGGTTGAATGAAGACTTAATACATTTTTGAAAATTCAGTTGTGCATTTCAATCCTCTCTAATAGTTCTTTCTCTCTGTACTTATATGCATACTTTAGCTGGTCTGCACTGCCTCTCTCAGGTGCCAGTTTACCTGAGGATTGCTTTTCTTTCTCATACCCAGTCACCTCATCTCATATTATAAATCAGTGACATATTCTCATACATCAGCAACAGCCTTTTTTATACCTCTTTATTCCAGTTTGTCATCTGTTTCCTCTCTTATGTTTTTCAGTATTACCATTTGTCTATCAACTAGTTAGGTTTTTTAATCTAACCTGTTTCTGTTGCTTTGCTAGGGTAAAAACTTACACTATTAGTTCTACAAATAGTAGTAGTGGTAGTGCTGTTAGCTCTAATAGTCTGTGATACTTTTAAAATTTTTATTGAGCTATAACAGATATATAGAAAAATACACAAATAAATGAATTTTTATAAAGGGAATGCATGTAACCACATAACGAAATAGCTTTGTGATTTATAAAAATCTACATGAAAAATGAGCACTTCTTAATCACACTGCATGTACACATCTATGTCTGAGAGTAAGAGTTACAGTGGAACATAGGGTTAAGATCTATGGCAGGGAATGACAGAAATAAAGGCTTAATGTGGTCTTACACTGCTGTCAGAATGAGGTATAGTTTCTGTAGTGCCTTATATACAGTGAACATACAGAAACATTTATTGAATGACTGTGGGGAACTTGAGGTGAAAACTTACTCCTTAAGAGACTCTAGACCAGCAAAGAAGGTAGAATGGGGAAAAGAATGAGTTCATTGTCATCAGGCAACTACCTTAAATAATTAGACCAAGTAGAATCTTAGAGCTGAGGCCATATGATGAAAACCTATGCCTCAGACTTTAGCTTTACAAAATTACGATAAGGAGAGGAAGGTGTAAGGAGAACCACCAGAAATAGCTCTCATTCAAAAATAAGTCCATGCTATAACCATTGCTACAGAACTGGTTAATAGTAATGCAAAAACTAGAACAATCATGATTTCTTAAATTCTGATCCAACAGCATACCATGCTTTTTCTACCTTGTTTTAAATAATATAACTAAACATGTTAAAACAACATTAAAATTACCAGTAAGCTCATTATAATGAATATTATTTGTAAAAATTTTACATAATAGATGTTTCAACATCATAGAATATTGTTGATCTCACTGAATGTTACGAGGAGACTGTGTGCAGTGTTACTGTTATTTCAGTTCTCCCTACATCTTTGACATTCTCTAATGAGAAAACAAAGACCACTAAATTAAACCAATACCTATTCTTCCCTACTCCTCCCGCCAAAAACACAACTAAATCCTTAACTACTTCTCTTAATTTGATCAAAGTATAGCTTTTGAAATTAGCAATTAAGTCTTTTTAAATTTATTGTCAATTAATAATCTTTTTGTTAACATTACTCATTTTTTATTGCTGTAACTTTTAAGTAAACTTAAATAAACTTACATGTATAGGTTCCCCACATGTGCAGTTTTCCCATTCCTCAGATATATGTTAGTACACCCGACCTTCCACCAAATCACCAAGTGTTCTTCACCACGGTCCGGTGGGCTCCGCCACCACTTGCCCCACCACCCCGTCTCATTCTTCAGTTGCTCACCTCAGTTCCATTGCAAGTGTCCAAGAGTTGCTTTTGTTTCATCTGTTTGTCTGTTCACATTCCACTTATGAGTGAGGTCATCTGGTATCATTTCTTTTGACTTATTTCACTTAGCATAACCCCCTCACATTACTCATATTGTGCATTATTTTGTATATATCAATTTTTTTTTAATGGTTTAACAAGTAAATTGTTAATGAATTGCAAACCAGTTATGTGTGTTTACAAATAGCTGTATTTAATGGTTGGGTTTTTTTTTTGTTTTAGATTAAAAATAGGTGATACCCAAACTTACCTCTTGGTTTCTCCATGCCTTTTCCTTTTGCATTGCTTATGAACCTCATATTTCTACCACTTTGTTAATTTAAGGACTTTCTCAACTATTTATTTTAGGACTTCATCTGACAGGCAAGTACATATATGGATTTTGGTTGGTCGTTGAGTAAGGAGTAATTAAAGTGCTGATAAAATCGTATTTATATTTTAGCTTATTTTAAATGCCTTCAATTTTGGCTTTTACAGCTTTTACAATTATTCTGGTGAAGTAAATGAGCAAGCACTGAAGAATATATTATCACAGATGAAAAAGGTATTTGCTGGTTTTTTCTTTTTTGGTTATATGTATTATTTTCAGCACCTAAAACATATGTAATACTTTGACAGAATTTTAAAGCCGTATTTGTCTTCACAGTGTCCTATAAAGCAGGTGAGGAAAGGCTGGCTCTTTCTAGAAATTCAAAGGGGTTACTTTGAAAGCAAAACTAGTCATTAAAAATTTATTAATCTTGTTCTCATCTTTCCCTTGACTACTACTGTCACATCAATACCTTCCTATTCTACATTCTCACCATACCTCTCCCTTAATGTACCATTTATTCCAGGACTGAATGTTACTGTGCTTTGTTTTTTGTTTTTTTGTTTGTTTTTTCAACACAGCTGCCATAATTATTTTTATAGTGCAGGGACAAGTTCCTATAGAGCACCTAAATTGAATCCATAGCACAGTTGGTTTTCAGTTAAAACTTACTGAATGATCAAAATAGACATTTTTTTTGTAAATACTTTTTTCCTATTAAAACTTTTGCAAAAACAAAATAAGACAAACTTTTTTTAATCTTCTAATTTAAGGGTATATATTCAGTAAAATTAATTTCTTTTGGAAAATGTCCTTTGTTGAAAATGCTTAGACTCCCCCCGCCCAATTATATTTCGGTTATTGAAAGTGTACCAGTAAAAATGTTTTAGTTTCAGAAGAAAGGAAGTAGTGTCAAATTCTTCACTCTAGATGTGCAGATACAAAGCCTACTTGCTGAAATCGTACAGATTTCTAACAAAGTGGCTATTTTTTTACAATTATTTTCACTGAATGAGATTTTTCCAGTTTTAAAAAAAAGGTTTAATAATACTAACAATACATTTGTTTATTAGCATGTTACAATTTACAAAACCCTTTCATGAGAACAATGAAGATTAACAACTAAATAAATTAATGCTCCTTCCTCCTCTCTTCCTGCCTGCCTGCAAGCCTACTTGACTTTGTTCCTGCCTGTACCTTTCCTTAAAAAGAAACAACAAAAAACTTCCATTTACAATAAATAAAATTATATCCCTGTAACTGCAATTTGTCAGTTTGCGTACTTTACAAAAGTGTATATTTAGTATATGCTTTGTTTGTATGTGCCCCAAATCTTGCTAAATATTAAGAAAACCATTTTTTTAAGTCTTTCATTTCATTGCCTTAATTGTAACAGTAAAACATATAATTGTAAACATTAGGGTATAAACCTAATGTTTTCTATATTCTCTTTTAGGATGTGGTCGGTTGGTACAAATTCCGGCGTCATTCAGATCAGATCATGACATTTAGAGAGCGACTGCTTCATAAAAACTTGCAGCAGCATCTTTCAAGCCAAGAACTTGTTTTTCTGCTGTTAACCCCGAGCATAGTAACAGAAAGCTGCTCTACTCATCGGCTGGAGCATGCCTTATATAAACCTCAAAAAGGGTAAATGTTGGTCAGTCACTGACTCTCTTTAGCTAGTAGAAAAATAAACCTAATAATTTTGTCATACTTTTTGCAGCTTCCCAAATATGTTCATGGTATCACTGCATTAGATTGTCAAAATAACTCTCTGAAATGTTCTATCATTTATCTTTATAGATGGGAAAAATGAAGGCCAGGTAAGGAAATTAGAAGTCCAGAATGGAGCTATGTCTTTTGTTTCTGGCACTAAAGATTTACTATTATTTACTGTGAGGTAGAAAAAAATATGTGACTTAGCTGTTGGTTGCTAATAGATATAATGTGGAATGCATAGTACTTGAGCAGCCTTTGTATAACCTCTATAAGGAAGCAAGATAGTTCTTGAGGATCCACCAAAGTGAGTGCACTGGGACTCCTTACTAGTTGTATAAAAAACATTTTCATGGCACGCCCTGGTGGAACAGGAGTTAGGTCAATCGTTTCCAAAGGATCAAGTCACATACTCTGGGTTTGAGTCCTGGGTCCTGCGGGAAGCAACCAATGTGAACAACTAAACAAAAATATAGATTCTTCTTCCTCTACTCTCTTCCTATCTGCTCACCTATTCATTCCTGTCTGCACCTTACTCTTTCCTTAAAAAAAAATGGAAAAATAAAAATTTTTTTTCATGGAACATGAGAAGTTAAATACCTACTAAGTAATTTTAGTATTCATGGATGATAAATTTCAGCAGTACTGCCTTTTTTACATGTGCAAACCGGTTAAAATAGCCACTAAACTGCTTTTTTCATACAATTATTTTCTACACGCATTTAACTACTTTTTTTTTTTTTTTTTAAAGAAAAGTGTAGGCAGGAATGAAGGTGAGTAGGCAGGCAGGAAGAGAAAGGAGGAAGAAGCATTTTTATTTTATTTTTCATTTAGTCGTTCACACTGGTGGTTCGCCGGGTCTGGAATTCGAACCGAAGGGTATGTGGCTTGCGTCCTTTGGAGGTGATTGACCTGACTGCTGCTCCACATTTCACAACTTTTAAAAAGCTTTTGCTTCAAGTGAATAAATCTTGAGTAAGTAGTAAGTAATCGGTTTTTGGGGTTTTTTTGGTGTTTTTTTAATCTTGTATGGGAAAAGTAGTTTATGTATTAATAGGTAGATGGTAATTTTTTATTTTATTCTAATTTTACCCTTTATATTTTTATGTATTCAGACTTTTCCATAGGATACCGTTAGTGGTGACCAATCTGGGCATGTCTGAACCACTGAGTTATAAAACTGTATCAGGTTCCTGTATGTCCACTGGTTTTAGCAGAGCAATAAAAACGCACAGGTGAGAGTTTCATTTGCTTCTGTACTAAGTTAACTGCTATTCATTTTTTGAAATCTATTTATGATACAACAGCAGAATAAAAATAAAAGAAAAACTGACTAGTGATATGCACATTACTCAATAAACCAGTTTGTTTTTACTTTCCCTGTATTTCCTTCTAGCACTTGTCCATTTATAAAATACAGAAAAAGGGGTGGGGGGGGGGTGTCGAATAGCCCGCATATTTTAGCATGTATATTCTAAGCATAAGTAGCTAGCCGCATAATAATTGCTGCTTTTTTCTAAGGTTAAAGTTAAGATTAAAAACATGAAATTAGATTGGATTTAAAAAAAGAAAATATGAGGCATTAATCAAGATTCACTCATATTGTAGGATGCTGAAGTATGATGTTTTTATGATCTTTAAGGGAATAATGTCAGAAATGAAAACACTAGACTATTAGAGTATAACTTAAACCAGACTTTATTTTTCATATTCCCCTAGTGCTTAGTAGTACCTTATTGATTCTAAGATGTACAGATTTGCATTTATCTTAAATTGGGTGTTTTACAAACAATACCATAATATTGTTTTGTGCATGGGATATAAAATAATGCTGCCTCTTTCAATCAAGGGTGACTTAAATTCACTAAAATATTTTTTTAATTAACTAGTCCCCATTTCTAAGAAAGAAATCTTTTTTACTCCCTCCCTTTTTTAATCTTTATTTTATTGTAACTTCTTTTTTGAGTCCTGGCAATAGTACTTATTAGGAGGCTAAAAAGTTTGCTAGTGTGATGATAGTAGATGAACTAGGTTTCTGGCTGGTTTTGCTCTGTACAGGTAGGTTGACAAAAGTCACTTGGACCCTACAAAGCCAATAAAAGACATCATTTCACCTTAGCTACACATAAACTTTTCATTGTATCATTGTATTAAAATGAGTTGTGCACATGCCTAAGGAACTGGTAATCTTTTACAGCTCTGAATTTTTTGAAGAAGATGGATCTTTAAAAGAAGTACATAAGATAAATGAAATGTATGTATCTGTACAAGGGGAATTAAAGGTAAGTTAACATATCACACTTAAAGACTATTTCTAGAGTTGATTATCAGATTAATCACTGAACTTTTTAAGGGATAACCTGACATTTGATTAAAGTACTTTTAAAATTTTTTATTATTTTTAACACTAATATTTACTATTTATTTAGTTCACAATGCTAAATTCCATCTAGGATATTGAAAACGCATCTCAGTCTGTATTTCACACTACACCCACCACCAGCGTTTCAGTGTCCCTTACTGCCACCTTTTGTCCTATTTTTTATATTGGGTTGGCCCTGGTAGTAAAGAACTGAATTTTAGTGGCCTACCAAAATAAAAGTTTAGTCTCACTCATATTACATCTTGACTTCAGCTCTGCTGCTTTTCTAAATGTCATTTTCATTCTAGAATCCAGATTAAAGAACTGGGCTTATGTGAGACATGCTCTTCTTATGACAGAGGAAAAAGAACAAGAAATCTGGTGGAAATTCACAACAGCATTTAAAACTTTGCTCCGATCTGGCATGTCACTTCTACTCACATCTCTTGGTAGAGGATCACTTAGCAATAGGAAAGGCTATGTAGTCCTTTAGAGACTAAAAAAGGGACGCATATAGTTGGCATCGAAGCCTTCTATAGCACTGAGTTTTATCTAATTAAGTCAGTTCAGGTACTTTGAGAAATAGACATCAATAGAGTATTAAATATGCAAGAGACTTCTTGGTTCTGAGAATAAAGGGGAGGGAGCAAGAGCAGGCAGGAAGGCTTACAAGGCATTTCTAACACTTGAGAAAGGAGACAGAGCAGGGAAGATTATTGGGTAGAGGGAGCCATAAGCTGTAGGGCCAGGAAAGTTTCAGCCAGGCTGATGAGAGACTAAGCAAAGTTGTGGTACAGGGACGCACTTATACTAAGAGCCAGTGACAGAGCACAGTGTGCCCAAAAGGATGGCAGCTGAGGCTATCAGTTGACTATGCTTCCCCAAAAGGAGATCCGAGAGTCTGTTTCCATGGCCACCTTACTCATTAATATACATACTAAGAAACAAGATTAATATATTTTACATACTTCTAATGTTGTGCACTATTTTTAAAATATGAATATAGGAATTTCAGAAAATAGAAATACCCAGCATAACTACTTTCACTTTGTCATAATCTCATTTCTCTAATGTATACATGCTTTTATAAACTTGACAGTGATAGTGACAAATCTGTTATTTTTATTTGATACATTAAAAATCATTAAACAATTTTCATGTTGCTACATATTCTTGTTCTTCTTTAATGTCACTTTTTTTCTTTTTAAGGAAAAGTGGAGGCAAGAATGAAGGCAAATAGGCAGGTAGGCAGGAAGAGAAAGGAAGCAGCACCCTACCTTATTCATTTTAGTTAGTCTTTTATCCTTGATTGTTTCCCTTGGCCCTGGGTCTTGAACCAGGGACCTCAAGATATATGTGGACTGCACTTGCTGGGTAAATTAAACTGCTAGGCCTCCGGTGCCAGTGGCAACTTACAGAGCACAGTATATTATTAGTACTGCTCTGTACCCAACTTGGGCTATAATTTGCAATGTAGAAATGTTACAGGAATTGTAGACAGGCAGCACTTGAGCTTCAGGAAGGAATTAGTACCAGGAGCTGGAATGCCATCAGAACTTTCCCTTTGTGTCTACATATGCTTTTCCTCATACTGTCTACAGATCTTTGTGTGTATTCAGCCACTTGTCAATCAGAGAATGACCAACCAACAATCTGTATTTAGACATCTTCTAATCAAGAGATCAGGACTTGTTAATGGGCTACGAAGTATCTCTGCTTGGGTCAGCTAGGGGGAAAGTTGGTGAAGCAACATGAACAAGTTTGTGAGAAAAAGGCATTCTAAAAAAGCATCTGCTATAACTCCCTGTAACAATCTATTACTTGAAAAATGGAAATTAGTTAGCTTTAATTTGATATTATAGTAATTAAAAAATGTAAGTTATTTATATTCTAGTCCCAAAATGAAATCACTGAATCAAAGGTTAATAATAGTTAAAACTGCTGATAAGTAAGGCCAGTCTGCTTTTCAAAAGTAATTTACAGCAATTAAATCTTTTAAGTTTTCTTTCAGAACAGTAAAAAAGCCACATTTTTGTTACTGCCAGTTTCTTAATGTTAAATGTTTATGCATCTCGCAGAATAGTATTGTTACAAAAATGAGTTGTTTTTTTTTTCTGTATATTATCAAGGAAATGAATGGTATGATAGTTATGTGTAAATGAGAAGTTGCTACCTCTGGAGATCATTTTATAATCTCTGAAGTACCACATAAGTGCTGCTTCTTTTTAAATTCCTGGAAATAGTAAAATACAATTACTATAAAAGCAAGTATTATTTGGTATTATGTACCACAAAAGATTTTATATTATGTGAACCTAGATAGTATAGTAGTATATAACTTGGCACCTTTATCGAGGCCCTTAAATTATCTTATTTTGCAGAATATAAGCAAAAAAGTAGAACAAAGTGAACGAGCCGTAGAGAAACTACTAAAGGACGTAAACAGATTAAAAAAAGAAATTAAAAAAAGAAAACAGGCACAGATTCAAGAATCACGTAAGTAATAAAGTTCATAGGTCATTACTTTCTGTGCTTTAAAATAATTCTCACTGATTTGAATTTTCTATCAGCTATCTGCACTACCTGATAAATTTGTCCATCTGAGGATTAAATTATTTTATTAATAAACTTAAATTCCAGTGAACACAAAACATAGTATTTTAGCTATACTACATTGTTGACATAAAAGGACATAACTTTAATTTTGTCTTAGAGTGCTGTGGCACATAAATTAGATTCTGGATTTTGCACATCTGTCTCACTTTAAATGTTTTCATCAAATTATTTAAAGACTGATCTAACAGACAAGTAGATAATTATTAAAATGCTACAGAATAAATTTCATTTATTGAACTATTTTGTTTAGGAGAGACGAATGTTCCAGAAGAGCCTCAGGAGAACATTTTTCTTCGTCAAGCTTTACGAACCTTTTTTCCAGACTGTGAATTGCTTCATTCATGTGTCATCTCCTTGAAAAATAGACATATTTCTAAAAGTACTTGTGATACCAGCCACCATCCTGATGTGGTAGACAACCTGACCCTAATGGTAGAATATACCGACATGCCTGAAGCGAGTCCAGCCAGCAGCACTTTGCAGGTGACTAAGCGTAAAGCTCTAGACACTGATGACGGATGTCAATTCAAGAAATCACGACTACTAAAGGTAGAAAACAAACCAGTCAAAACAAACACGGACAGTAGTAACCCAGAAAAAGCATCTACAACAAGCAGCCTAGAAACAGATGAAGAGATTGAGAAAATGAAGGTTTCTGGAGGATATCCACAATCTCCTACTTTTTGATCCTTAATTTAGGCCAAGATTTTGATTGAAGTGGTAGAGGCAAACATTCCAATTTTCTTTTTTTAACTGTTCAGTTATTTGCAATAATACTTAGATAAGTGCTAATACATTCATTTTATAAAGTATTTAAATTATCAGATGCTTTTAAAACCAAGACCTTTTTTTTTTTTTTGCTCTTTTAAAAGCACTTTAAATAACTTTTCTTTTAAATTTGTACAGCATTCATTAGAACTGGAAAAGAGACTAGCCTTATTTTTATAATAGAAGTCTAAAGTTAATATGAACATTTATTTTTATCTAAGTCATCAAAATTCCCACTCCTTAAGTGCTGAATCTGGCAGTTCTAATAATAATGGCACAATTATAATGTGCATAATAAAAAGTAATTTCTCCCTATTCTAGAGTTCGCTACACAAAATGGCAATGCAAGTGTTTGGGATCAGTACTTAGTTGCAAAGGGCCAGTTATTAAAGTGGGAGTCGGGAGTGATACATATACACATACATATGAATGTCTATCACAGATTTCATTTTAACAAAGTGGAAGTGTACATTCATCAACCTTCTCTTGGAAGGTGAAGAATTTTTCTACAAGTGTTAATTCCAATGATTAGAGTTCTTACATAAATCACACTCATTACTTAGCCTTTACAGTTCCCAGTTTCTCTTTAAAGTGACTTGCAAAGCAACCTAAGAATGCTACTAGGCTTTTTCATGTATAGTACTCTTCCATGCCCAGTCATTCAATTCAGCTGTCCCTAATTTGACAGCTTTTTAGCTAGGGTTTTTTGTTTGTTTTTAAGAGGAAGGCAGGCAGGGAGGAAGAAGCATTTTATTCATTTTGGTTGTGCCCTTTGGGTCCTGGGTCTCAAACCCACACACTTGGGCTTTACATGGACTGCACCCCAGCTGCCAACTTAATGCCTTGAGCTTGCAGGCATTATCTTTATCAAGCTTTTCCATTTAGTTTTCATTGCAGTAGTTTTATTTCATCATGCTCATATTTCATCAATACAATAACAAATTCAATTGACAGGTCTGGGAACAGGTAATGAACTCTTGGCAATGCAGAACTAAATAGGTAGAGTCATGAGCTTTGGGATAATACTTAGGGAGGATGAAAAACCCCCATTTAATCTAGTGAAGTTTAGGTAAATGGAAATTTATTTTAGGTTTTACTGTTTCTTGTATTTGTCTTTTCCATAATTGTGGGAAATTTCCATGAAATGTACATATCACATGAAGCCTATATGTTTCATTCATTGGATGAAATGTTGAACCCACATACTCTTTCACCGTTACTTCCTATTGATAGAGCAGTCATAGCTAGTATCAAAAACTGTCTTTTATCTGTCTTAATGTATATTAGTTACCATGGGTAGCTTAATACCAGGGAAGCCGACATAATACCAGGGATGATTTGCGAAAATCACGACTTTCTGCTGGGATCATTTTACTGGAGACATGGTATCTCACAGGGCAAAAAGTTGGGAAATAGGTCATCAGGCTAAACCCTAATTTTAAAATAACTACAAACATTACCAGAATATAAATAACTTATAAGGAACATGATTCTTAAATGCAGCCAACAAATGAACAAAACTGGATACACAGACTAGACTAACAACTATAGAAGCAACAAGCAGTCGACATACGCAAATGTCTTCTGAAAATAGTACACTGAGATTTCTCCAACTGTATTTATATACTATTCAAGCTGGTCTAAATATAAAGAAAGGTAAATACAAAAGTATCTAGCTGTACTTTTATACAATGATTCATTTTAATAGCAATGCTTACTAACACAGTCCTTGCTGACTGAGGTCAGTAAATAATTGAACTTACCTGTTTTCCCTGTTTGATGACCCAACTTTCAAGGTATTCAATGAAAAGGGTCCTTAGAGGACATTCTTTCCTAGTTATTCTCCATCTTTTGGCAATTAGTTTGTATCACTGGAGTAAGATGGCATAATACACTGCACACAGTTTATTTAAAGGATACTACCAGGTTCCTGACGACTAGTTCAATATAGTTTATTTGTCCTGTATCAGCACCATTATATCCCATGAAACATCTCTACAGACGGAAGACCTAAAGCAAAGTCCTAGTCAGGCTTTCTTTCTTGCTACTTAGAAAATGTTTGTGAGTAATTTCAAGTTCACACACTGCCACATGGGATTTGTACATTATACAAGCATTCTACTTTGTTGCACCTGTATCTAAAATCCCACTTAAAAGATTTAACATTTTAAATAATTTGTTTTCTTTAGTGAACATTCACTGTTATGGAGAGTGCCTTTTGAAACACTTTTCTTCATAAGCTCCTATTAAGAGTGATAAAGTTAATTAACAGCTTCATAATTATAGCATATTTTCTACCCAAAGTTTATTAAAGTTTGAGCCATATAGCACCATACAACCACTTATTAAAAAAATGAATTTATTAACATAATTTATTCCCGATACCTTATATTACAAACTTTAGGGTCTTTGAGATACGCAGGATCCTTGTAGGTAACTGGCATAAACCCTGTAAAGAGATAATTAAAGTTCTTCACAAAAGATGAGCAAAATTTTGATTAGCCTGATTCAGAATTTCAGATGCTCTTACCCATTATTTGAGCTCTCTTTATGGCTTTTGTGATTTCTTTTTGTTTCTTCCCACAAAGACCTATAAAGGAAAAAACTTATAAATGATGCCAGTGCAGCATTCAAAATGTTTAACATTGTCTAAATCATGGTAGGCTGGAAAACTTGTAGTAGTTCAATAAATATATTATGCTTTGCAGACCATACAGTGTCATTGTTCAACTTGTTATAGATCACAAAGCAGCCACAGACTCAAAAACTAAAAAAAAAAGAAGCAGCAGGTCCAATTTGGCCTAGAGGAAATAGACCCCTGGTTTAAATAATAGTTTAGGAATGATTATATGCCCAAACATCAGTACAATAGTTTTGTTTTGCTTTGTCCTCTCTACTCCCCAGCCCACCCAGATCCTAAACCTGGATCCCATGGCTTTCAGAGACTGTACCCTAGCCGCCTGAGCCACAGAGGGGCCCCAAAATACTGTTAAGCTCAAGCTTTCTATGTGTCAGTGAACAGTTAATTCTGAGCATAAGATAACCCCTTTTGCCTAAGAAGCAGCTTTTTTTCAAAGTACTTGTAGCATCTGGTCTACCAGTGATTTATAGCACCCCTTGAAATTTTCCTGTGTTCTTAAATAACAGAAGTAGATTTATATAATTCTTACCCACATTTAAGCTTTTTAATAGGAAATAAAAATACCTGTGATGTGCCTTCCATAAATGCATCCGGTAAGTGGAGAGATAAACTGGGACAAAAGCTGTTTTAAGTTTTATTTAGAGAGGAGAGAAAGTTTGTATTAATACGTTTGTTATTTAAAACATCTAAATTTCAAAAAACAAAGCATCTATGTCACCTTTAGGTTATGTAAAGTTTTATTGATTTCAAGCAGCTTATAAAATGAATAAAAATAATGAACTTTAGTATATGCTTACCTTATTAAGAGGTCATCTTTTATCTTTTTAAAATTTAATTTTTTTAAAGAAACATCATACCATAACATACATAGGTTTAAAGTGTGCATCATCATAAATCAACATCTGTATACAATACATTAAATTTACCAGTTACATCCTTCAGATGCAATTGACTCTTTACCTGATTTGCCCTCCCCTCCCTCTTTTTTGTAATTTGATCCTAAAAGTCCATTTTTATGTGATTTGGTTCATTTGTTTCTTTTCTCTATACTACATGTTAGTGAAATCAGACGTTTGCTTTTCTCCTGACCAGGTCATCTTTTAAAATAATGAATGCAATAAAATGAAGTTAACATCTCGTTTCCAGAGTGTCAAAAAAGGTCTACAGTAGATTAATGAGCATATTCTTTAAGTGCTAAAACTGTTTTCTTGACTTTTCCAGGTATTTTTCTAAAGTATTCCTGCTTAAATAAGGTTCCTCCATCACAACAGGCTATAGGCTATCATAATACCAGACTATAGTGAGGTCTTCAAGAGGTAGACACACTGGGCCATTTGTAATTTGTTTTATTAATTTAAACTCTTTAGTACTTTCCAGGTGCCAGGCACTGTTCTTAGCACTACGCATTATCCTAATTATGCTGCACTTAAATTTTTCTTTTCTCTCTCTAAGGCGCTATCACTTTATACTTAAATCCCAGCACCATTCTGTCTCCCAGATTTGCCACTTTTAATTTGCTGAGTGCTAGACAAAAGACAAAAGTATTTGAAGCAGTGACACTGATGGTGAGGAAAAGAGATGAACTGTACCAAAGGTACTTTCTTCCAACAGCTCTGAATTTTTTCAAAAATTTTCCATCTTTTTTCAAATCTAACAATTGAGAATAATAACTGGTATAGTGAGCTAATGTTCAAACATTTGGGGCAGAAAAAAATAAATGCTGAGCTGAAATAATACTAAGTTAGGCAGGGCCAAGGGGCTCTTACTGTTTTGTTGGTTCTTTTGTTTTGTTTTAAGGAAAGGTACAGGCAGGAATGAAGGTGAGGAGGCAGACAAGAGAAAGGCAGAAGGGCTTTATTTTTATTTAGTTGTTCACATTGGTGGTGTTCCCTCCCCAACCCCCAGAGCTCTGGGTCTTGACCTCAGGACTTTGGGATGTATGTGGGACCGCAGGACTGCTCCCAGGGTGTACTAAACCACTAGGCTACCAGGGCATGCCTGGGGCTCTTATGTGACTACAAGAAATGCCTTGTATATACAAGTCTAAGCAGATTTGCAACTATGAAGTTATTAAAACAGTTGCCTCTACACAAAACCGGTTATATAACTGACTTGATTCTCATTAGGGCTAATTATTATCAGAGCAAAATCCTAAAATGAGTTATTATAAGATCTCACCTGTACATTCTTATAATCTACATGTTTTCCACACAAGATACATTTTTTAAGAGGCTCCTTATAAGGATTTTCCATTGGAATCGGCTAGGATAAAAGAAAAAAAATAAATAAAGCTTAATGTGTTCATTTTCAGTTTAAAAAATATTAAGGTTACCATATTTAAATCTACCCAGAGGATTAATTGTACCTCTTTTATTGTGATAAAGAATACAACAGCTTGGCTTGTGAAAAAAAGAAATACTTCCGAAAAGGATTTACCATTTTAAAGATTTCAGTGTTCATAGTTTGTACAAGAACTTTGTTTCAGTTGAGCTAAGGAAGATTAAGTCATGGGGGACTGTGGGATAAAAATATAGTCTGGAGTAAAAAGGGTATGAGAGAAAAAAAAATCAGTAAGGGATTCCCTCCTTAAATGTACTACCCAGATTTATAGATGAAAAATCCTTAGATTTAAAGAAAAACTTAAAGCACAATAGATATTACATGTAATTCTTAAATTAGTATAACCTCTACATCATCCCCATTTTCTTCTATCAAATGTTTTAGCAAAAGACAATACCCCTTTTGGTTCTTTCAGCTCACATGTATTGATTGAATGACTACATTCCTTCTCTACATTGTGCTAAGTGTTTTGTATGATCTGATTAATGTCAAATTAATCTTGATCATTTATTAAGACACCACTCTCCCCGACACACACCAGTGATGACTGAGACTAAGAATTGGACATGAAATATGGAAGGTCAACCTACAGGTAAACTTTTTGCAATCCCTCTGCTGGATTAACCGCAACTGGATTATTCCATTCACCAAAACTACATTTTTTTAATTCCCAAAGCACATATGTTATAACTTAAAATCTAGGAAGGAAAATATGGTACACTTCTTAGGAATCTGGTAATTCTTCAAAATTAACATAATTCATCAATGAATTATAATTTTCAAACTCAGGCTAATGGTAACTTTCTGAATTGTTTGTCCTCCAGCTGAACTTTATTCAAGTGGCTAAAATGTAAGAATTTGACCATTAGGAAAAAAATGCCTTAGAAAAAGGAAAAAACATTCTTACCAGGTCCTCATTGCTGGTTACTTGTTGAGTCTGTGAACAACTTCTCCACAGCACTGCAATTAAACAGCAACAAACCAATTCTTTTTGTTAGCTGAGTAGTTAAAAAATAATTTTTTTTAAATGGAGGCAAAATGAATTGAACACTATAAAAGAAAGGTTCTCTATGCACTATACTCACAATGAAAAGATAAAATCCTTTAGATTTAAGGACTAAGACTTAAGATGGGATGTGCTTTGGAGGGCACTGGGGAAAGAGCATTTCCACACCCATACAACTCTTATTTTCCTGAAATTTTCCCCTTCACTTCATGATCAGAGACCGGTTTTAATGCAAATATTTAAGGGAAAATCAACAGAAAGGCATTGACATTCTAAGGTAATAGATCCCCTACACGGTATTAATAGAAAAGTACAGAGAAATTAAGTGCAGAAATGATAGATTCGAAGGCCTAATGTCACCATTTCACCCTTATCCGAGACCTCAGACATCTAGAATTTGCTGTTAGATGACTCTGGAAATGTCCCTTCCTTGACAAGTTTACTGTGACATATTAGGCTTCTTTTTGATAATATGGTAAATTAAAGAAAAGGTGGGGTGGAGATACAACTATATCTCAGGCCCCCTTTAGCTATAAAATGCTACATCATGAGCCATTGCAGATTCCCACCTATTTTGGAGAAACTTAAATGCAAGGAACCTAACACTGATAATACCACCAATCTAATTAAGAGTAACGCGAAGGATGTACTGCTATAGTGCAACATAGGATATGGGGGACGTACCCGCCGGAGTCTCGGGACCTTTGAACTTGAAAGGAGCCGTTATGAAGTTCGTCAACTTTTTCCTCCCGAACCCACAGCAAACAGCGACCATCGCCGCCATAGTTCCTTGCTTCTTCTCTTTTCCTCTTTCGTAATCTTCTGACAAGTCCCTTCCGGTGCTATTCCCTGCAGAACCACGTTTGCTATTCAAAGGTTCCGCGTGGAAACGCAGGAGATCCGACAGGAGTGGGGGTTGGGGGAGGCTTTTTCAATGCGCCTGCGCGGCATATTTCGTTCTTACCCATGGCGCACCGCAAGCTGGGGACGCTTCTGATTGGACGAAAGGAAGGCGCGTTCCTCTGCTTATGCCCCCGCTTCCGTAAGGACTTGATTAATTCGTGCTTGATTAATTCTGTACCCTAGATGTGCATGGAAAGGTCACCGCAGCTTCCTCTTGCTGCTGTCCGCCACCTGTCTTCGTATCACCCCTCCGCTAGAGTTTGGCGGCTGGGTCACGGGGGACGACATTCAGGCAGGGCCCTTGGCCCCTGCCATGGATGAAGATGGTTCACGTATCCGCCGGCGGGTGTCTTTCCGCAAAAGGAGTCGTCCTAGCCTGGAGAACATTTTCACTGACCCCGAGCTCAAATCGAGTGATGAAGAGAAGGTGAAAGAGAAGGAGATGGTGGCTGAGACCCGGCGGCGGAAAATCACGGGCGAGAAACCGGTCGAGGTATAGCTCCATCAGCTGTCAAATTACCACGAGTTCCAGTTCTATTCCCATTTTTGAGTATATTACAAAGCCAGGTCTCCTACTGTGCATGGCCACTGAAAGGAGTGGGAGAGTAACTATAGAAGACATAGAATTTGAAACTCCAAAATGTCGACAGTTCCCCTTCCAGGTGCAAACAATTGACCGATTAGATAACCAACCTTCATTCCTTTACCTTATCTTTGTTATCGATGTTAAGCCTCATTAATTCCCATTTTTTTATATTGTTATGAAATGTGGACTTTCAAGGCATTAAAGTTGTACTGACAGCAAAGAAGACGTACGACTGAGACACAAACCTAGGCTTCAAAGTTACTAATGCTCCTACAGTACTTTTTGTGGTAGAACCAGTATGTGACTGGGGACTTTGTTAACCTATTTACTTTATCTGATTTTACAACAGAAATCAGGCCCTGAGAAGTGTAAGAAACTGCAAGTCTGACTCCAAAGCCTGCTTTCTTAATCACTTTACTGTAGTGCTGCCATCCCAAGTCAGTGTGCAGACTCTCCCTCCTAATTCCAAAATCTCAGGAACCGACTATCCCTGGAGATACAAGCATGATTTTGTCACAGGCCAACCTGTGTAGATTGGAGTCCGGGAGGGGAAGGGAGTACTGCAGTTAACAGAAGTTTCTGGTGAGGTGACATTCCAATAACTATATCAATGTTGCTATCCTTAAGGCACTGGCTTAAGAATTTAGAGCCTATTAACACCATACACTAGGAGTACAATTAAGTTACTTAACCTCCGTGGGCCTCCATGTTGTCTTTGGAAAAAGTGATGATAATACCTATTTCATAGAGTGATTTATGTTTAGGTCTGTCATCCATTATATACCTGGTGTAGCCCTAGGCTGAAACTTTATTCTTACTGAAGCTAGAATTAACAATAAACCTTTCTGTTTACTTCCCAGCATGACAGTGAAGAGGACATGTTTGGTGACTATGATAGCTTTGCTGAAAACTCTTTTTTAGCTCAAGTTGATGACCTGGAACAAAAATATATGCAACTTCCTGGAGATAAGAAACATGGTACTGACCTTACCACTGAAGATCTTTGTTTAGAAAGCATCAACCACAATAAACCCACTGTCACTAAGGCAGACAACTTTACTGAATTAAAAATGGATGAGCACACAAAGAACCAGAGTGGACATGAAGATGTCTCTATTGAACCTGGAGCTGATATTTTGTATGATGTACCTTCTTCACAGATTTTATACTTTGAAAATTTGAAGAGCTCTTCAAATAATTTAGATGATCAAGCTAAAGAGAGGGATTGGAACTCATCCTCACACCAGACTGTGAATGAGGAATTGGCCCATAATAGTACATACCAACCCCAGCAAATTGGCGAATCCTCTTCCATAGTTAGAACTAGTTCAAATGTGAATAGGAGAAAAAGTCTTAAAGATCATCTAAAAAGTACCATGACTGGAAATGCCAAGGCCCAAGTACCAATATTTTCTAGGACTAAACAGCTCAAAGAAACTCTCCTATCTGAAGAAATTAATATTGCTAAGAAAACAATTGAGTCATCATCAGATGACCTTGGTCCTTTTTATTCATTACCCAGCAGAGTGAGAGACCTTTATGTTCAGTTCAAGGGAATTGAAAAATTATATGGTAATATTTTTTGTTGGAATGAAAAAATTTACCACCATTACCACAATTATTAATGTAGATCAATATAAAGCAAATCTTTCCATGGTCCAAATCTTTCCTCTCTTAACCGTCCAACCCTATTTATTACTGAGCTTCTTTCCTTTCTTTCATGGTCACATTTCTCAAACCAGTTATCTTTGCTATCTCCCTTTCCTCACGTAATTTCCAGCCCACTCCAGGTCTTGGTTCTTTGCTCTCACTTAATATATAGTGATTGCGTTGTCTAAATCCTATGTTGATTTTCGTTCTTGTATTTCCTGACCTCTCAGGTTGCGTGGCACAATTGTCCAGACCCTGTTAGAAACACTTCTTTCTTGACATTCACTCCTAGTTTTTTCTCTTAATTGTCTAGCAATTCCTTGGTTTTCTCAGCTGGTGTTTCCTTGGTGGCTCTAACTTCTCTATCAAAATTTAGGTTTTTAAATGCCTTTGAATACTCATGCTAGAGTGAGAGAAAAACAGTATTAATAGCATTGGTTAAAACTAAACCTAAAAGCAGCTGAAGCTGAGGTTTAAGTGCAGAGAGATGGCACTATAACAATTATCTTGTAATAGTTTTTAAAAACTCTGGTTCCTTGCATGTATTTCAGATATGTATCATTTTAGATAAAGAAGGGACAACTGCTGCTGTATATCAGACTATCAGGATCAGATTTTAAACCAATCTTAAGTATTTCTGAAACTCCTAAGTTAGTATCTTATGAATCATGAAAACACGGGTTCTTATTGTGAGAGAAGATAATTAAGTTGGAGAAGTAGGATTACAGGAAACAAAGTCTAAGACTCTGTAAGAGTAATAAATTTCAAGATGAGAGTTCTGCAGTTTAAAAGTTGATGGTGTGTATTGCCCTCGAAGTAGATGTTAACTTTCTTCCCTCTGATTTTCTTCTAGCAACTTGTTCTTTGTTTAATCTGCATCTGCTGTCAGAATGAGGAGCCTGAGGACAGGGCTCTAGCTCAGCTCTTTTTCTTTATGTAACTAGCACTAGTCTGGTAGGTTCTCAACTGCTGGGCACTGCCAGCCGAGTTATGAATTCTGGCAATCATTTAATTTCAAGTTTAGCCATCTGACCCCTTAGCTCCTGACCTATAAAAAAGAGATGATGATCATAATAATAGTTGTTTTGCAAGTTTGGTGTCATAGACAAACCAAGGTAGACTCTGGTAATGGCTCTTAGTAATTATATTGGTGAAGTCTAAATAAGAATTTCAGTAAATAACTTTTTATGTTTTTTAAAATCTTAATGACATGACCAATCTAAAGTGTAAATATGTGTGCTGCTTTTCTTTGAACTAAAGCTGTGGTTCTCAAAATGTGGTTTCTGGACCACAGCATCAGCCTTATCTGGAAGCTTAGTTGAAATTCATAGTATCGGGCTCGACCCTCTACCTACTGAATCAGAATTTCTAGGGGTAGGACCTGTCATTCTGTTTTCTGACTACTCCAGATGGTTCTGAACTGCCAAAAAATTAAGAACATTGAGCTAGAAGACCTCAGCTTTCTGCTGTCATTTTTACCCTTTAATTGTAGAATTATATACTTAATGTGTTTTATACAAATGTTAAGAACTAGGTTAAGGTGTGCCGTGGTGGAGTAGCAGTTAGACCAGCTGTTTTCAAAGGAGTGCAGTCCACATACTTCCCAGGGTCCCGACTGCATCCTGGTTCAGGAGAACAATCAATGTGAACAAGTAAAAGTAAAGTGAAATATTTCTTCCTCTTGCTGCTTGCCTGCCTACTTGCCTTCATCCTGCCTACACCTTTCCTTAAAAAAAAAAAAAGAAAAAAAAAGATCGGTTAATGTAATTAAAAAAAATTATTTTCCAGCCCCAGGTCTCAGATCTAGGTCTTTGGCTTTCATAACCTGTAACTTAGTTCCAGAGCTACCAGGGGCACTCATATAATTTTTCTAAGGTGTGAAGATACCTGATATCTCATTTTTATCACTTTATACTTTAAAAATTTGAGTTGGGTAAAATATATGGGCAAGTTGTGTTCACACATATATCACACAATTTGATAATCGGTGATACTAGCCTGAAGTATTTAAAAATATTTAAATATTAGATGTAACTAAGTATTTCTGAAATACTAAAGAAACGAAAGTATGTAGTCATTTGCAAACATTTGGAAACCACCAAAACACAATAAAAGTAACTTGTAATGGTCATTCAGGTATAATTTTAATACTTTTGTAATATATCTTATTTTTAATTTAACAATATATGCAATTCCAACTTTTCTATGCATAGATTCTTTTCTAATTTCTGTACATAACTTTTCATACTACCCAGCATACTTATGATCTTATTATTTTTTTGCTTAATATTGAGCACATACAAATCAATCATCAACCTATCTTCCACATGCTTTTTTGAAGAAGAAGAAGAAGAAGAAGAAGAAGTACAGGCAGGAATGAAGGTGAGAAGGCAGGCAGGAAGAGAGAGGAGGAAGAAGTATTTTTATTTAGTCTATCCTGGTTGTTCTCCCCAGTCCCCAGTCCCTGGTCCCAAACCCAGGTCCTTGGGATGTATGTGGACTGTGCCTGCTGGAGACAGCAGACTTAACTGCTAAACCACCAGGGTCTGCCTCTACTTCTATTTTCAGTCTGCAAAGAATTTATATCTGCATCTACAATTATTACATATGATTGCGCAATACTTCATTCAGTCTAACCCTCCCCACCTTTTATGACTTTGTTACGTATAAGCAATGCTCTGATAAACATCCTGCACATCATTCTTGTATGCCCTTACTTTTATGTCTAGAGATATAGACACCTAGAAATAATGCTGCTCTATCAGGGGCAATGTGCACTTTTATTTTTGATTCTGCTAGATTTCTCTCCAAAAAAATTGTGGCAGTTTATGCTCATGTAAACCATAAGCAAGAATGCCTGTTTTTTTTACCCACTGTTGTCAACCCTGGGCTTTCCATATGTGGGGCGTTTTTATTTTGCCAACCCAATAGGTCGTAGTTGAGCGTCTTTTCATGTTTATTAGTCATTTGCATTTCTCCCTGTTGGAAGATACCATTTCATAACTTTTTCCCATTTTTTTAGTGATAAAAAACAAAGGCGTATTCTGAAGTCTTTGGGTAATGTAAATCATTATCAAATTATCCTACAGAGTAGTTGTACTAGTTTTCACACCATGTTTTGGACCTTTTTATGAATTTTACCTTGCTGAACTGTGGTATCCCTAGATGTGCCGGTTAATGATCCTAGTCTTTTATGGTTTAAACAAACTCAGTTAAAAATCATTAAAAATAGTATTTAGGCCATTCCAAGTTCAGTTCCCCGTTAGCTCCAGGTAAACAGTCTTTCATAGTTTGTGTAAAACCTCAAACTTTCTCCCTCAATTCCCTCTAAATTGGTGTTTGGGTAACTGAGGAAGTAGAGCATAAGAGGAAGAATGAATTCACACGGATCCTGGTAGTGTTCTTTAACTCCTCTGCTGTCCCAGATGAGGCCTTTGTCCAGCAGGTTACTGCTTACCCTGCTGGGATCAGGCCTAAATCTGTGCTGGCAATTAGGTGGGCTAGTTGCATTCCCTCTAATCAGGCCTGTGCTAGACTCATTGGTTCTGCACATCAAGTGAATACTGGCGATCTTTGACATTTAATATTGATGTATGATTATATTTATCATGAGAAGATTGTTGCATAGTAGAATTTGATTTTTCTTAGAAAACTTTCTTGAGATTGAGACTCTAGAAAGAGAAAATGATGTTTTTTTTTTAACTTCACAGAATGGCAACATACTTGCTTAACATTGAATTCTGTGCAAGAAAGAAAAAATTTAATATATTCCCTACCAACAAGTGGTGGAAAAACCCTTGTGGCTGAGATATTAATGCTGCAAGAACTGCTTTGCCGGCGGAAAGATGTTTTAATGATCTTACCATATGTGGCAATTGTCCAAGAAAAGGTTTGATTTTTTTTTTAATGAGTGGTATTTGCTTATATTATTTTGGTATTGAGATATAAAAACTAGCATAGACATTACAACTTTTGAAAGGTTGTATTATAACAAAAGTTTCGGGTGTGCATCATTGTAAATCAGCATTCGTATAGAA
The DNA here is from genome assembly GCA_004363575.1 of Solenodon paradoxus. Taxonomy (NCBI): domain Eukaryota; kingdom Metazoa; phylum Chordata; class Mammalia; order Eulipotyphla; family Solenodontidae; genus Solenodon; species Solenodon paradoxus. Next base: position 2,353,321 of record RJWH01000021.1, read on the forward strand.
TACATTAAGTTACTAAGTCAAATGTAACAACTTTATTAAATGAGAAGAGGTAACTATTAATGGAGAATTAATATTCTTAAAATGTGCAAAAGCAATATGCAGTAGTTACTGAAAATCTTTCAACACTAATTACCTGTTGCAGTTTTGTTTTTAAAATGGTGGATTAAACTTTAAATGTTCTCTTGATATTTAATGTGCTTTTCAAGCAGGAATTAACCAACTTTTTATCAAAATAAGTTATTCTGATGCTTTTTTTTTTACATCCTAGTAATCAGGTGAAGTTAATTTTCATATGAAGTTAATTTTCATATGAAATTTAATTTAATATTAATATTAAATATTACATTCATCTTGGAAAGATCAACACATTTTGACAGTTCTTAGATCTATCTTATCTATGACCTTGTTCCATTGATCAGTATTAAACATTTAAAATATTTTAAATACCCATGGGCACTTAATAATTAGAGTTCTTATCTGTTTATTTAAATTAATGTTTAGATTTCAGGTTTGTCAAGTTTTGGTGTAGAGCTGGGTTTCTTTGTTGAAGAATATGCTGGAAGCAAAGGAAAGATTCCTCCAGTTAAAAGAAGGGAAAAGAAATCACTATATATTGCCACTATTGAAAAAGGACATAGTCTGGTGAATTCCTTGATTGAAACTGAAAGGATTAGCTGTCTAGGACTGGTTGTTGTAGATGAGGTTAGTTACTACTTTTGTAATTTATCAATATTTTTATTATACTTGTATTTATTATTATATGGCTCTGCTTAGTACCTCTATGAGAATAAGTAATTTATTTTAACATATACACAATACAAATGAAGACATTTCATGCTTGATAATCTTAAATTCATTTTTTTGTATATTTAGTTTTATAATAGTACTTATGAATTCCAGAGGTATCAGGATGTTGACCCCAAAAGTCCTTAACTTGAATATGCACATGTACCTTAGCTGCTATAGCCAAATTGTTCAGTGATAAAGCAAGGATTACTTCATGTCATTCAAATATATATGCATGTTTTATATGGTTATTATATGCAGATTTACTTTTCTCCGTTTTCTTTTGAAACCTCAAAGTTGCATATGATTGGCGAAGGGAGCCGTGGGGCTATCCTGGAAATGACCCTAGCAAAAATACTCTACACTAGCAGTAAGTATTTTTTTTCAAACTGTTTGATGGCAATGGTATTTAAACATATGTAGCACTTCATAATCATTCATTCAAAAAATATTAATTGAGTAGCTACTGTATGCCAGGCTCTACTTCAAGTACTTGGGTTATTAGTGAATAAAACCAAGTCCTTGCTCTCGTCAACCCTATGTAGTGAAAGTGAACAGACAATAAATAGATAAACAAAAAAGCACATGGTGTGTCAGATGATAGCAAGTAAAAAAATATAAAACAGAGGAAGAGAGAACAATCACCTACTTGGTATAACAGACTATAACAAATGTGCTTGTATCAAGTTTTCTTCAGAATCTTGACTTCATCATTATTTTTTCCTTTTGGTGCTGTATGATTATTCCTTTTTGGTTTCCTTACTATCTCATGGCATGGACCATGTGTTAGCACTGAGAGAGCATAGAATAATGGCTAAGAACAGACTCTAGAGCTAGATTCAAATCCTGACTCAATTTTGCTCAGTATGTGACCTTGAGCAAATTATAGTAACTCTGCCTGTGTTCTCTATGCATCAAAAAAGAATGAGAGTAATTGAATTTTCCTTAGTGAATTGCTGTGCAGGTGACATGAGTTAATCTGTAAAACATCTGTTATAGCACCTACATATATGTGTTTACTCTTGCTTCACAAATTATTTATATTACCAATACCTTACACGTAATAGTTTTTTAATTAGTGTTTTATTTGTTTACAATACATTTCACCTCCATCAATGTGTGTATCAGCAAACCCACCACCAGAGTTCTAGTGCCATTTGCTTCTATCATTTTTACCACCTCTATACCAGTGTCTATAATTTCAAACCCCACTCTGATAACTACAATCTTGATTTTAGCGTATAAGAGAATTTTGTTATGTTTTGTTAGTTTATTCATTTTGTTTCTTTATATTACACATATGATTGAAATTATATGCTGTTTTTCTTTTTCTTTCTAATTTTGCTTAGCATAATCAGCATAGATTCCATCCAAGTTGTTGCAAAAAATAGAATTTCATCTTTTTAAATAACTGATATTGACTATATCATATACCATTTTCTTTATTCCAATGAGTATTTTATACCACATTTTCTTTATATAGTTGACCATTGATGGGCATTCAGGTTGATGCCATATCTTGGCTATTATGAATTGTGCTGCTATGAACATAGGGCTACAAATATCTTTTCAAATTGGTGTTTTTATATTATTTGGATGTATACCTGGATGTGGAATTGCTGGATCAAATGGTAGTTCCATTTTTAATTTTCTGAGGACTCTCCATACTGTTTCGATAGTTTGAAGTAATTTACATTCCCACCAACTGTATAAGAAGTTCCTTTTTCTCCATACCCTCAACATTTGTTGTTTCCAGTCTTTGCTAAAGACCATTCTCATATGTGTGAGGTGATATCTTATTGTGATTTTGATTTGCATTTCCCTAATAGTAAGTGAGGTTGAGCATGATTTCATGTGCCTGTTAAACATCTGTTTGTCTTCTTTGGAGAATTAATAGATACTTAAATGAAATGAATCTCTAGTTTTTACTTCCCGTTCTCCTTTGTAACTCTTCTAAATGTGTTCATTAAATATACTGTCATTACCATACAGTCATTTAAGCTCTTCTCCGGATTCCTGTTTCATGTAGTTTCTGCTAATTCTTAGCCACACCTATGACATCAAGTATCCATTCGTGTTTGATGACTCCCATTCTTTATATCCAACTTACACCTCTCTTTTGGTAGTATCATCTACCAACTGGACAGTCCTACTTTAATAACTTGTGAACAGTTCAGATTTCTCATGTCCGAGTCTAATGCATTTCCTCTATATCTTCTTGAGTTTCACTTCCTGCCACCACTTGCCAGCAGGCCGGCAAAGCCAGAGTCTTACAGTCTCCACTTTTGCACATTGTGTCAGCAGTCAAACCCTATTTGGCTTACCCAGTTAATATATTTTTAAATTCTCCTCCTCCTGTCCTTCTTTACTATCACATATTTAGCTCAATTTCTCAATTTGTCTTACCAAGTTTATCACAGGAATCATCAGGCTTTTTCATTTGTCTTCTGTCTTGACCGTTGCCCTTCGAATCCGTTTTCTCTAGTGCCGTTAGAATGATCCTTCCCAAATGAAAATCCAGTTAGTTCATTTTACTATTTTTTATATTTTTAATTCTTTAGTAGCTTCTATTTATTTCTGCATAAATCCCAGATTTCTTAGCACAGCCTTCCTTGATATAGCCACATGCGCACCTCTTCAACTTCAGCATCCACCCTTATGTAATGGGAAAAAAATCTTTCAGATAATATCGTGAATGATAATTTCAAGATAAAATATAGCTATAATAAAGAATCCTTTGCAAATAAGGCTTGTTTAGTTTTTGATAGAATAGCAAGCGCATAGGAAGCCGCCATTTTGTACAACCCAGAAAGTCCTGCAGCTTCATGAGTTTTACTCCACCTTTCTTTAAAAAACAGTTTATAATCTGACGGTAAGATCCCATAAAGGACTTTTTATGTAGCAAGAGTTTAGGACCCATTCAGCCTGCATTCCACACTCTATATCTGCCTATAGCTGTTCCTATGGAACATGTACTAACTTTTCATACCTATGGTCCAGAGTCAGCAATAAGCATATTTATACTCATTATAATTGTTCAGAAGTCTTAATAAAGATCCCGCTTCTTGTAAAGTTCAAAATTTTATAAAATTATAAATAGCAACTTTAAGTAAAATTTGGCAATTTTACTTTGGTAAAATATTTGTGTTTTTCTTATCTTTTCTCTCTTCCCCTTTGCAAATTCACTTTTGAACACACAAAAAAAGGTTGTTAAAATTACTATTGTATCCTAAATAGCACATTTTCCTCAATATTTTGTTGTTTTTTTTTTTTTTTTTTTAGAAACAACTCAAATTATTGGCATGAGCGCTACATTGAACAATGTTGAAGATCTACAGAAGTTCCTTCAAGCAGAATATTACACTAGTCAATTTAGGCCAGTATGTACCTAAGGTTTACTTATTACGTATCATTTTCCTTAGAAAGAAAAGTAGCAAATGTACTATATAAAAAATTCTATAGCGAAGGGGCATAATTCCACTCACTGTGACTATACCCTAATAAGAGTTTGTGTATAGAGAATGTAAATTCTAGGGCCAGGTATCTTGACCTGAGTCACTAATGTGTCTGTAGCATCTAGAACAGTGCCTGGCCATGGGCCTTCAATGAATATTTATTTAATGAAATTTTCCAGATCAGTTTTATTTTTCTACTTCTTATTCTTTAAGCTATATTTTTTTCATTTGGTTAGAATTTAGTGATTCGTGTTTTGAATTATTGGTATATAAAACATCTAAAAGTTAAAATACTTTCCAATATGTATGTTTTAGTAGCTTTAGTGCTTTTAAAGTAAGTTAAGACTTAAAAACTCCCAAGTAACATTACCAAAAGACTTGATGAAAGTAAATAAATGTAATTCATAGTTTTTTTGAAAGTAGCTTATGTACATTATACTCTGTCAGCAGTCCTGGGGTTTGTGTTCTATGTCTAAATACATTTTCAGAAAATAATTTTAATTTGAAATTTGATGTTTTTACATTTGTAACAAATATGAGAACTTTCAAGAGATATTTTCTGAACTTAATTTGTCAAATTAGATTATTGTTTTAAAAATGCAGTGAACTATATTTGCACACTATTTCTTGGTCTACAAATACTTAAAAATAATATGAGAATAATATTAAGAATTAAAATTTATCACTAATAAGACAGTAAGTTTTAGATTTTGAGAAATAACACAAATAATTCTTTAATAAAAGTTAGACTAAGAGCACTTGTCTCTTTTATACTTTTTATGACAAATACAGAGTTTCCGATTTCTTTTTAGATATGTGACAATTCAAAAATATTTCTCTAAGGATATTTGTCCCTAGTTTGATTGAAAGGTAGAAAAAAGGTAACCCAGAAAAGGGTAGAGAAAAAAATTTTAAGTTGAAGCGTGTTTCCATACCTTCGAAAAACTAAGTTTTTAATATAGCTATCCTTTTATTATAACATATTTTATAAAATATAAATTCTAGAAAGGGATTAAATTGATATTAATTGCAATTGTCCTTTTAATTCAAGGTTGAATTGAAAGAATACCTAAAAATAAATGATGCAATATATGAGGTTGACAGCAAAGCTGAGAATGGTATGACTTTTTCACGTCTCCTTAATTATAAGGTAATGTTGATAATCCTTGAACATAAGGTCCCTAGACTTTGTGTACAGGTGCCCTGCGGCTCCATAGATGATTCACATAGGTACCATGGAATCATTTCGATTTTTGAAAATAGCAGTTGACACTTGACATCTGTTGGCCACCATGTAAACTACTGGTTTGATATAGTTTCCCATTTCAGATCACATTACATCCCTTTCTATGATATCATCTTTATGAAGTTGGATTTTTTTCCATAGGTATTGTAAGCATGTGAAAATCAGTGTGGGACAGGATATGAGGGTGGATATATCAAATCTTATTCCAAGGCTTGAAAGACTGTGCAGTGCCCGTTGTGCATACATCCCAATAGTTATGATTATTTAAGAATTAAATGCAAATATATTTTCATTCAGTTTATGTGTTTTCTTTATTCTTACATCTACTAAGTTGTGAGGAAATGCATGCATATTAAATTATTTGGGCCCGACTACCTAATAACCAAAATGATTAGGTATTTCTTTTGGCCTTTGGGGTGCCATGAATCAAGAAAATTTGGAGACCTCTCTCTTAAATCTTTGTTCATTCAGCAGCAAAAAGAAACATTTGTGGACTATGTAGTTTAGATATTAGTGTATGAAAGTGTTAAATGTTAATGTCTAATATGTTAATATTCTGTGTCTTATACAAAGGATATCAAAGGAAGAAAGGGACTTTACAACAGTTTTAGAATTCTATTAAAGTATATTATTCTTAATTGCTATCTTAATTCATTTTTAATGAAGTCAAAAGAAAATGAGGTGATTTTAAATGTTATATTTTTCTTCATGTCTTTGAGTTCCTTGTGTCTATTTGATAGATATACTGTATATTTCTGAAACTGACCTCTGGTATGATTGAATCTATATTTTGGAAAATTATTAGTAAGAGGTGTAAATCCTTAGACTAATATTAGCATCAGTCTGTTTCTCCCTGAAAATGTTTTTGTTTTGCTTTGTGGAAGATGGGCAGACATGCAGTGCAGTTATTAATAACATTAATTCTTTTCACTTCTTTAATTTAAAGCTAAATACACCTAACAAAACCCTAGTAACCTGAAAGTGGGAATTAGCATTTTGAGGTTTAGTAAAGGCTTCATCTTTTCTTTTAAATGCTCAGATTTATTAAAGGAGAAGTTCAGATATTATGGATGGCTGAGCTTTCAAAGCGTATTGGTAAAATGAGGGATTTGGGGGTTGCTAATTACCTTGTTCCTACATCTTGTTGTGCAGTATTCAGATGTTCTCAAAAAGATGGATCCTGATCACTTGGTAGCATTGGTGACAGAAGTTATTCCCAACTATTCCTGCTTGGTGTTTTGTCACACTAAGAAGAACTGTGAAAATGTAGCAGAAATGATATGCAAATTTTTAAGCAAGTATGTTAATGTAAAAATATTCTATTGTTTTATTTTTATCATGATCTACATGCTGTGTATTCTTTTATTCAGTAAGCACAAATTACTTCTTGTAGAATATCATATTAAATTGTTATACTATATTCTAGAGACCCCAACTCTGAAGAATGTTTATGTGAAATTCACATATGTGAAATTGCCAGAGAAAAATTCTTAGGCTACAACTAAGAGAATGCAAAGTAATATGATAGTTTAGATCACTGATTCTCAACTTTGGCTGCACAGTGAATTATCTCCAGGGGTTTTTAAAAGTGCCCAGACTACGTCCTGGAGATGTCAGAATCTCTAAAGTTAGAACCCAGGCAGCATTATTTTGTAAAGCTCCCCAGGTAAGTTCAACATATAGCCATGGTCAGTCATTGGTTTTGATGGTCATAATGACTAATCACTATGATCACTATGGAGACAGATTGTATCCAGTTTAACTGTATCTTTCTCTTTAATTAAATATTGCTGCCTTGGTTTTTGTTTGTTTGTTTGTTTGTTTTAGTAAACTTCACACTTAAGTTGTATGGACATTTGAATTGAATTCTCTAAATAACAAATTTATTTGTAATTTCATAGTATTTTAATATTGGCTCTATTATAGAGATAGGTTTAAAGTGACTAAGTTTGAACAGTTCATGTTTTTCTCAACCTATGGTTAATTTTCTCATTTTTTTCAGACTGTTTTGACCCCTTCTTCAGTTCTATGTTACCATTACCCTGGATTCTGATTGAATTGTCTTCTACTCTTTCTCCCAATCCTACCTGAGACCCATGGATTGGTCTAAAAGAAAGTTAAATTATTGAGTAACACAGAGATACAGATGTTTTGCACAAAGTCATGGAGTTTCCCTTTTTGCTAACTGGTGGTCTGCCTTTATAATGATGATGATGTTTATAATAATCCAAAGAAATTAAATTATTGCTGTAGTATTCTCAGTGAATCGCTCATTTTCTTAGAGTAATTTAAAGTAATATAGCACTGACTAATTGATATGGAAACTTAGAGACAAATAACTGACTGGGAGACATGAGGTTTATTTATACCCTTTACTTATTTTGCTTTTTAATAATAATAGCTTATTGGGGTCATAAATGTTTACATTTAATATTGAAACTTTAAAAAAAAATGGGTTCTGGTGCACCCTGGTAACTCCGGTGGTTCGTTTGTGGCTCTGGCGTAGTCCACACAGAGCCCAAGGACCCAGGCTTGTGACTCAGGGAGACCATCAAAAGTGAACAACTACATAAATAAATAAATGTTTCTCTCTCTTGCTTCCTGCCTGCCTCTCTCCCTGCCTTCGCTGCTGCTTGCTTCCTTCCTCTTTAAAAACTAATTAATGATAAAAAATATTGTTTCTCCAAACCCTGTATTTATGAATTGTAATGGAATTCATTAATCTCCTAAAGAGCAGGAATTACTTCTTTCTAAAGGAAATTCCCTCTAAGATACATTTTACATTTTGCTGCTTTCATAAAGCGAGTGTTCCGAGTATTGTTTAACCCTTTTTTGGGTGGTTGTTAGCTGCAATGTTGAGTCATAGTTATGGTGACTTTTAAATCTAGGGCAATTGAAATCTAGGGTTCTGTTCTCAGTAGTGGCTTTAAAATGTGATTTTTTTAAAAAGTCCTGGAATAGCAGCTTGTATCTTAATTGCTTGCCATCTTATCATAAGTTTTATGGGCAATAAATGGAGTAAAATACCTGGACAGTCGAATATGGCTGTATGTCTACTTAAGTGATGAGACTGCAGCAGATGTTACCCAAGTCATTGTCTCAAGCTCAAGAAAAAATATCTTCTTTGTAGCTGTTATTCCTTTTGACTTCTCAGTCAAGGTTGTCTCTTAAACACTTTTGCTGATAATTGCCAAATCTCTGGTTATACCATTTTCTCTGAAAATCTTCTTTAAAAATGATTTTATAGTGGTTCTTAACCTAGAATTCAGGCTAAGATCTGACTCAACTTGCTTTTCCACGCTTATTTCATCTATTATTTATTGTCCCTCACCTCACCCAAACTGAAATACTTCTCTGTGCTTTGAGCATCCCACCTTCCCATCAAAGCATGATGCCTTTATCAGACTTCACACTTTACAAAAAGTACTCTCCTCTACCCTTTCGTTGCCACCTTTCTAGCATTTGTTCTTTGAAGATCTCAATATTCTCAGATCTCAGTTTCTCCCACAAACCCTCTTCTTTTAGCCATATAAAATCTGGTCAGTTATAAGTAATGTCTCTTTTCTAAAATTATATGGTGATTATCTATATTCTCATCCCATATAAACGTAATACCTTGAGAAGGGTTCATCCTATACCCTTCTTTCAGGACGTTGCACACCAAAACACAGTAGCGGAAAGCCAGCTCTCTCTTCTTAACGGTCACTTCTCCTTGCTGATGATGGCTCTTGACTGATTTCTGCCCAATTCTTCATAGTTTTCCTTTTGTCTCCTTGCTTCTTCTCATTTCTCAACTTCTTATGAAATTATTGACCCTCTATGGTTAACAACAGCCAGAGTTCTATATTCTTTCCACAGCAGCCCAGAGCAGTACAAGGCTGTGTAACTGTGTATCTGTTAGACTATATTTGTTTACTACTAGTATTCAGAAGTTGTTGCTTCACAGTCTGTAGTTAATCATATTTAGTCTGTGCTTTTCACCTTTTTCTAAAAGGTATTTAAAATTATAGGTGCTTCCAGGTATGGAGATATGATAGGGCATTATTGAGGTTTCTAGAATGCTAATGTTTAGACAGTGTTTTACATGTAATGCTTATGATTTAAAATATATGAATATGAATCCATCTCCAGTCAAGGAAATGTATGTTAACTCCAAATTTCTAAATGCTGAATTGACATCAAACAAATTATCTTTAGTAAAGACGTATGTTCTAGTGAAAAAAATAATTCCTAGTGAATTCTAGTGAAAAAAATAAACCTGGTGCCCATTGGTTTATAGGAAGTACAGGAATGCATTTCAAGAGGCCCGTGAACCCTCAAATTATATGCACAGTGCTATACCTATGCGTATATTTGTTGTTGTTGTTTTTCCTTAGATTTTCCCAGGGATATGTGAGAGACTCCTAATGTTTAATGAAGTCTGTAAAAATTCTAAGAATATTTTATATATTTGTATCAATAAAAGTAATATTAAAAAAATTTTTACATGCATCTGTTAAAATGATGGACACTTTGAGAAGTGTCTAAGTCTATAAGATTAAGAGTTCCTATTTCTAACAGATCTTTTTCCTAGGGACTATCTGAAACACAGAGAGAAAGAAAAACAGGAAGTGATTCAGAACTTGAAGAATATCAGCAGTGGCAACCTGTGTCCTGTTTTAAAACACATCCTCCCATTTGGAGTTGCCTATCACCATAGCGGTTTAACAAGTGACGAAAGGAAGCTTTTGGAGGAGGCTTATTCCACAGGAGTTCTCTGCCTTTTTGCCTGCACATCCACCCTAGCAGCAGGTGTTAATTTACCTGCTCGAAGGTAAAATAGAAGAAACTATTGGCTAAGCTAAAAACTTCTAATTTCTAGCATACTACGAGTTTTGCTGTCATTTTACTCTTTCTCAGTGGAGTGTGAGAATTCATCAAATGTTTTTCAGCATTTGCAGAGTTGACTGATTTATTCTCGTTAGCATTTTAATGAAAATAGCATGAGTGGATATTTTGGCATTAGAATTCCTTCTCTCTTAAGCTCTCTATCTGGTTTTCTTATTGGGCTCTATTATCCTAGGTTTATAGAAACAGTTGACACGCTACCCACCTTTTTTTTGTGTGTGTGTGATCTGAAAGAGAATATTTAACATAGAGATTTCCTTATTTCCTTGAAACCTCAGAGCATTGATCCAAGAGGACTTTCAGTCTGACATCATTTTTTAGAGTAGACTTTTAACTATCAGTTACTACCAAAACAGCAGGTCTGTTTCATTTGTTTCTGTTCTTTAAAATATAAGTTCCTTACATTTCAACTTTATTTTGCCCCCAAATCATCGATTTGATAAATCTTATGTGTTAAAAATTTGTCTTTTCTGCCAGTTGTGTAGTTTTATAAATTGCAATGAGATCACAGACGTTAACTGTGTTGTCATTTGGTCCATTTTCTATTTATGATTCCTTAATCTGTCAGTTTCAGAGGTTCCTTAGTCTCTACTATAAATATGGAGTTAACAGTTTCTCCTTGTTACATTTTAAAAGTTTTTGCTTTGTGTGTTTCCAAGCTATTTAGTTATACAAAAGTTTACTACAAATATCTTAATGCTGAATTATGCCTTTTGTCAATATATAAGATTCTTGTTTTTCTCATTTATTGATTTTGCTTTGAATATTAGAACTTTTTTGCCAATTAGCTATTTTTCCATTCTTTTTATTTCCAGCCTTTGTCTCCAAGTTTTCTATTTTTCAGATAATTGGAGAAAAAAGATTAAAAGTTGCATATCCTATTGCACTTATTTCAGGTGTTACTCTTAAATTTCAGCGCTTGTAATCAAATATATTGTCTATCACTTCAGAATAAATCACTAACTGTAACCTCTCCTGAAGATAATGAGTATGTTCTCCTACTCTACCTCATGTCTTTTACAGTTACTTAGAAATTTAGTTATAGATTTTTAATTTTCTGTCATCTTATAATCAATAATTATTTAAACTTACTTATAAATTTTACTTACTTTTTACTTAACCACTACCTCTTATATTCCACATCCTCCTTCTGTGATTCATTTTTTATTTTGCCATCCTTGAGGAATCATTTTTTAAGCGCTACATTGACAGTAACATTTTTGAGTGTTTACGTAGTTTAAGATATTTTTATTTTAAATTCACATATTATTTTTTTTTCATTGAATTTTGTTTTAGTGGGTCTCGAAATTTTTCTGTGACAGATTTTTGGTCAAGTTGTTTCCACTTAAAAAGTAATTTTAAAAACTAATAACTTAAAACTGCCATACACAAACATACACACAAACACGCACACACGTGCGCGTGCGCGCACACACACACACCCCAAATGGTCCACAAAGCATTCTCCTTTCCTTCTGAAGGTTTTTTAATTCATTGTTGTCATTAACCAGTCTTTATAATTAAACTTAAATAGCCAATTGAGGCAAGGAGTTCTGAGACCATTCTTCCACCACTGATTAAGAGTAGGGTGGCAGGTATTGGGGACAATATTAATTTTGCCTTCTGAGCTTTCTGGGCAGACTTGGTGAGCCCAGCTCCTTCTTGTTCACTGCTTTGATGACACCCACAGCAACCGCCTCTCTCATGCTACAAACAGCAAAATAGCGCAGAGGAGGTTCATCAGAGAAGCTCTCAACACACATAGACTTGCCAGACACCGTATCAATGATGTCAGCCTCACCAGATTTCAAGAATTTGGGGTCATCTTCCAGTTTTTTTCCCAAAACAACTATCCATCTTTTCCTTCAACTCAGCAAACATGCAAGCGATATGTGCCGTGTGACAATCCATCACAGATGTATACCTGGCACTGTTTTGACCTGGATAGGTCAGAATCATCACCTGAGCAGTGAAGTCAGGTGCCTCCATTGGTAGGTCATTTTTGCTGTCACCAGCCACATGGCCATGATGAACATCATTGATAGACACATTCTCAACATTAAAGCCCACGTTGTCGCCAGGAAGAGCTTCATTCAAAGCTTCATGGTGTATTTCACTTCACTTTTAACATTCCCTAGAGCAAAGGTGACCACCATGCTGGCTTAAGAACACCAGTCTCAACTCAACCCACAGGGACAGTACCAATACCACCAATTTTCAGACATCCTAGAGAGGCAGGCGCAAGGACTTGCCTATGTGATAAGTTGCTGGCAGGATTCAATCCAGAGTTTCAAATAGAGTGACTCCACTGGCACTGCATCTTTACAGGTGACTTTCCATCCCTTAAACCAAGGCATATTACACTTGACTCCAGCATGTTGTCACCATTCCAACCAGAAATTGCCACAAATGCTACTATGTCCCAATTTTCTTAATGTAGGTGCTTGCTTTTTTAATGATTTCCTTGTGTCTATTCTGTCTATGGTGACTGAGAGGAATCCACTTTGTTAACACCAACAGTGAGTTGTTTCACACCCAGAGTGTAAGCCATCAGGGCATGCTCACGGGTCTCCCCATTCTTAGAGAAACATGCTTCAAATTCACCAACACCAGCAGCAGTAATCAGGATGGCACAGTCACCCTGAGATGTACCTATAATCATGTTTTTGATAAAGTCTCTGTATCTGGAGTCATCAATGTTGGTCACATAATACTTGCTGGTCTTGAATTTCCACAGGGAGACATCAATGGTGATACCACGCTCACCTTCAGCTTTCAATTCATCCAAGACCCAGGCACACTTGAAGGAGCTTCCTTCTCAGACTTATTGATGGTTGGTTTGTGGATCCCACCACATTTGTAGATCAGATGACCAGTAGTAGTAGACTTGTGGAAATTCATGTGTCCAATGATCACAATGTTGATGTGAGTCTTTCCCTCTCCCCTTTGGCTTAGATTTAGTGGTGCTTTTCACAACACCCATATTCTGACATCAAAACCATTGTGGAAAAATTTTACTTCACATTTTAATACCTTGCTACGAAGAGAATTTTAGAATTCAATTTTGCCCCCTTTAGGGACCTTATACTAGAATTGTTCCATGTCTTCTTGGAACCAGAGTTTTTCACTTTAGTTTTTGAATAGGTTAGCTGTTTTTTTCCACCCTCTCCGGAAGCGTTTAGATTTCTCTTTACCATTAGAATTTCATCATATGTAATAATAACTAGAGCTATCTCACCACCCCCCTCACCATGTCATAACAGGTTTGCATGCATTGACTTAATAAATCCTCACAAAACTTTGAGGAAAGTCTTATTTTATTATCTACATTATATACAAGGGAAAAGTGGGGCTCTAACTAATTAAAAACTTAACCCAACTTCATGCCCAACAAATGAGTTTTGAAGCCAAAGTTTGCATCTGGAAGGTTTAATTCTGCAATCCTAACTCTCCCACCTAATCTACTTCTCATTCATAGGCCTTAGCACATGGTTGGGTGCTTTCAATCTAAAGTTTTATGCCTTTCTTTTTCTGGGTAATTTTTTTGTCATTTTTTTCCATCTATTATCTCTCTTCTCTGCTTTAGAAATCAGATAGGATTGAAGCCTTTTAAATTGAGCTTTCATGCTTCCTTTCTTATATATCGTACACATTTTTCAATCTATTTGAGCTATATTATTTCTTCAACTTCTTATATACCCAAATCAGCCTTTAACTTTTATCTATTATCATTTCATTATTATGCTCTATTGAATTTTTTTTATGCATTAAATTTTTCCTTCATTTTCTAAGAACTCTTTTTTATTGCTTTCTTTATAATAGTTTATTTTTATATTATGAATATAATATCCTTTAGAATTTACTGTGGACACTTAAGGGTTTTTTAAGCTTCATTTTTGTTCCATGTACTATCTGCTTATGTCAGACATTTATTATATGTGTTGCTTTGCTGTTATGCCCCTACTTAGATTCAAGTGTTTTGTAATCTTGACTGTGTATTGAGATTTATAAATTTATAAATTATTATGATATAGTTATTATATAAAATTATAAACAATGTATAAATATAAATTTATAAAGTAGTTGATTAGCATAGATGAATGACATGAATTTTCTCTCACCTTTGAACAGGAAGGCTGGCTACAGACTTCTATATGAAGTAAGCAGGACTGAAATCACCATGTTTGTAGGTCAAAGGCAGTTGAAATCTGTAATCTTTGTAGCTGAGAATAATATAAATTCATAAGTAAATAATGTATATGTTGGTGATGCTCATCAGATTTTTCATTTATGGAATAAATAATTTAAAGTATTTGGTGACTATTGCTATAGCAGCTAGGCAGACTTGAATTTGTGTCATTATTCTGATCATTACTATGCTTTGAGGTAAGCCACTTATTTGTGCATTAGTTATCCCATTTGTTTAAAAAAAAAGAATATTATTGTCAAGAGTTTTGTAATAATTACAGATAATGTACATACAGAACCATAGATTCTTAGTAATAGTAGTTATTGTTTTGAGTTAATATGTCATTAAAATTAATATCATGAAGAGATAATGAAAATAATGATTTTAAAAATAAATATTATAGATGGAGTATAATTTTAATTAATTTTTATCAATTCCATAGAGTTATTGTAAGAGCCCCCTATGTTGCTAAGGAATTTTTAAAGAGGAGTCAATATAAACAGATGATTGGCAGAGCTGGCCGTGCTGGAATAGATACGACTGGAGAGAGTATCCTTATACTGCAAGAAAAAGATAAGCAACAGGTAACAGTCTGGTTGGTTGGTTTGTTGGTTGGTTGATCCATCGGTTGGTTGGTCAGTCAGTTGTCAGTCTTCCTTTCTTGATCTTTGATCTAGCCTTTCATGAAATAATCTTTTAAAAATTTATTATTAATATTCCTTTAAAAGATATTTCTTTCTCTATGATCAAGAATTAGAGTACTTTGAATACTTTTGTATTTCAGACAATGAAAAATATTTTCCCTATTTATCTGTCTTCCATTTTCCTGAGGATACACACCTACTAAATTTTAATTCTTTGTTTTTTGTCTCCCCATCATAAGACTTACGAAAAAATAAACTGCACGAAATACTATTTATATTTTATAATAACACAATATATAATATTGCTTTGACTTTATAGGTAATGGAATTGATAAGAAAACCATTGGAAAACTGTTACAGCTGTCTTGTTCAAGAATTCACCAAGGGAATCCAAACTTTGTTTCTCTCTTTGATAGGCTTGAAGGTATTTTTTTAATAGTTTTAATTTTATTACTGTTACCTAAAATAACAAAGATTAATAAGTTATGAAAACTATAATGGAAGAAAGAGATATTAACTTTTAGTATAGAAAAGAAGTCTGTGACATGATAAATCTGAATCTGGATTTATAGACATTTTTAATCCTTTGAGTTATAACTAATACCAAAAAATCAACAAAGCATTATTGAACCTTCATAACACATCAGAGCTTTGGTGGATACTAAGGGGAAACATAAAGGTATGGGTCCTGGTGTGAAATAATCTAGGATCTCTACCCTTGTTAAGAATAAGTTCACCTATAGTCCTGTGACCATTTTAGGATATGATAAAGATTTATGAGATCGGTATAGCCCTTATCAAGCAGAAAATTAAAAATTCAAATAAAAAAGACACATCAGGAAAACATACTCTCTTTTCCTAAGATTAGCAATTCCCTCTTTTCTTTTTCTAATTACTCTTGAGTTAAATAAAATTTGACCTTGTGCCCAAGATTACTCAGCCACAAAATGGCAGAGGCTGAATCTGGCTTCAACTTTGTCTAACTATGAAATCAGTTCTCTTTACCTATTATGCAATCTGCTTTTATTAAGTCAATTTCAGTGAAAATGCAAAAAGCAATTGATAAACATCATGAGACAAGTTTTGATTGCCTTGCAGATGAATGGCATTATATTATTATATCCCCTAGCAGTTTAGAGAAGTGAAAAGCTACAAGGAAGAAAAGGAATTAATGCTGAATATTGAAGAAGATAGAAGTTTTAGATAAGCAGAAGGAAGGGATATGTCATTCCAGGCACTAAAAGCCATATGAAAGATGATAAAGTGTAAGATGATGTGGGGTAGCTGTCAACAGACTAGACGCTGTTGCTCTAGAGGAGGGCTGCAAATCCTGAATTGTAGAAGGTTGGGTGGGAAAAGTTGATATGAAATTGTGGTAGACTGGTGATGAGGGGAGTGTATGCTTAAATACTGAAGTGTTATGATTCTGTCACTTACCAGTAACAAGTTAGTAAACATGTTCTGTGGTTGTTTAGAACTGGGGTTTTTACCCCAGCACTGTCTCTTATTATGCTGGCTGAGTTATTAAATATTTCTTAAACCTTACTCAGTTTCCTTACCTGTAATAGTGTGCAGGAGTATTACTAGTTTGGAAGCAGTTGTAGTGACTCATGTATAATGTAATAAAAGTTTGCACTTGGAAGGGTGCCAAGAAATAAAGGAGGGAAAGGTATCACAGAAATTAGCAAGTCCTGTTGCTTTTTTATACTAGACAAGGTAATAGACCCAGGAGGCAGAACTGAGGCTGCCAGACCCAATCTTGAAGAGAACAGACCATCAGGGTTCCTCCTCTTCCTTGGGGTAAGGTTCCCTGCAGGGATGTAGTTGGGGAAAAAAACTGGAATTCTAGACAGCTTGGAGAACCATGTTAACCTTTAGTTAGAATTGAAATAGAAATCAAGGGTGTGCAGGCAGAGATTAGGGGTGAGAGGCAAGACTTGGGGCAATGTCAGGTCAGAGAGCAGGAGGGTAGAGGTGAACATCCCTGGAGAGACTAGATCCATGCTTTGTTGGAAGAAAAGGAAACGCTAGGAATTAATAAAAGAACATAACATTTGTTGGGCCATAGGATTTAGGGAGCCTCCAATTGTTTACTCATCACAACCATATTTCAAACATCCTGCTAAAAGCTTTGTTTTCTCTCTGATCCTTTCATGCTTTTAAATTAAGTAACATAATTCCCCTTCTTAGACAAATCATAGGCAAAGAAAGGTAAGTTATATAGGCTGCTTTCAACCTTGTCTGTGATTTTGTACTTTTTGGTTCATGCTATTGCAGTCTCTTGCCTGGATCACTGTGATTGTCACCTGTCTCCTTGCATCTACTCGGTCCTGCCTCCCCACTGGCCCTGCAAATAAATCTTCACATGTACTATCTTCTCAAAATGTAATTCTCAATGTGTAACCCTCTTCCACTTATAATTTGTCAGTGTTTTCTCTTTCATAGTCTACTGTGGTCAATGTGGCCTCTGTCTTTCTCCTTATTCTGATCTCTCACCAGTCGTCTTGCACTCTGTAATCCAAACATACTGGCCTTCTGTTTTCATTTTTACATAGATGTTTCCTCTTAGCATATTTCTCCCTAGACCTGGCACTCACCCGGTTTCACCTGCCTGATTAACTCGCTCACACTCAACCTTCAGATTTTCCTTTAACTGGTGTTTGCTCAGGGAAGCCTCCCTGCGCCTCTGAGTCCTTTCAGTTGGTATGTGCTCTGTAGAGCCATATTCATTTCCTTTAATAGCACCTAGCAATTTGTAATTGTATTGTATAATTATTTGACTAATAACTTGACCCCACTGGAATATAAATTTGATAATCTGCAAGCTGAGTATCAGTTTTAAATATCTTAAAAGTACAATTTTGGCCTAATTGGATAGTATATTAAGAATGATTTTTATTAACAGAAGAAGCAATAAAAAGTCTGTGCGCCATAATATTTTTGTTAGCTCTTATAATACTTTAATATGAAATAACTACTTAAGTTTTCCAGTTAAAATACCATCAGAATTTTAAGAGAGATGCTTATTGATTATCTTTAGCAAAATAAACTGATTTTAATTCAAATTGGCTAATATAAATTATTCTGAGTCAACGCTACATATGAATACCAAATGGAATATTGTTTTTGATTGCCATTATTATATGTTTTAAATAGTGAATAAGAGGAGAGAAAAAAGACAGAAAAAGAACAGGAAATGGTAATAAGAGCAAAAGAGCTAAAAAGAGGTAGAAAACGCCTTTCTTTTTTAGGTGACATATCAGGGAAAGTATTGCCTAATCCTGTTTTAGTGAAGTCTTTCACTTATGTTTTCTATGTGCTTCTTATTTTCTTTTTAAAAATACAGTTTAATTTAAATATTTTTAAATTTAAATACATATTTTTAGACCTGAAGATGCTTTTTCCATGTAGCTAGAAAGTGAAGAGAGCATTTCTGAAGAAAGCTGAACAGCTATTAGTGATGATTGGTTGAGGAATAAACAATATAGTTTTGGAGACATTTTGAAAACAGTATAAAAACCTTAAAAGTTCTCAGAAGTGTTGTGCCCTGGTAGAGCAGCAGTTAGGTCAATTGCCTCTGAAGGAGCAAGCCACATACCCTTGGGCTTAAGTCCCAGACCCAGGGAGAAGTAACCAGTGTGAACAATTAAATAAAGATAAAATAAAGATGCTGCTTCTTCCTCTCTCTTTCTGCCTGCCTGCCTGTCTACTCACCTTCATTTCATTCCTGCTTGCACCTTTCCTTTTAAGGAAAAAAAAAATTCTCACAAGAAAATGAAATTTTAATTGTGGTAATGATTAACTAGAATCATTGTGATGATTGTTTCACTACACACACACGTATATATTTATGTATATATATATATGTGTTTATGAAATCATGTTATACACCTAAAACTAATTAATATTATAAGTCAATTATATCTCACCTTTAAAAAATGGAGGGGGAGAATCTATGTAGTTTTTTATTTAAAAAATGTGTAGATGTACCCCCATGGCTCAGGCGGCTAAGGCATAGGCCATGTAAATACAGGCCTGGGTTTGAGACCCTGATCCAGGAGGAAAAAAATGTGTTAATGTTTTCACATAAAGTATGAGTTGTAACTTTCTTCTCCCATTTTTTTCTTGTTAATATTTAATTGCCTTGCAAGTTAACAATAGTCTTTTCTCATTCATGAGCAGTACATTGCAGGACCCCCAGTGGATGCCTGAAACAGATAGTACTAAACCCTATATATATTATATTTTTACCTATACATGCATATTACCTGAGATAAAGTTTATTTTATAAATCAAGCACAGTGGAGATTAAAGACAATAAGTAATAATAAAATTGGGCAATTATAAAAGTATTGTAATTAAAGTTTTGTGAACAGAGTCTCTCCCTTAAAATGTTGTAATATTCTCAGACAGTGGTTGACCATGGGTAAGTGAAAGCATGTAAAGCGAAACTGCAGATAAGGGGGCACTTCTGTCCTTCTGTATGTACAACTATGTGGATTTTGTATTAACACTTTTAATCTCGGTAGCTTTGATTTATGGAAATGAGTAATCATGATTAATATGCATTCAAAAACATGCCTCAAATTAAGAAAAATGCTGCAGTGATCTGATGGATGTCCTGAATTGTTTCAGATTGCAACAACTCTTGGTGAAATATATCACTTTATGAGTGGTACATTTTTTGGTGTTCAGCAAAAGATTTTGTTGAAAGAAAAAAGTCTCTGGGAGATAACTGTAGAATCACTGAGATATCTGACAGAAAAAGGACTCCTACAAAAAGATCCTATTTTGACAGAAAACAGACTTCTACAAAAAGACACTATTTGTAAGTCTGAAGAAGACTTTCAGCATAATTTTCATATCACAAAGTTGGGACTAGCTTCATTTAAGGGTAAGAGTTTACCTAAATCTCATTATTAATCTAAGAAAATGCTTTGGAAAAATAGAAATTAAATTATTCTATTTAAATTGGAATTAAATTTAAATTGTGTATTAATAGCATTGGTCTTGTAAGCTGTTAGACTACTTCAGCTTTTAAAAATGGAAAAGCGTTTTGAAATTATAAGTAATTAGAATATTAGAGAAGTATGTAGAGAAAAGATGATCATTCCTTTCTCACACTCCCTGGCAGTCACACAAATACTAATATTCTACCAAGAATTAGCAGTTTGGCGTTTATTTTTTCCCATGCTCTGTGCATTTTATTTCAGTGCATCCATACATGCAGTTTTAAGATTTTTAAAGTTTTTTTTTTAAACAATCATTTATATTGTTTTGGAATTTCCTTTTTTTGTTTTTTTGCTTAGTGTAATTTCTTAGAGATCGTTCCCTAATAGTGAATGATTTCCCAATAGATGCATCGCAATTTATTTAATGAAAAATAATATGTCTTGTTTAAAAAAATTCTGAAAAACTCAGAATTATGTAAAGGAAATCCCATAATCCAATTCACTTTCTCAGGAAAACTACCACTACTAACAGTTATATATCTATAGCTATATATAGAGAGAGATATAAACACACATATATACATATACATATATGTGTTTATATATACATATATGTGTATATATCGTACATATTTTATGTGTGTGGTTTCTGTGTGGTGCATGTACATATATGCACACATATGTATGTGTATGTCTGTATGTGTGTATGTGTTTATATTTGAATGGTTTCATAGTGTGTTTTAGGCAGCTTGCTTTTCTCACAGAATATGAATATCTTTACATGTCAATCCCTTTAAATCTATTTCATTTTTCTTTTGATAGTATAGTCATCCATAGTATGGATTCTATTAATTCATTTAACCCATCTCCTGTTGATGGACACTTGAACTGTTTGCATGGGCATCTTCTTTATGTATTTGTGGGTATAGGTAGAAGTGGTTCTTCGAAATAGAGTATTTGGGGCAGAATGTATAAACTTATTAAGTGTTGATGGAAGCTGTCAAAAAGACCTCCAATACTATTCTGCTAAACTACATGATAAGAGATTTATAAGACTTTTTACTGTATTTAGGTAACTTCTAACAGGACTTTCTTTAAAATCACTTCTTCTTCCCTCTGACAATTATGAAAGATGGTATATTTATATCTTTTAGGAACTATAGATTTGGCTTATTGTGACGTTCTGTACAGAGATTTGAAGAAAGGTCTTGAAGGACTTGTGCTTGAAAGTCTTCTTCACCTAGTGTACCTAACCACTCCCTACGATGTGGCTACTCACTGTCACCCTGATTGGATGATTTATTTCAGGCAGGTGAGAATGCAAGATTCTTCAGCTTAGGCTACTTAGTTTATTAATAATGATATGATTTTTGTCAAGTGGTGATTTACTTTGTTTTTCTCTTTCATTTTTTAAAAATGGTAATATGGCAACAGCTTTTTTTGATTTGACAAAGTATTTTCAGGTAAACATGTTTGTGTTCATCAAAAAAAATTTTGTGGAAAAAAGAATTATTCGCTGGTCCCTTTCCGTCGGATAATTGTTGTTATTATTTAGTGAGCACTACATTTTATAATGCTTGGAATGTAAAGAAAACGGTGAAAACCATCTCTAATGATTGAGAGTTTGACTACCCGATAGCTCTTTGAGTCAAGCATGATGATGCACCACACCCAGTGATGTTAATGCCCGAGAAAGAATTCCCTTTTGTCACCAGTAGCAGGGAAGAGCTGGCACTTCTGATTACAAAACCAAGTTGTAGAGTATATAGTATATTATTGTTTTACTTGGAATAATCTAGTTGCATGAACACATTAGGCAGAAGTGATATACAGCTTTTAATCTCAGGAAGCTAGTTTTATTTTATGACTGTTACTGTAAGTTTCTTTAGAGTGGTACGCACGCTGCTAGACAGTCTTTAATGCAGACTTTCAAAAAGTTCCCTCTTTTTCCTTCCTGTAGGCATCTCCAAACATGACCTCATAGTCCATGGAAATCAGTATTTTGACCATGTCTTTAAGTAATTCTACCAATGTATATTATATTTTAATGATATATTTTTAAGTTTCCAGTATTTATAAATAAAATTTATGTAGCTTTTCATGTCCTTTAAAATCATGGAAATGGGATAGCAAAGGAAACACTGGATTTGATTCACATGGCAGATTTAAAGTTTGCAATTTGATTTTTTCATATATATATTCTTTTTCCATATAGTTTAACCAACTTAGTCCAGTGGAACAAAAAGTAGCTGCTCTTGTTGGTGTCTCTGAAAGCTTTATTGGGAAAAAAGCATCAGGTCAGGCTATCAAGAAGGTACCATAATATTTTTCTCTCTCCTAAATAATAACTGTATTCATTTAACAAAATTAATGCTGTAGTATCATGTCCTTTGTTGACTTGATCTCTTTGGTTCACATTTAAAACAAAATTAATATAATTCCCAGTTTTCTTTTAAAACATATAAGAACTAGAAATGTATGCATGTTTTTTATTCTGTTTATTTCTGGTTGGTGCAATGGCCTCTTTTTTAATATCCTTGTATTTTGAAATATTCAGTCATTCCCTTTATCATAGGGAAAGTAAACCTAATTAGTCTGTTTTTCCGAGGCTTACATTTTCAAAATTATGAAATATTATACTTATGGCTTACATTTTCAAAATTATGAAATATTTATGTCATGATATTATAGAATCCTAAAATCAGTTCAATGCAAGGGAGAAAAATACAGTTTTCCAGAAACTCGATGTTAGATATTTCACTTGGGATCAGGCATTAGAAGATAGGACAGCATTTGGGTTTTTGTTGTTGCTGTTTGTTGTCCTCAAAAAACCCCCAAAATAGTGCTTGAAGTGCATGAAGCTTTTTTGAAAGTTGAATAGTCCTCTTGTGTAATATCTTGTTTTGGTGTTTTAAAATTCAGTCAGTGAGTGTGAAATCAGTATCTAACACATATGCTAACTTTAAGAGGAATGGAAATAATACTCTGGTAAACATACCTTCAAAATCCTTAAGCTAATATCACTTTCCTTCCTCATAATACACTTTTTTTTTCACTTTTCATTTTATTTGTTAATTATCTTGCCTATCATAAAATTTACACGCAAATTGCTGATTTTATTTTGAAAAATGGAAGGTGATATTTATTTAATTGAATGGTGCAACTCTCCCTTGTATTTCCCTATCATAAAATTATAAATATCTGTGTAGTGCTTAAGCTTTCATGTTATCACAGCATTTAAATAGTCATTTACCTCATAAATGGCTATGTTTAGACCTTCAAAATATTGAATAAAAATATTTTTGAAAGAAATCTTTTATAGCGAACTAAAATAAAAACAAAATCATTAATTTGGAACTCATTACCAAATATATATTTGCAAAGTTTTAGAATAATGCTTCTTGTGAAACTTGAATCAAAATGTATTTTTCCTATATTTTATTTATAGGCAATAAATGTTCATCCTTTTGATAATTAAATATCAAATATGGATATATATTTATCTTAATTACAAATGGATTAGTGACTAATGTTTTAGAAATATCCTTATTCTTAATTCTAGAGAACTATATTTACTTAAAATTAATCGATTTCTCCACATTGAAAAAGAAACCTACCTCTGCTTAAACATTTCTTATAAAAGGTCTTGAAATTGGCATAGAGCATCTTATCTTGCCATGTAATATAATTAGATCCTTTTTCTTGGCTTAGAAAATACATTCTAAGCAAAAATCTACATTGACTCAATTTATGCTTCATAATGAAAATGCACTATATTGAGAAATTAAAAAACCCTCTTTTCCTACTTGTTATTCAACTATCATGCTTTTTCAGCTTCATGCCTTTAAAAAGAGTGATTCCATATCAGAATACAGAATCTGCAATTCATACATTTTCAATATTTCATCCTTAGTCTCATCTCAAACATTCTTTTACTATAGTAGAATTTTTTTTTAATTTTATACCTACTTTTTCAGCTTCATTTTGTTTTTTTCTCCGATTTTAAGCACAAGTTACCCATTTTCTAAATTTGACATAGCTTTATACAAAAAATAGTTACTGGACAGCACTGGCAAAAGCAGATAGAATATAAATTGCTATAGGAAACATTTTCTCTTCCAGTGTTTTAACGTTGGAAACATTTATAGATCATGACCATATAGAAACCATAGTCCCATATTTACACTTAGTTTACAATAGACAAGCTTATTAATATATTTAAATAAATGCATTTATTTAATTTATAATCACAATCACAGACATATACAGCCTGTAAATACAACAGTAATAAAGTAATAACAAGGTCTCCCCAACTACTTTTTCAGCCATAAAAGTTAGCACAAATTGAGTATCTTAAAAAAGCAATGGAACACAATCTCCCACAGTTCAGTAGCCTAGTGGTGTGAAACAAGATTAACCTTCTGGCAAGGTCATTTCCTTCTGGAGTCTCTGAGGAAGGCCCCATCTTGCCTCTCTCCTAGCTTCTGGTTGTTGCCAAGAGTTTTCCTTGTCTTATAGATGCATCCCTCCAATCTCTGCCTCCATCTTCACAGTCCTTCTCTGTATCACTTTGTGTCCTCTCTGGTAAGGACACCAGTCATTGTTTAGAGCCCTAATGGGCCCGCTGTCCATCCAGGAGTCCAGGATGATTTCATCTCAAGATAACATCTGCAGAGATCCTATTTCCAAATAAAAGCACATTTACATGTACCAGGGGTTAGGACTTGAACATGTCATTTTGAGCAGGGGGTACACAATTCAATCCACAAATATAGTTATGGAAAGAAGTTTAATTCATATTGGAAACAACTTGTCCTATCTCTTTTTCATAGTTGGAAAAATGATCATCAATTTGAAATCATCTTAAGTACATATCTTAGAAGTTAGTTTCATTTCTATGGAATCATTCTATCTTTGCTCTCCTGTAGTACAACTTCATCCACTTTACTTCTTGTTTAATTTGACATTGAAGAGAAAATGTACTTTTTCAGCAGACCCAGTACATAAATGTATTTGTCTTTTTGTCTGTCTAGAAAGTGGACAAGGACATTGTCAACAGACTGTACCTATCTTTTGTTCTTTATACTCTGCTCAAAGAGACCAGCGTTTGGAGTGTGTCTGAAAAATTTAATGTATCTCGAGGATATATACAAAATCTTCTCACTGGAGCTGCTGCATTCTCATCTTGTGTATTACATTTTTGTGAGGTAATTCCATTAGATAGGTGATGCATGCTTTATCATCTTGTTTTAACTGTAAACTCATAAGCCAATTAGTACTTTCACATTGCTGACTTACAGTTATTACAGAGCACTCAGAATTTAAATTTTATCTTTGTTTCTATCCACTTATAAAAATACTGTATGCATACTTATGTTATAGATGCAAAAATTACAGAATCAACTAAAAATATATAAACAAGTAGAAAGCACCTAGTTAATCTTACTCTTAGAACCATCATTAATAGTTTCAAGTATTTGAAATCAACTTGTAAAATGAGTTCTTCATTGGTATAGATTCTGTGTCTTTCTCATGAGTGATTTTAATAGGATGTTACCAATATCCAGCAACTACCTTATGACTACTTGGGACTTTGTTCTCTTGATTGCCACAGGAATTTACCATTTTTGCTTCCAATGTTGGAAAGCTCCTGGACTACATTATGTATTTATTGTATAAAATAATTCAAGAAGAAAATTTTATTTTGGCCTATATATTTATTTTATAAAATAATTCAAGAAGAAAACTTTATTTTGGCCATGTGCCTTTAGATTGAATTTGCATAAGACTTTACTAAAGAAACTTGGAATTTCCTTAAATAGCTAAACCAACTTTACCAGACTTTTCTACTCAAAAAAACATTTTTGATTTATCTATAGTAAGCATTTTTGCTGTATTTAAATTTCTTGTTATTGGGTGGCTTAGTCTTTCCATATTTGTTTCTATACTAAATTTTGGAAAACTTTCTTCTCCCATGAATTTTTATTTTTAACTTATAGTCTACTTCATTTTCCTGTCTTAAATCTCCATAGTCTATGTATATATATGGCACTTCTGTAATATGTATCAATGAGTAAATAATCCAAAAGTATTTGAATTGAATGACTATTTCTTATAAATTTGTCATTCTAAATATCTTCTACTAATGCTGATTTTTTTTAATACTGGCTTACTTTTCCTAATCACATGTTAGTTAAAACAAAAGACAAAAATTATGGATAAGAAGACATTAGCCATTAAAATGTATTTTCTTAAATTTTCTAGTTGTTTTCTTTACATTTAAAGATGCTTTTCCTAATAGTCTATGCTGCTGTTTTACTTAAGATTCTAAGGACTTGCGCCTTATAGAATTGTTCAAGTAATCTATATATAGACCTTGAAAAATAACTCTATTTTGAAGTCGACCCTAGGAATAATCTACTAATACCTTGTACTTTCATGAATGTATTTTCATGATGTATCATAAAAAGCAGGCTATTTTTCCTTTTCAAAATGTTATGTAAGTGGTATAAAATAGTATATCCATATTGGTTAAGAAGCTTTTAACTACGAGCACCAGAAAACCCCATAAAAGTTTAAACAATAAGGAAAAATTATATAATAGGAAAACAAAAGTTAAGGCAATTCCAGAGTTGACTGATCAGTAGTTCTAGCCAAGATTTTCTTCTTTTCATTCTGCCACCTTGAGTGTGTTACTTACTTTCCTAGTGGGTACAAAACTGCCAGCTGATGCTGATTCATGTGTCTCATACTCCCACAGTGACACCCAGGGTTAGAAGGGGGCCTTAAGAAACACTATTACAGAAAACTTCAAATATACATAAAAGAAGAAAATATAATGAGTACTCATTTACCCACCCAGCTTTAAAATTATTGACTCATGGCTTCCATATTTTTGTGTTAAATATTGTTGCGCTGAGCATCACCTTCATTCGAATCCTTCCACAGTTACTATTTGGTCTTCAGAATAAATTCCTAGAGGTAAGAATTGTTTTCAGTTGTTCAGAAAAGAAAAACTATTCACTGATTTCTTGGTGTTTTAATAAAAATGAATAGAGCTCTCTTTGATTTATTTTTCAGTTTTTGCCTTTTTCCCCTCATCCTAAAACCAGTTCATCAAATTCCTTAGTTAACTGCCATAATACTTTTGTTTGGAGTTATTGTTCACCTCTGTCATCATCTAAGTTTCAGAACTTAAATAAGAAACACACTCTCTGAGGCCCTACCAGACAAACTTTGAAATAGCCTGCCAGATTTTAATTCTATGTATTTCTTTGTGTTTTGCAGGAACTTGAGGAGTTTTGGGTCTATAAAGCCCTTTTGGTAGAACTTACCAAGAAGTTGACTTACTGTGTAAAGGCAGAGTTAATTCCACTAATGGAAGTGACTGGAGTTTTAGAGGTTAGTATCATCTCCCTTTCCCCACTGATGACTTCAACTAACAGAAAAATAAGGTTTTGCTATCTTGTGAAGTCTTATCACGGGGTAAATGACAGTAAGTCTTGTTGCTCACTTGTCATTTGAGCCATTTTCTCCCCCTTTTTAAATAAATTGCTACCATGACCTCACAAATTCCCTGTCAATCTCTAAGTAATCCTGATGAAAAAAATCACATTTATGAAAAAAAAAAGTAACAGTGGAGATGAAAAGGACTCTCCCCAAGCATGTGTACTGCCATTTGACCTTAGCATCTCTTCTTTCCTTTGCTCCAATGAAGAATTCACTTTGTATCAGTTTAGACTTAGAGCTTGTTTAAAGTGGTAGTGATTGGATGGTTACAAGGGTTATTTCTGTTTCCTAAGAGAGTAAGAAAAAAAATATCCTCAGCTGGTTACTCAGCTTTCTATTTTGGCCAACCCTTAATTTCAATTTCTTCTGTTATTCAATTCTTGAATCAGAGAAGTTCTTCTGTTTGAGAACACACACACACACACACACACACACACACACACGCAACTCCCCCCCGCCCCCCCATTGGTCTTCTGGGTAGACTGTAAGAACATTTTGAAGATGTGGGACATTTTGATTTGATCTGAAATAAGGACCCTAACCTAAGGGTCTTAATGGGTTTCTCATTTCTGATAGCAACAGCACCAGTTGACTTAAGCTGCATAGAAAGCTCTCTTCTTAAGCACCCAAATGCATCTTTTGAAATTCCTCAGGATTTAGCTTTACTTTTTTTATCTTGGTTTATTCATTTTTCTTGCATGTGAAATTTTTCCTTTTAATTAGCTACTTAATTTTTTTAAACTCTTATCCTACTGATTTTTGTAATACTTTTCAGGGTCGAGCGAAACAGCTATACAATGCAGGTTATAAAAGTCTAGTGCACTTAGCTAACGCAAATCCTGAAGTGCTAATAAGGACAATTGATCATTTATCAAGACGCCAGGCCAACCAAATTGTTTTTTCAGCAAAGGTAAGAAAGCAAACTATGTTTTAATCTTTATATTTTAGTGTTATTTTCTTATACTTTAGACATAGAAGCAAAAATATTTAACTACAGACATAGAAACATATCTCACAATATGTGGATAAAAATGCTTCATCTGTTATAATACAGGGCTTGCTAAATAGAGAAAAAAGAATCTTCCTAAAAATGAAGACAACTTTAAGTGTTCATTGCGGTACAGGAAACTTTGGAACCCACTGAGTTCTGCCTCCCCAGCCCTCTTCGCAGAAGTCCTTTCCTCAGCAACCCCAGCATCTGGTCTTGCCACCCTGGAACACCTTCATTAACAAGGAGCTTACAGTCTCAAAACTTAGATAGTTCTATTTTTGCATACTCTTAGTGTGACAAAAAACATCCCAATATAATGAGACTTTTTTTTCAAATGCCAGCCCTGGGTCACAAACCCAGGTCCATAAGCTTTACATAGCCTGCACCTTAACTACCTTAGCTCCCTGAGGCGTGGGGGTGCACCACCGTCATAAAATTTCTACCAATGCATCTTAGTACTGTCCTCTAGAACTGTCCTATCCCTTTGTTCATACAGTAGTTTTTCATGTATTTGAAAATAGCTCTCATTGCCCCGAAGTGTTTCTCTTTTTATTTCTTTCAGTTAAATATAGTAGTTGTACACTTCACATCTAATCTTAGCTAGATGTTATTACCTAAACAATCTATTTTGTCATTACCCAAGATTTGGGGCAGAGTTAGTATTATCTTGGTCTGATGGTGTGGCCACTAGATTTTGAAAGGAAATATGAACATTTCAGAGATCAAGGCAGAGCGTGCAATAAATCTTCTGACCTAACCTTAGAGGCTGTGCAGTGTCACTTCTGTAGCATGTTGTTGGTTACTGGAATGCCATTAACATCAGCCTAGGTTGCAAAGAAGGGAAGCAGACTTCTAATTCAACATGAGGGGAGTGCCAAGTAATTTACAGGCATTTTTTCTGCCTTTGGGTACAAATTATTTACATTTATTTTATTTTGTATCAGCTCTCTGTCCCTTTTTTTTTTAATTTGGTATTTTTAAAAAACATTATGAATTTCTTCATTATCTACTTAAAGTCTTCAGGTGACTTAGGTTTTTTAGAGCATTATTGCTAGGATCTGAAAGGAAGCATTCAAGAGACTCTGGAATGGCTCAAATACACGACTTCTTTGGAGCCCTAGAAATCAGGCAGCATCATTTCCATGGCATTCTGTTAGTTACAAGTAAATCATTAAGGCCAGCACAAATTCAAGAGGAGAATTAGGTCCCATGTCTCCATGCAGGTGTCCAAGAGTTTCCAGTTATCTTTAAATCACTACAGTAATCCAAGACATGAATCAATGTGATATTCCCTTTCTCATATTTTCATTTTCTTTTCCAGCACTGAGAAACCTCACACCTATTTTTATCATCTATTATCTATTTGCTCAATTCTAGAATACAGTGAAAAGAATTCAAAATTGTCAAAGCATACTCCTGTAAAAATAAACCCACTAACTACAGTATTGATTTGCCACTTCATCTTTAAGAACACGTAACATTTTTTTGCTTGGCGGCTGCTGCTACTGTTATGGCTCCGGTGTGGTGCTGTTGTTCATTGAAATGCAGGTTCTGGTCTGTTTCAGCGCACACATCCTTATGGACTTTTTTCAGTACATAAAACATTTACCTATGCCCTTTATTTTAAGTCAAATAGTTTCACTAGGATAGGTGTTCATTTTCTTTTATTTCTGGGGGTTTTGCTTGAATTGCAGTTTTAAGTATCAGTTCTTATCCATTGTTTGATTTTTCTCCTTTCAGCTACTCTAGTTATATGTATGTATATCCATATGTATATGCATCTTCTTTGCCCATCCTTTACTTCAATCACTCTGACCCTTTTTCACTTCTTTATTTCAGTTTCATTTTCTTAATTGTCTTTCTGCTGTTTTTTTCCCACTGGCCTTAAAATTGGGTTTTTATTCAAATTTGTTCTTCCTTGGGCACCTCTTAGTTTTTATTTCTAATATGATTTTAGTTTTTTCTTCTGCTTCTTTCCTGACCTTACCCAACTTTTGTTTCATTTCTTCCTATTTTTGGTCCATTTCTGTTCTTGGTTTTTGAACTTCTTATGCAGAGTGTGTTCCCCTCATACCTCTCTATTTCCAAATGCTTGAAGACACTTCATTCAGTTTGGAGTGTAATGTTACAGTTTTTCTACTTCATGAGTTGCTTCCAGGGAAGGAAATTTTTATGAGCTGAAGTGCTTTGAGTCTCATGTTCAGTTTCCTTTTCATATGGAAGTTTTGTATCTATAAGAATTGCTTATGCCTCACATTTCTTGAACAAGGATGGCCATCTAGAGTGGTTTATGAAAATCCTAATTCAATTCTTTCTTGTGCCGGTATAGCAAAGTCTAGTTTCTTTAGTGAATGGTGTAGAATGGGAGAGGAATGCAAAGAAGAATTGTAATCTTTGGATATTTTAAATTTCATTTTGTCATACAACCTCCTAAATTTTGCCCTCATTTTTTCTCCTTGTTGCTCAGCTTCCAAAGAGCCTTTCCCGTTTCACCCAATGTCTCCCCACAGAAGCCTTTCCAAGCCTAAATTTTGCCCTCATTTTTCCTCCTTGCTGCTCAGCTTCCAAAGGGCCTTTCCCGTTTTACCCATTCTCTCCCCACAGAAGCCTTTCCAAAGCTGCTTCTAGAGTTCCATGCGTTTTAACCCACCAAGATTCTTTGCAGTATTTTTGTGCTTGGCATACAGACTTCCTCTCTTTATAGGTAATTGTATTTTATCTAGGACCCTCTCCTCCCCTCTTCTCTCTCTTATGTAGCTCTTTCTCACCTCCATCTTAATCTTTGCAAACACTTGGAGGTGGAGTCTGAGAAATGACTCTGTTGGGAATTGGTGCATTTTTTTTTTAAACTGTAAGTAATCTGAGGTTGATGGTATTCTCTGTGTTCTAATAATGCTGGCACATGAATTTTTTATGTTTTACTGGTTCATGTTGGTCTGTATAGTTCTTAGAGGCTTGTATTAGATTCATTTTACATGGTCACCATTACTGGCATACTTACCTAGTTACATTTTAATTTCTCTTTTTTATGATGTTATGTAATACTGTGCTTTATGTCAGATTAGTAGATTACAGCTTTTTTTACTTTCACTTTGCTTCATATGACTTTTTGATGTGATTTTACTAAACTTTTTAAATAACTTTATGAGTTTTAATAATAATTTTATAATGTTATTGTTTTAATATTTTTTAGCAGAAGTAGTACAAATCTTTCTCCCCAACATATAGAAAACTTAGTTACAATAAATACCAGCATTTTATATATGATTTTCATAAGGGGAACAAATCTATTCAACAGATATCCATTGACATATACTGTGTGCCAAGTTTAGAAATACTTTCTTTGCTCATTAAGTTTCTTTTTAAAGTAACCATGTTAATTTTAGGAGCTTCAATAAAACTTATCTTTTAAATCCTGATAGGTTTTTTAAAAGATAGCATACTAAATTTTGAGAAATAATAAAATGCACATATAGGGGATAACATTTTCAAGAACCAATTAAATTTTGCAAAATTGTCTTATAGATTAAAAGTTAATTTTTAAGTGACTAAGTCGTCAATAAAACAAATCTTTAAAAGGATTAAATCTCCTTTATTTTTGGTGCACTAAATGCAGTGATCAGCTAAAGTGGCTTTAACTAAATGCCTCCGCTTCATTTACTATAATCGCTGTTCTTAAGTGGCCATTTTTCAATCTCGTTGTTAGATTTAATGTCTAGATTGCTGATACGTAAGGATCTAAGTATCTAATGAACAGTGGTAAAAATGTTAGCATTTCTCTAGCAGTGCACATTTTGGCCTCATGTCTTGGTTTTTTATTGTAGATGCTGTTGCATGAAAAAGCAGAGGCTTTGCAAGAAGAAGTAGATGAGTTACTGAGATTACCTTCAGATGTCCCTGGTATTGTGGCTTCTTCCATTGAAAAGACATGAAGCTATCTGACGAGCATTTTCATATATGAATTCATTGTACATATATTTTATTAAAGATTCCTGTAATTTAAAATTAAAACGTATATAGTTTACCTTGTTCAGTATTTCCCACATTCCCACCTCAGTACTTAAGCATTATGCACATTCTTTTTCTGCTCAGAAATCTGTAATGAAATGCAGCTCCCTCAAATATCCCTAACATACCTTTTTTAGTCAGAGCTTTCATTATTCTCTTACCCATTTCTTTCATCAAACTGAACTATTTGAAATCCCTAGAATTTTCCCTAGAACTTCCAATCTGTCCATTTCCTAATTGCTATTCCCAATGCATGGGGAATTCAAATTACAGTTGCTCAAACACTGTTTCCTCTATGAAATCGTCCAAGTTCTCCCTCATCCCCACCCCATACACGGGTTCTTTCTCTTAAGTATTCTAAGTCCCTCATGTATGTCCATGTCTTCTGTAATGCTGCTAATTTGTAATATCCTGAAGAGCTGAGAACTTTCCTATCATCTTTGTATGACACATAGCACCTAACAATTCACTACACAACGTAAGAACCACTTTAATATGAAAACTACCCAGATTAACAATTTGAATATTGTTTAACTTTATTCCTTAACATATTTTTAAACATATTCTTTAAACGTAACTTAAATGTTCCTTCTCCCCCCACCTCATTCAGGTTTATAGCTCAATTATAGACTGTTAATCTACAGGAAAAAGAGTAACTGGCAACATTTACCAGGACTGAACTGGTTTCATTAAAGTTCTACCGATCTAAGAGGCATCTGCTGGTAACTATGCAGAAAGATTCATAGTCTTAAATTCTTGTTCCCTAATAGTTTAGACCATTATAAAATAGCAGTTGTATACTTCGTGATTTACATGTACTAGGCACTGTTACATTGTATGTGACTAATTTAATAAAAGGTAGGTACTATTATTATCCCCATTTTACACATGAGTAAACAGGCAGAAAAATTAAGGTAATTTGCCCAAGGTCATGTACCCAATAGTGCAGAACAGTTACACACAGGCAGTCCCAATCTAAAGTCTGTCCTTACCCATTATACAATATTGTCTTGGGAAAATTTGCCTATTTTATCCCTTCCTGAGTGTTCTTTTCACTGGTATTGATTTTATCTTAATTTCAGCACAACATCCCATAGCTAATACCCTTCTCACATCCCTACATCACTTTCTCTGAGTCAAAATTTGTCATCTTAATGGCTTAGTAGAATCTTGGACTTCAGTACACAACCCATTTGTCGCAGCTAAAGAGACTATAAAAGAGCAGCTGGCTAGCCTGCTGGCAGCTTTGGCCCAGGTGTGTTGACAGTGGTTCATCGTCCTGTTTTCAGTCTTTTTAAATCTAGAAGCCCCCATTTTAGTAGTTTGCACAAGCATGTAATGCTTTAAGTGAGCCCGATTCTTGCTAACCAATTTATAGGAGACTAATTTATAATCCTAAATTAAATTATTAAGTTAAGATTAGAGATGGCAGGGTTGGGAAGAAACTAGAATACCTTTATCGGCATTCTGGCCACACACACCCCCAGCATACCTCTGCCCTGATCACTATCCAGGTCAGTCTCACTGAAAGAATTTATATAATGAAATGATGGAGAATTAGCCCTAAAAGATGATAAAATGTAAATAAATGGAAACAGCTTAGCTTTAGAAAGAAAAGTAGATCACTGGGAATTGAGTGGAAAATAAAGATTCATACATTAAAAATTTTAATATAGAATAAACATGTTTTATTCAGTTTCAAATTATAGAGTATATGTACATATCTATCTATCTATTCATATATATATATATATATATCTTAAACAAGAAGGAATATTTGGTAGCTGTATTCTCAAACCATGGTCATGACAGAACTGGCTTTGGGACTACTAGAACCAGAGACTCAGCACCTTCAGAACCTGACAATTCTTTCATCAGGCATCTCTAGACTGACTGACAACTTCAGGATCAAAGCAAAAAGAACTTTCTGCTGACAACTCCAGGTTGGGCTCTAATTGGTCCAGCTTTGTCCATTGCCCCCTCCTATGGCCAGGATATAGAATTTTGATTTTGTTTTTTATTTTCCTATAAAAAGTCAGGGAGAAGGTGTGGTAGGGAAATCATTAGCTAGTACAAATAAGACTTAAAGCACAACTGAAAAGATGAATAAGTGACTGGAGTTGTAACAAATGGCTACTGCACATTTTAGGAAAGTAGTGAGCTAAATTTCTACCTATCGTATTAAACCAGATTAAATTTTAGATGAAGATTTGAATGTGGAATTTTTTATGTTGTCATGCAGCTACTAAAATATAGATGAATGTACGTACAGCTCCTTCATGTCAGATTTCAAAACATTAAAATTTCAGCATTCCAATGTTGGTTTCCATTTTTCCTTTTTTCAAGCTATTAGCCAACTTGGTTTTCTTGGATGCTTAGCTTCAAGTTCTAATATCCTACCTTTTTTTTTAATTTTTAAAGGTAAGTTGCAGGCAGGAATGAAGGCAAACAGGCAGATGGGCAGGTTAGCAGGAAGAAAGAAGAGGAGGAAGAACTTTTAGATGCTCCACTTGACCATGCCCCCTGTACCTAGGTCACAAACCCTGGCCCTTAGGATGTAGATGAACTGTTCTCAGCTGGAGGCAGTGGTCTTGTCTGCTAGGCCACCAGGGTGCACCCCTAGTCTCTTTTGATTTGTACTATGATATAGCCACCCCCTCACCCCCCAAAAGACTTTTGACTGGGCACATCAAAGTTTTGGTCAAGTTTAAGTTTAAGCCTTTTCAACCCAGCTGACGTCAACAAATATCTAAGCTGATACTTTTTCCAGGAAGGGCTATGTGAGGTCTTCCTTGGTTTGTGTTCTATTTATAAGTACCTTCCCACACAAGAATGACTGCTGCTTTTGAACTTCACTCATGATGACAAAAATAACACCAGGAATATTTCAGCATTGTTAACACTGGTTTTCTTTGACAATTTCCAGTAACTTATATTGATGAGTGTATGTTTTCTTTCATTACTCCAAGTGATAAATAATGACAATAAGGTACCATTTTTTGAGGGCTTGCCATGTGTTAGCACTATGCTAAACACTTTGTATGCATTATATAGTTGATTCCTTACAGTCATCTAAGGTATATGGTTTTTTACCCTATGTTACAAGTAAAGGAAATGTGTCTTACCTAGTATCACCTCATTAATAAGGCACAGAGGCCAGACTCACACCTGGATTACACTGATAATTCTTTAATTGATTGTGTTTCTTTGCTTTACATGTGTTTGGAAAGGAGTCAATGAAGACAGCAGACTGAGCATGCGTATCTACCCTTCCTAAAATTCTATGAAATGATTTAAAAATTTTTAATTACGTGATAAATTACCATGTTTCATTTATTTTACTTTTCATGTTTAAAGTAGTCTTCTGGTTCTTTTCTTTAGTAATTACCCAAGTGGGGTACTTTTTAAAATGTGATCACTGTTTCTCAGGAGAACACAATACGTAATATATGAATTTTTACTAGTTAGAATTATAACTGACATTCTCCAAGAAATTAGTGTTTTACTCTAGCTAAACCAAATTTCTTAGATGATTAAATCTCCCCAAAATGCTGAGATGGCAGTAGACGTTTAAGAGCTGACCTAAAACAAATGAAACTGGCAACACAAGTTAATACACTGGTAGTGCCCTGTGTTTAAAACTTGGTATATTGTACATTCGAGTGTTTGTTTTATTTCTTGAGTATTTTAAATAATTAACCTGTTGTTTTTTTGTTTTGTTTTGTTTTAAGAATTTCAACTGAGAGACAAATGTTGTAGGTTCTCACTTATATATAAAATCTAAATAAGCCAAATTCATAGAAACAGAGTAGACTAGTGATTGACAAGGGCTGGGAGTGGGGGAAATAAGGAGATGTTGGTCAGAAGGGACAAACTTCCAGTTACCGTTAAATAAGTTCTGCTGATCTAATGAACAGCATAGTGACCATAAGTAACAGCACTATGTTATATGCTTGCAAGTTGATAAGAGAGCAGATCTTAAATGCTATCACCAAAAAAAATAGACTAATTATGTGAGGGTATGAAGTTGTCAACCATATTGTAGTAATGATTTTGCAATGTATACATGTGTTGAATTACATTGTACACCTTGGACTTATGTATATGTCAATAATATTTCAATAAAAAGGAAGAAGAATTTTCATTCAAAAATGTGTGATACTTGATCTTAAAGTGACTAATATCCCCCACAGAAAAATCCCCCTCCTAATATGTCATGTTACATTAGAATTGTAGGTAGAATCAAGGTTACTTATCAACTGGCCTTGAAATGGAAAGAATACCTTGAATTACCTGGGCAGGCCCTTATAATCACAAAGGTCTTCTGAGGGAAAGAGGGATACAGGAGAATAGATGGTACAATGTGAGAAAGATTCCACCAGCCATCGCTGGCCTTGATGATGGAAAGGGAATGCCAGCAGCCTCTAGAAGCTGCAAATGGCAAGGAATTCTTTTCTAGAGCCTCCAGAAGGAATTCAGCTCTGCTGACACCCGTTGAGACCACTGAGATGGTTTTCAAACTTTTGACCTCCAAAATTATTAGATAATACATGTGTGTTGTTTTAAGTCACTAAATTTGTGGTAGTTTATTATACTAGCAATAGGAAATGAATCCATCTGGAAATAGCAAGGAACACAATAGGAAATACACCATCTAGAAGAGACTTCGAGATCTTAACACATGAACAATCCAAATTGTATGTATTATGCCCATTGAAATGATTATTTTGTGTTCCTAAAAACTATCTTTATAAAAATTAATTGTAATAGCTATCATTTTAAATAATTGCACTTACTTTAGTGAAAAGGCTCCTTTTTATTTATCCTGTCAACAATAGCTTCAGTAAAAGGTAAAAGCCCTTCCCCAACTGATTAAAACAAAACAAGAAAGATCCATTAAGAACAGAGAATTGAAAGTTTGAATTCCTAATTTCTGAAAAGTTTTATGAGCCATCAACTATGAGATTTTCTCAAAACTTTTCTTCCTCTTTAAAAATGGGTAGAAAGTCTACTCTCATAAGAGAGAGATTCAGAAAGCTGAAAATGTAGGTGTTACTCGAGCCACATTCTGAATTCCTACTCTGAAGAAAGCACCCGGAGGTCCAGCAGATAGAGACATGAATTTACCTGCAGAGAGCCCGGGAAGTGAAAGTCTGCGCCCCAGCTTAATACGGTATTTTTATGCAGTTGAATACAAAGAGGCAGCTGTGTGTTGCCTGTGTACAAAGTTATAAGTCAAACTGCAGTATAAGTGGGCACAAAAAGCCTTGAAAATAAACATTAGAAACTAAAGTGCAGAGATCATTTGTCTTGGGAAATGGTATTGGGAAGTATTTGAATATGAGCTTTTCACTTCTAATCGCAGCTGTCCAGGCTACACACCAGAAAAGGAAGTCACCTTCAGGACAGTGAGGAGGGAGGCTGGAAGCAACAGATCACGGCGAGTCGGCAGTCTTTAATTGGTGCTCAATTATTGACCACAGTAGGTTAATGACAATAACGGCATAAGCAACTGTCATTATACTTACCCTGCTACATACTAAATGGTGATGCTTTGTGGTAAGATTTATGATTGCATTGTATGATCATGCATAAAATTGGAAAAAATCTAGTCAATAGACTTCTAACTCCTAACAGTGCAGAACAATAGTTTGATTCCGTATAAATTTGTAAGCTGTAACAGTCTATTGCCCATCTTAGAAATAATGAAGACATTGAACATGTTTTTGCTGAAATTTCCCAAAGCCATTTGAAAGTGTCATGAGAATATTTAAATGCATTTTACAGAGTAGTTTCAGTGTACTAAGCCTGATGCTAGACACTGGCAGTAAACAAAGGTGGAGCTTTTGATTCTTTTGGATTTCTTTTAGGAGTTTTAGTAAAGCTTAAATATGTGAACGATGAGCCACTGATGGTAGCAATGAAATAGAGTACACAAAATAGAAATGCTTGTAGGCACTAGAGAGAGATGCCAGCGGTGGGGGTTTTTGAGAAAGAACTTATGGGAGAGGTAGACCATGACAGGGGAGTTGGGAATGCCTAAGACACGGGAAGAAGAGCGTTTGTGAGGGGAGAACACGAGTGATGACAGGAAGGTACCCTACTAGCTGAGGTATACAAAGTGAAAGTTATGAGCCATACCATCTGTATATTTGAGTTCTTAAAGCAGTAATGAGCAACCAAAACAGCAGCAGCAAATGGTTTCTGCTGAGCCATCTCTACTTTCTCATCTGGTGTCCCTTGTGATCACTGAAAGGCACTGATGAAACCCCAAACAGGTGTACACAGGTGACCACGATATGAGCAGAGCCATATGGAGATCAAGTTCATGACCTTGGCCTTCTTAGCACTGTGATGTCTGTTTAAACTAACAGCAGCTCCCTTGGGTGCATATATAATGCATAGATGACCTTTGTCAACGGTGAGCTGGACACTAGTGCTAAGTAGTAAAGATTGATTTTAATTCGGTAATAACCACTGCAACCAGGACAGGGTCAGAATGGCGCTCGACTCTTAGTGCAGAGTTGATTGACGTTTTCAAAAGAGAATGAGGGAGTAGGGAGGGGAGCAAGAAGGGGCTCCAGCAAAGATTGGATAGCTAGTTGGCACTTCTCTGGAGGAGAAGCATCAGTGTAGCAAAATTTATGACAGAAGGTGGTGGTGCAAGTAACAAGCTGCCACCACCTGGGAAGGAGAGCGGAGGTCAGTTTCCTGAATGCTTTCCTTTCAAATAGAG
This sequence comes from Solenodon paradoxus, assembly GCA_004363575.1. Classification (NCBI taxonomy): domain Eukaryota; kingdom Metazoa; phylum Chordata; class Mammalia; order Eulipotyphla; family Solenodontidae; genus Solenodon; species Solenodon paradoxus. The sequence goes on from RJWH01000021.1 coordinate 2,392,724, forward strand.
CTCACAGGCGCTAAGAAGGCAATTCTGGATGTAGAGTTACATCTTAACATAGGGGAGAAAGTGCAATTTTCCAATAGAAACTGCGGTGGCAGCTGAAGGGGGGCTTTCAGAGGCCTGTTTTCAGGTGAGAGCTAGAATGAACAGTAACTCGGAAGCACTGAGTTTTCTAAAGCACAGGCTTTAAGGAACCTATGAGTGCAATCTTGAGCTGTTAAAAACTGTTAGTGTTTGCCAAGCATCCTGGTGGGGACTGGTGAGCTCAATTTGTGCCGAAAGTCTGCAGTTCTAATAAGCCAAAATCAAGCCTCATCAAAAAGAGGGCTCAGAGGAGACTGCCAAAGGTTTGATAAAGGAGAGAATTCTGACACACCCTGGTCAAAAACAGTTTAGGTCTATTGCCTTCAAAGTCACATACCTCTGGGCTCGAGGTCCAGTTCTGGGGGAAAGCAACCAGTATGAGCAACCAAAATGGAAGTAAAATAAAATGCTTCTTCATCCTCTTTTCCTGCCTGCCTGCCTACTCACCTTCATTCCTGCCTGTGCCTTTACTTTAAAAAAATATAAAAGAATGTCACTTTCCATTACTCGTTCAAAATGCACCACTTTGCTTACCTTTAAAACATCATAACTGGTGCACGCAGGCAGAGTAGTGGTTAGGTCAATTCAAGAACCCAGATCCCTCCAGGGGCAGAGTGAGCTTGGGGGGAACAACCAAGATGAACAACTAAATAAAAACAAAATAAAGTGCTTCTTCTGACTCTCTCTTCCAGCCTGCCTCTGCAACCCTTCATTCCTGCCTACACATTTCCTTAAAAAAAGTGCAGCACAACCTGGTAGCTTAAGGGTTAAATCCACCAGAGACAGTCCACATACATCCCAGAGACCTAGGTTAGTGACCCAGTCAATTAAGATGATGAACAACTAAATAAAATAAATAAATAAAATATTAATAAAACAAAATAAATATTAAGTGCTTTTTTTTGGCACACCCTGTTGGAGCAGAAGTTAGGTCAGTTGCCTCCAAAGGACGCAGGCCACATACCCGTGGGTTCAAGTCCTGAGTCCGGGGGGGAAAACAACCAGTGTGGCTAAAATGGAAATAAAGTGCTCTTCCTCTTTCTCCTCTCTCTTCCTGCCTGCCTGTCTCTGCTCACCTTCATTCCTACCTGAAACTTCCTTAAAAAAAAAAACCAAAAACCATTACTAAGATTAATCTTTGGTTTCCTTTGATTTAGATGGTAAATCTGGATTTGGTCTTTAATTTTCCTTCTTGGTTATCCTTCACAGTATGATCACAGCAGAGTGGAAAGAGGGTTTTGCAAGTTTTTCCAGCATTTCACACTTGGTTCATTTTTTTCAAGACTTAGGTAGCAGCAGAAAACTTGTAGGAGGCGCAGCGACCTTGAAAAACTTCCTCTTGCCATCACTGGGGCCCCGAGCAGGTGCAGTTCAGAATGAAAAGCAGGGAGGAGCTTGGACTTTCATAGGCAACAGGCTGCACTTTAGTTGTTCCAGCCTGTGCAGACATACTAAATCAGAATTAAATGTTAATGATGGTGGTGTCTGTGCCATTCTGCTGGGGAAACTAAAATGCAGAGAAACGAGACCCAAACAGCTGTCAGTAATTGGGTCACTGCCTTCCCCTATGCCTGGCTTCCTAGATTCACGCCCGCACCTACTATCATTAATGGCTCTGCTGCCAAAAAGATGCCTTTGCCAAGATGTTGGGTTGGAGGAACATGTGTTCTGCAGGAGAAGCTGAACGTCCTTGAGAAGCAAAAGGAGGGCATGCATCCACTCACAGAAACAGGAAAGTGATGCTTACTAAACAGTATTGCTTGCAGAGGCAGGATCCGCCCTTCTGCTCTGGGGAGTGGGGGGGGGGGGAGGACGCGGAGAGGGGTCGCGCAGGTCAGTACCTGCTTCAAAGGAAGGTGACTTATGAGGTGAACTTTTTTATTATCTTTTTTTGAAAAATGAGTAAATTCTATCAGATGCTACCAGAATTTTTTTCTTGTCAGTTCAGCAGAGAAAAAAGTCTTTCCCATTACTTATTTCAAATGCATAATTGGCACATAACTTATTCACAGTTCGTAGTTTCATTGATAGGTCAATTGGTTTCGTCTGTTTGACACAGGCCACTCCACAGGCTAAGACCTAAGAATTCCATTCTAGATTTATGTTCTTTTATGGTGAACTTTAATCATCTCTGTTGAGTGAGAAGCTTAAATTCCACCCTGGTGACAGGTGTCCTAGCTAGTCTCTGCTAGAATTGTGGGGAAATTATTCTATAAGTAATTCAAATGACTTGGAAGAGAATGATTTCCACTCATTCTTGTTACATCTATGTTGTGAATCAAAACTTCTAAGTATGATTCAGAAGTTTTAAGCACTTCAGTTTGGTGTTGCTTATTAACCAATAGAAATGAGTACTTTTCATGTATGTGACTTGGGGCGGTCTCTCGGATTAAAAACTCTGCTTGTCTTCTGATCAGTGCCATTTTATCAACACTTGGATTAGACACAGAAGTGACTCTTGGGCTTGCTGTTTGAGGGGTGAGCATTGCTTCCTTCATAGAGGGGTACTTTAGAAGAGGCAAGTGATAAAGTTATTTTGTAGGAGACCCCAGAAAAAAAGAGGTGGTCATTTGCCTATTTGCCTAGAACCTCCCCCTGCTTTTTTCTTTGAATTGCAGGGTCTGTAGTCTGGACACTCATTTCCCAGCCTTCTTTACCCAAGGATCCTTGTTCTGTTGGGCCTCTGGGGACTGTAAGCGAGGGGAACGTTTTCCTCCATCTTCTTAGAGTCCCTGGCTAGAGATTAAACTGACAAAGACAGATTAACAAGAGAAAAGCATACAAAGTTATTTAATGTATAATTTGTGTGTGTCAACCAAGAAAGAATCTGAGTGTAGTATCATCTGAAAGGTCTCATGTTGTATGATCTGCTTCAGGGCGGGAGGAGAGGGGCAGTCAGAATGAACTTCCTGCTTCTGTTGTTTCTCTAAATTTCTTCAGCTTAAAACATTCGATATACCTAGGTGCCATCTTTTGGGGTAGTGTGTTCTGAGCCGCATCAGGAGGTGTTTGTAGAAAGATTATTTTAACCTGAATATCTCTGAGATTCAGCAGATGCAGAAAGAAGCCCTCTCAGCTTCCTTTCTCTGACTGAAAGCGGAAACTTCTGAGAAATCAGGCTGTCTTAATTCTCTCCTAGAGGTGAGAGTGCTCTCAGGAGAGAGACCAATAATAAACCTGCCACATAGCCTCTCTGTGGTAGAGGGGTGTCCATGACCATGAAGAAAATGAAACAATAGCCCACACCTGCATATACAAAATGTCTTCTTCCCTTTCGATTCCCCTGAACACCCAATTGCCTTTTTAAGAATCTTTAGCACATCAAATGATTTCATTACCAAACTTGAGCTGCAGCTCCAGCCCCTAACACAGCTAAGGTATAGGTCGTGTGAAAAACAGAACAGAAAAAAAGTAAAGCCGTTTCTTGATCATTCACTTTTCTGAAAAACACAAGACACCAGCCCTTGCAGATGCCCTGAGCAGAGAACCTGCAAATGTGTTTCCTTTGTCTAACGCCTGCATTCCTCACCCATTCTACGGTCTTGGGTTTTGGTACCTCTCATAGGAAACTTTAAACTTCTTTGATGCTAACAGCTTGTACATCCTAGTTTGCAACTGAGAAACAATATCAGTTAAGTGTTGTCCCAAGCCTACTCCTGGCTAACCTTGAAATTGCATTGTTGGGACTGGTTATGTTTCTTCATGTAGCTTTTGTTTATCCCTGAGCACAAACCCTAAAATCCACACCCCATCTTCCAAGTTCAAGCATAAAGTGTAAGCTGGTTCGACAAAAAGAGGCAGACACAAAGGAGCCAGATGGGCTCTAAGTGAGACTTTATTGTGCCAAATGCAGGCCCGGAAAGCTCCTTTCTGAAAAGAGACAAAAGGAGCAATCCAACAGAAGCTGTGAGAGAAAGGCTTTTAAGGAGAAGTCTTCCGAGGTAGGGGTGGAATCCTGATAAGCCTACCTTGCATGCTGTTCATTTAGGAGTAGGGAGTCAGGATGTCTTAACAGGATGGGCTGGAATGCTAAGCAAATGCAGAGCTGGGTGGGGGGGGGCATGGATTCCTTGACTTTGGTAATCAGGAGGGGTTGAACAGCATCTGGTCTTGCTTCAGACTGCAAAACGTTTCATTTTTCATGCTTGGCTGGAAAGTGACAACTTTCAGTTTTTTGTTTTCTTTTGTCTCCTGTCACATAAAGGTGTTGTTACTAGCACATGTCCATTTGCTCACATCCATTTAGGGTTTACAACCTAAATCCACAGAAGGTGGAAGGGTCGATGAAAGAAAGGATCAGCTTTCCCCCACCCCAGGGTGTTAACCATCTGAAGAGACTCCAGTCCCAACAAGCCCTCTCAGGTCTCACAGGCAGACAAAGTTTTTAACAGGGAAGCAGTGGAGGAGCATTGAAAGCAGGATGAGGAAGAGGTGGTGAGGGTGCACATCGTTAAGTTAGTAAGTTATTTTCCTGGCAGTCCCATCTGCATATATGATAAAACTTGTTAGTAAGCTGTCTGAAGAGGGAGAAAAGTGTTTCTTTAATTGTTGCACAACTTGAAGCTTTGGGCCTCCTTCAGTTTGTTTCAGGACAAGCCCAGGTTGCTGTAGTGTCTCTTTGTATCTCTGAATGTCCAGGGGGTGTCATTCCCTCAGAGAGACTGGCCAGATGGCAGTACAGTGTGGAGGCACACATGGTCAACTTCCTACTGCCAAACTTGCTCCCTGCTCAATCTGGACACTGCCCCACAGTCAGGCCTGAGTCTTGAAATCAGTGATGACCTTGACCTGTCTTCATTCTGAAGTTGTACTCTTATGTAACCAAATCTATTCTCCACCATTAACTCAATGCAGCTTCCAAAAGCTGTCAGGGCTAGTCTTAGAAGTATCCTGGGATGGAGCTGTAGCTTTCTGGTCTTCAGTTTCTGGAAGGGGCACTAGCACAGCTTCTTATTTCTGGGCCCCGAGGAACTCATGAATTGCTTGTTCTGTCTGTGACTAGAAGATATAGAAATAAATCTGTCCACTCCAGCTTCTAATATCCCTGATGAACTACACTCTGCCTCCGACAATTTCCAATTTGACTTACATTCATTGTAGGATTCCATTCTTGCTTCTCCATATGTGGTGACACAAAATTGCCTGCTTTCTGACTCTGGTTTTGGGAAGCTGTTATGGTGTTCACCTGGGCCAGCAGTCCTGGAGGAAGTGGTCAAACTGGCTGGCTCTGGAGCTGCTCTGGGAGGACTATGAGCTGGATGAGTGTGGGTCACTGGCAGGCAGTGAGGCTGGATTGACAGGGCTGTTACCCACCTGTTGCTACCAATAGTACCTGTGCCATAGTCGCCCAGTCCATCACAGTCGCCTCCGGGCTCGTGAGGGAGAGCAAACTCTGCCTCTTAGAGGCAGCTGGCCTGGGTGATGCAGAGGCACTCTAGGACACAGAGAAATTAATTTTGGGGAGGAGAAGGTGAGGCAAACCATCTTTCTTAATAAAAACTTATTTGTTGGCATGCCCTGCTGGCTCAGAGGTTACAGTCTGTGGTTCTAGATGGCAGAGTCCATGTAAAGAACAAGGACCTGGGCTCATGGCCTGGGACCAGGGGGAACAACCAACATGAATAACTATATGGATAAACACTTCTTACTCTTCTCTCTTCCTATCAGCCTACTTGCTGCTTGCCTTCATTTCTGCTTGTTTCCTTCCTATTAAAAAAGTAATTTTTTAAAAGATCTACTTATTTTTCCCATAAAAGCTTCCCCCACTTTGTCCTACTACCTTTGGTAAATATGTCCCCAAATTCTAGCTATCCCCTTTGAGTTTCACACCACTAATCAATCCAGCATGTATGTGCATTATACACAAAAACTCTGTTTTCTCTGTTTAATCCGAATTTTTGTCCATTGAATTTGCCCAAGGCATTAAACCTAAGGTAGAAAAGTTTTTCCTCTCCAGTTGACCAATGAGAGGCAATGGGAGATGGGCAGTGTCTATGACATCATCTTCCTCACCTTCCTCTGCAAGGAAACCTGTCTGATCTCAGCAGCTCCGGCAGCCTCCAGTTCTGGTTCCCAGTGAAGGTGCTGAGTCTAGCTTCTGTACTCCTACTGCCACCTTGACCACTGATCCCTCTATCCCTGTGGTGATAGCACATTTCTACTGTTGTTATATATGACCTGCCTCCATGTCCTTCAACTTTTCAACTCTTTCAACATTTGTGTAATCATTTTCCTACATCATGTCTCCTCAAATGAATGATCTGAAATGGGCTCTCTTTCCAAACAGCAAACTTTCTGATAAAACAGCCATGGTTTGACCTCCTTAACACCATCAGGGTCTTTCCATTGCCATTCATGCTTCAGCTCTTCATGGGAACAGGGAATCTGCCAGTGTTTTGTGTTTTTTTTCCAAGTTCACTTTTTAAAATTTATGTTTTTTTATTGTAGTAATTATTCTGTACATTAAAATAAACTCGTATGTATAGGTTCCCCATTCCTTAGATATATGTCAACATACTCAGCCCTCCACCAAATCACAAAGTGTTCTTCACAATTGTCCAGTGGGCTCCACCACCACTTGACCCCTTCCATGTCCCATTCCCTATTGGCAACCTCACTTCCATTGTAAGTGTTCAAAGGTTGGTTTTATTTCATCTGTTCCTTTGCTTTGTCTAGTCATGTTCCACCTATAACTGAGTTCATCTGTTATCTATCTTTCTTCTTTTCATTTATTTCACTTAGCACAATCCCCTCTCTAGGTCCAACCATGTTAATGCAAATGACAGGATTTAATCTCCTCTAAGGCTGTGTAGTGTTCCATTGTATATATGCACTACATTTTTATCCATTCATCTGACTTTGGGCACTTAGGTTCTTCACTATTGTGAATAGCTCTGCATTAGCATGGGGGTACATGAATCTCCAGTTGTTTTTGTTTCCCTTGATGGTGGAGTTCATTACCCAAAGGCCTGTCTACAGCTGATGTTATGGAAAGTGTTTCCTATGTTGTTTTCTAAGAATGTTGTTTTCCGGTCTTATATCTAAGTCTTTAGTCCATTTTGAGTTAATTTTTGTGAACGGTGTTAGAATGGTCTAGCTTCGTTTCTTTTGCAGGTGACTGTCCAGTTTTCCCAACACAATTTATTGAAGAGAATTTCCTTTCTCTGTTGTATGTTTTTGATTCCTTTGCCATAGATTAACTGATGTATATGAGTGGGCCAGTTTCTGGTGATTCAGTTCTATTCCACTAATCTGTGCCTCTGTTAGAATTCTAGTATCATACGATTTTGATCATATTGCTTTGTAATACAGTTCAATGTTTGGGTGTATATCCCTCTAGATTCACTCTTTTTTCTAATAATTGCTTTGGCTATTTAGGGTCTTTTGTTGTTCCATATAAATTTTAATATCTTTTTGTTCTATTTCCTGGAAATAAGCCTCTGAGATTTTAATAGGGATTGAATTAAATCTGCATATTGCTTTGGATAAGATGATCATTTAGATGATGTTGATTCCTCTCAGCCACGAGCAGGGAATGTCTTTCCATTTCTTTGTGTCCTGCTATATTTCTTTAATGAAGGACTTGAAATTTTTATTATACAGGTATTTTACTTTTTTGTTAGGTATGTGCCTAGGTATTTTATTCCTTTAACTTCTATTTTAAATAGTGTGATTTTCATGATTTCATTTTCTTCTAATGTGTTGCTTCATATAAAAATGCAACGGATTTTTGTGCGTTGATTTTGTAGCCTGCCACTTTACTGTATTCACTGATGAGTTTGAGAAGTTTTTTGAAGGAGTTTTTGGGGTTTTCAATATGTATAATCACATCACCTGCAAATAAGGAATATTTTACTTCCTCCTTTTCAATTTGGATTCCTTTTGTTTTCTTTTCTTACCTGATTCCTCTGGCAAAGACAACCAGCACAATGTTAAATAGCAGTGGTAAAAGTGGACAGCCTCACCGCGTTCCTGACCTTAGAGGAAAATTTTTGAATTTTTCGCCATTGACTATGACTGTGGCTGTGGGTTTTTTGTATATGGCCTTTATGATGTTCTATTCCCACTTTGTGGAGGGTTTATTTTTTAATCATAAATGGGTAATTAATCTTGTCAAAAGCTTTTCTGCATCAATTGATATGATCGTGTGGCTTTTCTCTTGGCTCTTGTTGATAATGGTGTGATATTAATAAATTTGTATATGTTGAACCATACTTGCATCCCTGGGATAAATCCTACTTTGTCATGATGGATGATCTTTTTAATGCATTCTTGGATTCAGTTTGCTAATATTTTGTTGAGAATTTTTGCACCTAAGTTCATTAGAAATATTGATCTGTAATGTTCTTTCTTCGTGATGTCTCTATCAGCTTTCAGTATCAGTGTCAGGTTAGCCTCATAAAAAGTATTTTGGGAAGTTCCCTGTTCTTCAATATTTTGGAAGAGCTTGAGAAGAATAGGTGTTAATTCTTCTCTGAAGTTTTGGTAGAACACATTAGAGAATCCATCTGGTCCTGGGCTTTTATTTTTAAGGAGAATTTTGATTTCTTTTTCAGTTTCTTTGCTTGTGATTGTTCTCTTCAGGTTAACCAGGTCTTCTAGGTTCAGACTTGTTCAGAACAGATTTTTCTAAAAATCTGTCCATGTCCTCAAGGTTTTCCATTTTGTTAGCATAGAGCCGTTCATACTAGTCTCATAATGTTTTAGATTTCTGTGGTTATCTGTTATAAGTTCTCCCCTTTCATTTTTGATTCTAGTTATGAGAGTTTTCTCTTTTATTTATTTATTTATTTATTTATTTATTTATTTATTTATTTATTTATTTATTTAGTGAGTCCAGCCAATGGTTTGTCATTTTTAAAATTTTTTCAAGAACCAAATTTTAAGTTAACTTATCTTCTGGATTTTCTGTTTTTGCTTTCTATTTCATTTATTTCTGCCTGAATTTTTATTATTTCCTTTCTTCTATTGATTTTTAACTTCGATTGCTCTTCTTTCTTTAGTTTTTTAAAATCTAGATTTAGGGTGTTTATTTATAATTTTTCTAGTTTCCTGAGGTGGTCCTGGATTGGAATGAACTCGTCTCTTCGTATTGCTTTTACTGTATCCTATAGATTCTAGCAGCTCATGTCTTCATTCTAATTTGTCTCTAAGTATTTTCCAAGTTCCTCTTTGATTTCCTCTTTTACCCAAGAGTTACTCAGAAGCATATTGCTTAGTCTCCAATTAATTCGGGGTTGTGCAGCTTTCTTTTTGTGGTTGACTTCTAGTTTTGAGTCAGTGTGTTCACAGAAGATACTTGATATGATTTCAACTTTTGTAAATTTTTTCAAGCATGTTTTGTGTCCCTTCCTTGAGAATGTTCCATGCTCACTTGAGAAGAAGGTGAAATCTATAGTCGTTGGATGAAGTGTTCAGTATAAGTCTATTAGAACTATCTGGTCCAGATGGTCATTTAAAACAGCTGTTTCCCTGTTAATTTTCTGCCCAGTTGATCTGTCCATTGTTGTAAGGGGTGGGGGTGTTTGAAGTCTCCCACTATTATTGTGTTGCTGTCAATGTCTCTCATTAGATCTAATAATACTTGCTTAATATATTTTGATGCTCCTTCATTTGGTGTGTATATGTTAATAAGTGTTATCTCTTATTGCTGTATTGACCCTTTAATCATTTTATAGTATCTATCTTTGTCTTTTGTTATGCTTTTTAGATGGAAGTTTGTTTTATCTGGTCTTTTGTGGTTTTCATTTGACTTCCAATCATTGACTTTGAGGCTTTGTTTACCTTTTGAAAGAAGATGGGTTTCATGAATGCAGCAGAAGGCTGGATTATGCTTTTTAAATCTATTCAGCTACTCTGTGTCATTTGATTGGTGAGTTCAGTCCAATAACATTTAGAATGATTATCGATATGTAACTATTTTTTGTCATTTTGCAATTTGTCTTCTGAATATTGCTCCAGGTTGGGAAAATTGGGGGCCATTGTTTTTTCAAATACAGTTTTTCCCCCTTTATTCTCTCTTCTCCTTCTGGGACCCCTATGATGCAAAAGTTGTTAATTTGGATGTTATCACATAGGTCTCAAATGCTGTCTTCATTTCTTTGCATTCTTTTTTCTCTTTGCTGATTTTCTTGAGTTCATTCCTCTGCCCTATCTTCTAGCTCACTGATTCCATTGGAGGCTTCATCCATACTATTCTTGAGTCCCTCTTTTGAATTCTTTAGGTCACTGACAGTTTTCTTTATTTCTTTGACATATGTTTTGGGCCACTTAATTTATTTTCTGTCATTTTTGTTGCTCTCTTCCTCTGTTGTTTTGATTTCCATGAGTATGTGTATTGCTGTTGCCCTAAATTCATCCTCAGGTAGTTGACACACATCTATTATATTCAGATTTTCCCCCTAGGGTTTTTTGGTTTTTTATCTGATCCATCATTTCTTGTATATTTCTCTGTGCCTTGGCTCTGTTTGGCATTCTGATTATATTTCTATGGGTTCAGTTTCCCCGTAGTGATGGCATCGTGTGGGTGATCACCTTGCTACTTGCCCAGAATTGGCAATCAGGCTACAGTTCCTCCTCTACCCACACAGTGGTGCTAGCAGGAAGAACTGATATGTACTGATGACTGCCTGCAGGCTCCTATGCTCACAGCTATGCAGAACCTTCTGTGAGGCCAAAGAAAAAATTCTCCATTTCTCTGAGGTTCTTCACACACTGGATATGCAAACAAATTATTATTAGACATGATTAGAAAGAGGAAAAACCCACACTTAATAGTATTATGCATGTAGAATTGATAAGGCAGTAAATTGTGAAATGAGGCAGACCGAAGACTTATATCCTGTACTGACGCCTGAAAAAGGAGCCCTAGGGTATCATGGTGTTGAGGGGCAGTTAGTTTCAGCATTTAACTTCCAAAATCAACATAGGCCCAGATGGACATGGAGTATGAGGCATTACTGACAGGATATGACCATAAAAGGGTATGGAATTCCTTTTAGCTAGAGGCTTTTAGTTCTCCTTCTATCTTACCTGGAATTCCCTGCTGATGACTTGGCCTTTGATGTTTAAAAGCATTCCCTTCTTATTAATAGCCCTTCCTCAGGTTAAAGAAGGGATGTAAATGAATGGGGCAGCCCTCCATGCCCAGGAGACTATATCCTGCTTTTGCTTTCTGTCTCCTCCAATTTCTCTAGTAAACTTATAAAACTGCACTCTAACACTCAAGAATCCTTTCTTGAACTGTTTGCCACCAAACCCCCAAACTCCCACCTCAGTGGGAAAGAGGAGGAGGTCACCATGTGACAAGGAGAGATGACTCATTTTTACTCAGAAAGTGAAAATAGGTTTAATTTTCTTTTCTATCTTTATACTCTTCTAGGGGAGAAGGAAAAATGACCACTCTTGATTAGGAGAAGGGTGGAAGCTTAGGGAGTACTGATGGCTTCTTTGACTAAGGAAAGGCAGAAAGGTTAGGAGAAACACAGGAGCTTCTATCTCCTTTGCCTTCAGGGTTGTCCTCTATTGTCCTTGACTCAGGAGATCAATTCTGAGAAAACTGAGGCAAATTGTTCTAACAACTTCGCTTTTAAAAAAGAATTCCTTTTATTCTTCTCATGATGACTGGAAGGGTGGCTTGTGGTGTTTGACTAGCATACAAGACAATCACTAGAATTACAATGTTTTAGTTCATGATCATGCTCCCCACATCACAAGGACTGAGAAAGACAACAAGGTGTTATTCCGTCCCCACTCCTCCAAAAAAGGAGACTGGCTACTGATACAGAGACATCTCCCACTGGGAGGACTGGTCCTAAGTTCCTGAGAAGCAGAATAGTTGTGTTAAGTCCATGCATTCTCAAACATTACCGCAGCATATCTCAGACAGGTGTGGCTCATTCAGTGAGAATAATACAGGGCTCCTGGGCTTCAGTGGTGAACAGCTCAAGAAAAAATTCTCGCGACGTTAAAGAGGTGCAGTTTTATAAGTTTGTGAGAGAAGTAACAACATGAGGATAGAGTTCTTTTGGGCAGAAAGGCTTCTGAGCTCTGACTGGGGGGTGGTCAGATTTATATTCATGGAAAGGGACCTTTTCTGTGTATTAACTTTCCAGTGTCTGAAATTAGTAAGAGAATAGGAGTCAGGTAATCATGAGGACATTCAAAAAACAGAAGCTGTGGGGAGATTTCCAGGAATTTCTCCTGGTCTGTGAAATGGTCCTTCCGCATTCTGGTGGTCTCCAAAGGGTTTCATGGTGGGAGTGATTGATGGTTCTTTGTTGTATTAGGGAAAACATAAGGTCGATGAAAGGAAAGTAAGGAGATACTCCATGAGTCTTTCCAGAGGATTAACGTGGTGAACTTTAGCCTCCAGTGCCCAGGAGCTGGCCTGTCAGGTATGGTTCAAAGTATTCCAAGGCCTCCTATAAACTGTTGCCCTGGAACTTCCTGGGCTAAAAAACCTAGAAAATAGCTTATTCAGGCCCTAAGTTTTCCCTCTGCAAGAGTAGAAGACCTATTCGCATCACAGGCCAGCCTACAATCAGCTGGCTGTGTGTACATATTTGTCTAGGCCACTGCTCTTCAACCAAGAGTGATCCCTACCCTACCTCATTGGGGACATTTGATAATGTCTAGAGATATTTTCAGTTGTCACAGGTTGAAGGGGAATGGATTGTCTTATTGGCATCTAGTAGGTAGAGCCAGCAATGCTGCTAAATACCCTAAATGGATAGGACATCCCTAGCCACAAATATTTATCATGACTCCTAAAGATTAAGAGTGTCACAATCTAGAGACCCTGGTATAGGGAATCATAAAACAGTATGTTTATGTCATGTTATCAAAAAAGAAAGGCTCTATATTTGACATTTGCTGAATTACTCCTCCCACCTCATGTGACACAAATTAAGTGAGTTAATAAGCTGTCCCACAGTATGTGTGAGGCTTAATAAGCTTAATTCTTCTTTGAAATAAGGGAAGAGATCCCTTTCCTTTCTGATGCGGGACATCATAGCTTAAAATCCATAGAAAGTATGCAGATGAGTGAGCAGAAGAGTAACTGGCAAAACCTTAGACATCTAAAAGTAAAGATCCCAGAGCAAAGACCCCACTTTAGCAACTTGAGTCTAGGACACACCCCTGCACACAGTCTCGCCATTTTTTGACTCCAGGTAACCTGGACACCCCCATGAAGGAGGAAACCCTCATATATACTCAAGAATCTATCTTGCCTGAGTGAGAGGCAAGCAGCACAGATCACACATGCATGCACACACACATGCATTCCCTTAATGTAACTTTCCCGGCCCGCAGGGCGCTTAAACTCACTGTTTCTGCTTTTAATAAACTTGCTGTGTGTTCCTGACCAAACAGCACTCTCCACAAATTCTTTCTGGATGGACCCAGTGTCTCATCAGTGTGTCTTGCTCACCCTCATCTTCATCACTTTTCCCTTGTCTTTTATAATTTCTTTCTTTGTCCAAATGTATGCAATCTTTTAAACTACTGAACAGATCTCTAACCAGTCTCGCGACTCAAGAATGTTTCCCCAAGGACCTGGGAGCCATCTCCACAAAATGGAACCATAAGGAAAATGGCAGCCTGTGACCAATTCCCAAGAAGAGAGGTGGCGAACTATAGCTACCTTCTGACTTCAAATTGCAAAACCTACCTAATGCCATGGGTTGTATCCATGCAGCTGTCCTGTGAATGAGATTTCTTTCTGTCTTTGCCATCTCTTGAGCAGATTGACTGATATTCGCATACCATTCTGGCTTTAATGCACATTCAGTAATAAAACTATTTTCTTTCTCTTTGTAGAGATGTTTTCTGGGTCGGGAAGAGATTTTTGTTTTTAATTGTATTTGCCCAACAAATCCCAATTTTTAGAGCAGCTAACATGCACAATCTATCACAGATGTGGGCACACACATTTTTTCATTGTTTCCTAATAAAGCTATTTGATGGTATGCCCTGGTGTAGCAGTAGTTAATTCAATTGCCTCCAAAGGAGAAAGGCACATATCCCTGAGTTCGAGTCCTGGACCCAGGGAGAAACAGCCAGTGTGATCAACTAAGTAAAAATAAAATAAAAATGCTTCTCCCTCCTGTCTTTGCCTGCCTGCCTGCCTACTTGTCTTCATTCTTGTCTACACCTTTCCTTTAAAAAAAGAAGCTATTTGACACCAATTTATTCTTATTTCTTTTCATCTTGATTCAGTTTCCATTGCTTAAATGTTTTTATAATTGTCCTTTCTCCAAATTATAATAAGCAATAGTATTGTTTTCAAATACATGTGTTATCTTAAAATCACCTTTGTTGCAATAAATATGAGTTCATATATCTCTAGTATTGGTATTGAAATATAAAGAAAAAATCAAATGAACCAACTAACCAAGTCAACCCATGGACATGAACAAGAGTACTGATGTTACCAGAGGGCACAGAGGTAGGAGAGGTGGGAGCAAGGGATAGTGAGGTCCATGGAGAGTGGTGGAAGACTAATGGTAATTTGATGGTGGGTGTGGTGTGTTTTCATATGTTTCACAGCAGGCCCAAGATGTTCAAGGACTGAGCATAAAGGTTTCCTTCCCCAAAGGAGTCACTCAGAGGCCCAGAAGGGTGAGGCTTGAATTTACTTATAAACCCACTGAGCACTTGTCTTTACGGAAAGACATCACCTAGACTGGGACAAACCGTGCAGTAGTTACATAGAACAAGATTCCATTGGTGATGATTAATCATTGATTCCAACATTTAGATTAGAACAGAGTTTAGCTTTGCAGGAAACATCATGTGAGCTAGTGTATAGAAACTGGATGTAACCCACCGTGGTCTACTCAGGGAAACGTTCTGTCCTATGTTCTGAGAACAGCAACTCAAGAGATAGTCTCACTGGTGCCTGACGTTGGGAGGGAATTGTAAGGAATACGGTTTTAGGTTTAGGGTTACACCCTGTTTCCCTGGGCCAACATCCTATATTTGAGGAATAATGAGCCTGCATATGTAAGCTTACATTATTTTGTAAAGGAAATTACCTTAATAAATAAATAAATAAAAAGTAATCACAACAGCATAAATGGAGGAAGGAAAGTCTATCCAGGAAATGGTGTTGGGAATGCTGCAAAGCTATCTACAAAAAAAGAAACTAGATTCTTATTAGTTCTGCACAAAAAGGTTAACTCAAAATGGGTCACACGCCTGGACATAAGACCAGAAAAACCACGAAATACTTATAAGAAAATGTTGGAAAAACACTTCATAACCTCGCCCTCAAAGGTAACAGCTACAGCAAAAGAAACCAAAGCAAAGCTAAACAGCCGAGATTATATCAAACAGAACACACATCTGTCTAAAGAAGACACATAGATGGCCTACAGACACCTGAAAAAATGTTTTACATCACTCACCATCAGAGAAATGCAAGTAAACACCATAATGAGATACCACCTCGCACCAGTGAGAAAGGCCTACCTATATTAAAAAAAAAAGAAAAATACAACTAGAAATAGCAGATGTTGGAGTGGCTGTAGAGAAAAAGGAACCCTCCTACACTATTTATAAAAATGTAAATTGATGCAACCTCTTTGGAAAACACTGTGGAGATTCCTCCCAAAAAAAAAAAAAAAAAAAAAAAAAAAGAGATGGACTTATCATATGATCCAGCAATCCCACTCCATATACTCAGAGAATACACAATATCTAATCAGAAAAATATCTTCACCCTATGTTCATAGCAGCAGGGTTCACAACAGCCAAGACATGGAAACAACCTAAATATCTTCTGGATTGATGACTGGGTAGCAAAGCTGTTGTACAGATACTCAATGGAATTCTATGCAGTTATTTAAAAAAATGAAACTATGCCTTTTGCAACACTCTAGATAAAACTGGAGGGGATCATGTTAAGTGAAATAAGTCAGAATGAAAAAGATAAATATAGGATGGTTTCACTCATATGCAGAACATAATGAAATGAAACAAATGAACATACAAGTCCCAACAACATTAACATGACAACCGACTGTGGCTGCCATGGGGGTGGGAGGGGAGAAAGAAAAGAGGGGAAAAGGTGGTGGAAAGGGACACAGGAATGCTGGTGGTGGGTGTGGTGTGAAAAGTGGTAGCCTGAGATTTAATTTCAGTATTCTAAAATGAGCATAACATTGTGAACCAAATACATAAGAAATTGTAGTATTAAAAAAAACTAAAGAACTAAGATGACCACATGAAATGTGATGAAAATAAGATGAAAAATCCTTTACTTCATTAATAGAAGCTATGTTTAATAAAATAATTCCCAAAGAAGAGTTCTATTAAGAAGTAGGCATTAGTTAGGTTTTGCTGTTTTCTTTTTGCAAAATAAAATAAAATAAACTCAGATAATCACGTTTGATAGGCAAAGATGAAATCCCTGCATAAATTGCAAAATCCCAGGGGAAATCATTTCACCTCCTGCTTCCTATCTAACTATCCAAAGAGCAAGAAGTGCTAAATATGTAGTAAATGCTTAAAAATAAATTTCAAATTGAGATTGAGTTAAAAAAAAAAAAAAAAGACTTGAATAAAACAAGCAAATGACAGTGATCTGACCAGGTGGAGTAGTGGTTTGATCAACTGCCTCTGGCCATAGCACAGTCCACATACATACCAAGGATCTGGGTTTGCATCCCAGGGAGACATAACCAAGATGTACAACTAAATAAAAATTTAAAAGTGCTCTTTCCTCCTCTCTTCCTGCCTGCCTGCCTACTTGCCTTCTCCTACCTATGTAGACCTTTCCTTGAAAAAACCCAAAAAACAAAACAGTGGTCTAAAGAATATTACTTACTTTCTACTTTTAAATTATTTGCTTTTGAATTTTAAGTAATATTAATTTGGGAGGAAAAAGATTTCTAATTATAAAACTAATATTCACTGCTAAAAACTTAGAAAATCTAAGAAAAGCTTCCCAAGAGACAATTTTTACGTTTCCAGAGATAACTCACGCTGACACTTTGGTATAGTCTTCCCTTGCAAACATAAACACTTTTAGCAACAGAATGTGCTGCCTGTTAGTCCTGTGTAAAGGAGAGCGGGGTCCCAGTGGACATCTGAGTTCAGACATAGTTCAGCATTTGCTAGAAGCTGATGAAAGGAATAATGATGGCATCCTTTTTGGTAGACTCATCCATTCTTATTATGATAATGTTCCAGGATCTTTGCATTTGTATATAGTCAAGCCACATAGCCATAACTGGAAAAAACAGTTCTTTTCTGTGTGTGTGGTGCGGGGGGTGCTTTTTCCTCTAACCTCTTAAATATGGTAACAGTGACCTTTGAATTAAACTGACAGAAAGTAGTTAATAGGAGAAAAAGGTTTATTGGTACATTAAACCAATACTAATAAAAGAAGTAGCTGGCTCGTTAATGATGAAAGTTAAAACATATATATGGACAGCTGCTATCCAAAGAATAAATAGGTTGCTATAGGAAAGAGAATATTTATAGGACATATTTTTATTTATAGGACATTTATTTATAGGACAAGCAGGTGATAGGAAAGTTTGTGATAATGTTTATTTAGGTAACTGCAAGTGGTCTTTCCATATTCATCAAAGCTGTGAGACAACTCCAGAGAGAGGATAGATTCTAGATTTATTCTTGGTCTCTGTCCCAGGAGTAGAGCCCATTCAGAGAGGGAATGTATGGCAACCTCATTTCTCAGAAGTTTCTGCTTTTACTCAGATAAGGGAAGCTTGGAGAAAACTTTTTTCTATATGTGTTGAATCTCAAATATCTTCAGCTTAAAATAATTGTATACCAACCCTGGGGCCTCACACCTGCAGTGAGGGAACATGAACAAGAGAGACAGATGCTAAACCTCTCCATTCAAATCATGACACTGGCCCAGGTCCTTTACTTACAATTCCACAGCGTTGGTTTTGATGAATTCTGTTTTACAAACAGTAAGTTATTGGCTCAGAGAAGTTAAGCAGTGGACCGAATCATCTGAGCCTAAATTGTAGTTGAGGGTCTAAGAACCATTCTACTTTTCTCCAACAAACATTTGAGGAGTGAATCCTAGGTGGCTGGTTTTACATCAAACCCTGAGGCAGCCAGCTGTTGAATAGGCCCTGCCCACAAGGCATTGCAGTCTAAGGAGAAATCAAAGAGGGGTGATGATTCCTGTCCAACATAGCAGGTGCTGTGATGGAGGAGGATCTTGCACCATGTGGGGACAGGTGCTGGCCCACAGAGGAGGGCACTACAGCAGCCCTCAGACTGAATCTGGCCCTCACATGGATCTGACTTGTCCTAAACAGTTGTTCTGTGCTGAATTGTGTCCTCCAAAAAAATACGTTGAAGTCCTTACCACAGCATACCCTAACTCCCTAGAAAGTGACCTTTTTTTTGAAATAGGCCATTGCAGCTATAATTAGTTAAGAAGAGGTCAAACTGGAGAAGGGTGGACCAGAAGTCCAAAATGACTGATGTCCTTATGATGGTGGAAACAGGACCCAGGATCAAGGAGATTCCCTCCCTCTCCCTCTGCAAGGATCACCAACTTTAGAGAACTATGAATCACCTTATTAATAGTGACCGTTCAAATAACCTTATAGTCCCATCTCCCCTAGAACTGTGCAAATACCATTTCCCATTCCCCTGATTTAATTAAAAACTAAAGTAAGTGCCCAAGGGCAAACAAGTTGGGTGAGAAATGTGCCACTGCAGAGAATAACTAACCTAACCACAGGCTGTCTCCAGCTAGCCCTTCCCAGTCACAATATCTGTCATTAAAAACACACGGGGGCCTCCTGGCCTTCAACCTCGGGAGATTTGCAGATGTCTGCAATTCAGACTGGGAACTTCCTCCACCATTCCCGTAACAGCCTTGATCTCCTCCCTCTTACAGCCACTTTGCAGTTTCAAATCTCTGCTTCGCCAGACCAGGACAAGGCAGGGAAAGGAAGGTCTAATGAGTAACTTGCATCATCAGCGTTTTTTCCCCAAGCATTTTGGGAACAACAACAAAGTCTTAGAAAATAGGTACAGCTGCTGAGACTCCCAGTCACAATCGCCATCAATCACTGGCTATGCAGAAGGCCACCCCGCTTCCAGGACCCTCAAGTAGCTGAAGAACAGTTAAAAAGCTTCAATCTGTGCCTGCTCAAAGGAAGTAGCCTGGGACTCTATCCCTGGCTTTCTTTCCCCACGTTGGGCCCCCTCCCTTCCTTTCCAATCAGGGCAGACTCAGATCTCCTTTAGGCAGCTGTGCACTCTTCCTCTGAAGAGTGTCTTTTCTTTCCTTACCTTACTCTTGCTTGCATATAAATAACTTCTCAGGTGATGCTTATTGGTAAATCTGTTGACTCTTTCTCCAAGAAGACAAGGACCCGAGCTGAGGCTCATTGCAGCACTTAGAAGAGGAAGTGAAGATACCTGGGAGGATGCCTTGTGAGATGGAGGCAAAGAATGGAGTGATGCGTTAGAAGTGGAGGATGGTCCTATGGATGCCTTGATCTTGAACTCCTAGTCTCCAGAACTATGAGAAAATACATTTCTGTTGGTTTGTTACAGCAGCCATAGAAAAGTAACACAGTAGTATAACATTTAAAAAATAGTTTGTTGACTTTGGTGGAATGCTTCATCCCCATTCTTGGTCTTCTCTTCTGATGGATGAAGAGAGCCCTGGATTCTAATCTTCCTGAATTCTTCTGCCTCTCCACCCCACACCCCAACACCACTACCACCCTACACCACACACCCTGACCCCATCCCCTGCAGAGGAGTAGTGATGGTGATAGTGATTGCTGACTCCAGGATAAGGAACAAGGTTGATTTCCCATCTTTCTAGGGTCTCTTGATTTTCTCTTTGGTATGGTCCTGCCTTCAAAGAGCCTCTAATCTTTTATTCTGCTCAGCTTTTCAATGTTAATTCAGTGTTTTATTAGGGGAGTGCTCTCAGGAGAAGCAGAATAGGGAAGGGATGGTGGGGTGTGCAGGGGCTAAAATCAATCCAGCGTGGGTGCTGGAGCCTAGCTCGGTGGAGCCCCAAGGAAAAGCAGTTATGGAGCACAAATCACGGAGGTAGATCTTTGGGCTCATCTGTGCCTTCCTACATCAGTCAGTCATTGACTCAGGGATGGATGGATTAAAGGGCAGCCTTGCCTCCTGCCAACTCAAGGCAACAGATGACTGAAGGCAGTTCTCTAGCAAAGGTGGCATCTATGGAAAGTATCAGCCCCCACTCACAGCAACCCGAGTGGGTGAACCTACTGACAAAGGTCTTTCCTCTGTCAGGGGGGCCTGCTGGGGTCGGCACTGCTTCTGTCTGGGTGGGCAGAATAAACGGAGGAGCTAGAAGTAAAAGGAGAAGCCTCTTTCTCTTTCAGTATCCTTCCAGCACCTTCTGTGAAGTCTCACACGGTGCTTGCTGCGAGGTTCTGCTCTTGAGCTGCTAAGGCTAGATTTTGAGCAGAGGGGCAATGAACTGGCAACTGGTACGCCTACTAAGATTGTGTTTGACAAGAAACCTTCCTTTGCTTTTCTTTGTTTTCTCCCCACTTTCTGAGTGTTTTTAAGTCACCACAAACTTAGCTACGTCACTCTGCCGGGGGCTGCAGGCAGGAGGACGGCGGTGTCGCCGCCCTCGCACTGCCAGGAAGCTCAGAGCCACCGTCGGGATCAGACATGATGATAAATGGCACCAAACTCCATTTGGCACACCCCTGAGGGCCAACCCCTTTGAAAGGACTGGAAAAAGCAGGGTCAGATCCAAGCAGCCAAATTCTGCAGGCGTCTGTTCGGGCAGTGATGGCTGCTGGCACGTGACTCAGGAAAACTACCAACCGGTGGTGGTTGGATTTGGTCTCAAGGTCATGCTGCCAGTGACATTCCAGTAATCCACTGTCAGGCTGTCAGAGTGGCTAGTGTCTCTTTTTTGTGCTTGTAGATTAGGCCAGTGATGCTAACTTGGTGGAATTAAATTTTCATAAATATTTTTCTTTATGTTAGGTTTATATTTGATATCATACATATATATTTGAAAATACTTTTTCAACTAAATCAGCAAAAGAAAATAGAAGGACATTTGTTTTCCAAATAATTTCTTTTTCACCATCATGAGAGAGCAGGCTGTCTCTGTTCTCCCAGGAGACAGAGAGGCATCTGCACAGCACCACATGAAGTGTTCCCACATTCTCTTGTCTGTGCAGCCTGGCCTCCGAAGTTAATTTTAAATAATGGGCTCAGCCTGAACGCCTCACCTCAGATTTGGGAGGACCCTCAGGCACAGAGCCCATCTGTACTCCTCAACCCTGCAAAACAAAGTTGGATTGCTCACAGTATTTGACCTCGTATTCTTATATATTAGGAATATATACACTGCATTATTTATATTGCTCAATATTTTTCAAATGTTTTAATGGTGCATGTACAGGTATCAAAAAGGCTATTCATTTTTTTTCCCCAGTGAGCAACAAAAAAATGCACTAAAAATCAGCAAATGACTTGATTTTTATGGGGTGGCTTTAGCAATTTTTATATTCTTCCATTTCTGGGAACATTACCATTTAGAGGATTAATGGTAATTAGTGAGAACCATAATACAATATATTTAACAAAAGGCATCATAGATATGGTGTGCCCCTCTGGAGTAGTGGTGGGGTGCAGTCTGCTTGCATCCCAGGTCCCGGGTTCGCCACCCTGCGGTTGGCCAGCCGTTATTCCATTTATTCATATCTAATTTTGTGATTGAAGCAAATGCTGGAAAATTCTGTCAATTTGATGAAATACAGAAGTCTGGTGAGTAGATTGGGGAGTACTTGGAGTCTTTGAATACCAGTGACTTCTCTGTAGTCACTGCAACAGCTTGTTTTCAGTCTGGTCTGTCTGACTTCTCAAATACTTAAGTCTGTCAATCAGTTCACATTTGTGTTTGTTTTGTTCTCACGTGTTCTAAGAACACTGATTCTCTTTTCTGTGCACCACTCCATGCCCCCTGTTTGCATCTCTTTCTTCTCCCTCTGCGCTGGCATTCACAGAACATCCTCATTCTTTTCACTGTAATGACAGGATTAAAATACATCCTGCTGGTCGTAAGTTCAAGTTCTTTAATTCATATTCCAAATTCCTGACCATATCGCCGTTCCCCAAAAGTTTCCATGAACACTCAATAAAATTGTGATATTCATCTACAAGCTCTCAGCAGAGTTCTAAGAAAACTGATCATGCATCAGAAAACTTAGACTTAAACCCCATATTTACTTACAGTCCAAACCCTGCCTGGTGCTTGGAGGTGGGTTTGGGACTAAGCACAGTTTCTAATCTCGGGCCTCATACTAGTTTTGTGGCTTTGAGAGATGCTTAGGCATATTCAGTCCCAATTTCTCCCAATCTGTAAAATAAGAATATGAATATATACCTCAGAGAGTTGTTAGAATCAAATAAAATAAGTATAAAATATCCTCAGTACACCTGTGTTTTGTCAGATCTTGATAAAGAAGAATTGTTTTTTTTAAAGGAAAGGTACATGCATGAATGAAGGCGAATAAGCAGGCAAGCAGGAAGGAGAGGTGGAAGAAGCACTAAATTTATTTTACTTATTTATTTGTTTTAGCTATTTATTAATTTATTCTATTCAGTTGTTCATCGTCGTTTTTTTTTCCCTGGCCCCAGGTCCTGTACTGGGAGCATTGAGCTGCATGCGAACGGTGCCCGGTTTAAACCGCTAGGTCACCAGGGCTTGCCAAGAATTATTCTTTTACAAAGTGCTTTCATGTTTATAATCTCATATGATTTTCACAATAAAGCAGGATACAGAACCCCATTTATAGATTTGGAAACTGAGGTTCAGAGAGGTAAAATGACACTTTCAAAATCACACCAGAGTAAATGCAGAAGGTTTACAATTGTGGCTTGAGGCCGGAGAGTCAGATTTAAGAAATTTGCTGTAACAAGGCAATTCCAGGGAACAAAGAAGGAAGAATATAAAGTCATCTTTTATCCATGACAGCTGCAGGGAACAATGACACTAGAGACTGCTGCCATGTCAACAGAACATCTCTTGTTCCAGATTCAAAGTCCCCCAGAAGGCATTAGCTGAAGGAAACCTTGAACATATGACCTGGTCCTGGTCCAAACAAGGAGGATACTTACTGTATCTTGTCAGGCAGGGACTCTCTCAGTTTCTGTACATGCTCCCTCCATCTCTCCTCTGATTTCAACTCCTTTCGTTTTCAATCGCATATTTAAGTATTTAAGTCCCGTTCTTCCCTCACTGAGGCGACTCATACAATGAAGTTGCTGGGTTCCATCATAAATTCATTGTTGCTGACCTTAAACATTCCTATCATCCCTGCCTGGAAATCACACACTGCATTCTCTGATCCCCTCTTTCACTGAACAGAATGGCTATTTCAAACCACCACGGCCATCAGATTTCTGGAAAATGTACGCATCATTGCCTTTCAAGATGGAGAGAAAAATCTATCTTACCTGTCTCAGATGCAGAGAGCAAATGATTTCACAAGCTTCAATCACCAGGTGTAGACTAAAATGGAGTCTGAACTCTGGGGCACAGAGCAGGAGACCAGAACAAAGAGGAAAATTGATTTGCAAATGACCATTCTGAGATGCCTCCCGACAGACTGAGGGATGACCCAGCTGACAGCGTAAATAGTATAAAGTCTTTCTGGGAGTGGTCTGAACCTCTGTATGGGTCTGGAATACAAAGCAACAGAGTTATATAAAAGTATAGCTTTTATAAAGCAAACAGATATCAACTGAAGAAAGGAAGGCATATTCAGAAGGTGATACTAGAAAAAATAATTTAAAATTTAAACTGAAAACTATCTAAGGTCTCACTTGAATAATACCAAAATAAGCTCAAGATACTTAACATACATAAAAAGAAATGATAATTAAAGAACTAAATTGAAAGATGGATATGTTTAATACATAAACAATTTGTAAAAATAAAATTAGATTTGGAAAAATGTTTTCTGTATGAAAAATGCTGAGAGAATAGTAATTGTGAATTGTGCATTGTGTCCCCTAAATTCGTATGTTGAAATTTTAATCCCCAGTACCTCAGATTATGATCGTATAGAGAAACAAGGTTTTTAAAGAGGTGATTAAATTGAGATTGGGTCATTAAGGTGGTTTCTAATCCAATATAACCGGTGTCCTTAAAACCATAGGAAGACACAGAAAGAAGACAGCCGACTGAAAGTCACAGAGGGAGACCTCAGAAGAAGCAACACTGTCTGCTCCTTGGTCCTGAACCTGCACCTCCAGAATAGGGAGAAAGTAGATTTTTACTGTTTGAGAGAACTGCAAGTCTGTGGCACTTCGTTATGGCAACCCTTGCAATCTTATATAGACATGTACAGAACATTTACAGAAATGAATATGTTAATAAACAAAACTGTTCAATGCCAAAAGGAAAATCTTCACAAAGAAGTTAGCTTTGGGTCTTGAAAAATGAAGGGAGATTGTTGACATCCAATAAAGTAGTAATCATCGCTCAGTGTTGGTTTGCTTGTTAGTTTTTTTTCTTAATTTACATTTTACCAAAGATGAGTACATTTGAAACTAGTTTGTGATGTTGTGTCAATGAAATAAACACAGGCTACAAACTAGTGGAGTCTTTTTCAAACCAGAATGTGTGTCAGATATAATCTAAAAGCTGTCTGCATTGCTGATAGGGCTTTGTGGTGAGCTAATCTCGGGTTAACAGATAGCAAATAGAGTAGGAGCACTGAATGGATTTGCGCTGAATCACTTGTGGCATTTTTGCTGTGTGAAGCCCTGGATTCGGTAGCTACCTCCTGGGCATGGACATGCTGGCCAGCCATGCAGCACCACCCAGTCGCCTTCTGGTGCAGCCTCAAAAGCTGCAGTATCGGGAAACCACACTTTGCTTCCCAGACTTCTTGCAGCTGGGCTTCTGGCTGTGAACTAGATTACACCATGAGATGCATGCACATCACGCAGTAACCTGCAGTTACATGCAGTTACTTATTGCTGTGTGACCTGGATATGCTTACTCCTCTCAGGTTCTTTATCTGTAAAATAAGCATAATAACAGCATCTTCTACCTCATAGCTTTGTTATGAGAATGAATTAAATTATTATAAATTGCTAGCCTGGCACATAGCACCTGTAGGTGTGCTACCTTTATTATAATCACTCTTGTTCTTTGGAAGGTGATGTAGAGTTCATCTTCCTGAGATGTAGCTGTCTTCCTCTGGCAAAAACAAAACAAAACAAAGTCCTGGATTCATTGGGGTTTCTACAGGAGGGTGCTGGTGTCCATTATTAGTGTAGAGTATGTCTAGAGACATTTGACCCCAGATCAAGGATATAGAGATGTTTCTTCAAAATCACCCTGTCCTTCTTCAGCCTCTGATTCCTGGTGGGTGGGGGGGAGGAGTGGGGGCAATTCTAGGACATGTTCTTGAGAATATCCCGCAGGCCCAGCCAAGGATCCCATTTTTCTAGCACATTCAGTAATTTTCTAATAGCTTAATTACCTTTTTAAAAATTCACTTTCAGGTGGTGGGGGTGTCCCAATAGATAGTGGTGGAGAACAATTAGACATTTGGTGGGTGTGTTGTGTTATATATTTGATGAGGACTGAACCTACACAAGTAAAACTTATATTGTATTGCAAATCAATGTTACCTCAATTACAAAAATTACTTTCTGCACATGGAGTCATACCTATTTCCTATAACACAGGCAGCATCCACTGGGATCCACCCATATGCGCCCATTCTCAATTTTCCTTTACCTCATTTGTAGCTATGAAAATGAAGAGGAAAACTGGCCTAGAACAAGTTTTCATAGAGCTGTGTTAATATTAGCGAAGCCCAGACTAGAGCCCAGGATACCTACGCAGTGTTATTCTTCTGGACAGACGCCAAAGAAGGTGGACCAGCTAGTTGACCCTATGATCAATCCCCATACCCTTTAGAGCCTGAGAGCAGAGAGAAGGGAGGAAGGAACTTAAATTTATTGACATTCTCTCCTGATGCATCAAACACTCTTCTAGAGACAAGAGGCCAATCTTAATCATTTTGCTTCTCCCACATTAGCACAATCTGTTACATGTTTATAAAATGTCTGCTGAAAGATCTGAACTGAACTGCGCAACAGAATATGTTACAGAATTCACAACTCTCTACTGAAAATTAAAATTTTTGAGGAAATCAAGGGAAAACGACAATGTGGTCATTTCTATGCATGTTCAGTTTAGTATTTTAGGTTGAACCTACTAAGGACTTCATTTACTTTAAGTTAGGAATAGAAATCCTAACACAGTAGAACATGATAAAACTATTTAAACCGTGATCCTTATTTCATTTATTTAAGATTGCATTAAGTAACTCCTCTTAAATGAATTAATTTTTTTTTAAGATTCAGATTCTGTGACTTTTATTTAGCAAATGACCTTTATTTCTTAGTCAGAATGATTTGGGTTACAGAGAAGAGAAATCCAAGCAAAGCAGTCTGGGATGAATAGGAGGACCCATCATAAAACACAGTCACTTCATAGATTCCAAGAAGTCAGACTCCATAAGGTACAGGAACCAGGGACCAGCAGGTCATCTGAAAACAGCTGTTCTTGCCATTCTCCCATACTGCTAGATTCTGTCTACCTTTGATGCTCTTGAGAATCTGCTTCTTTCTCTCTGCAGATAGCCCCTCTGGCTCTGCAGAGGTGAGTGCATGGTGGTTGGCCCTCAGCTACAGCCTCAGAACCCTGTCACAGGCCTCCCATGTGCATCCCAGCAATACTCTCCTCCATCTCAAAGACTTCATTTCCCAGAAATAAATGGCCATGTTTGTTTATTTGTAATATTTTTATTGAAATAACATCGACCTATAACATAAGTTTTAGGCATACAGCCTTATACGTCATATCTGTATGTATTATGTTCACCACCGAAAGTTCAGTGTCTATCTAACAACAGACAATTGATCCCTTTACCCATGTTACTCACCTACCCTTATTTTTTCCCGTCTTTTTACTGCACTTTTGGTCTTATAGTCTAAGAACCTGTTTTATTGTTTTTATTAGTTTTTTTTTTTAAATTTTCCACTATAAGTGAAATCATTTGTGTTTATCCTTCTCCACTAAAGCAAAATATGCTCTAGGTCCATCCATGTTGTTGCAAATGGCAGGATATTGTATATATAGACCACGTCCTCTTTATCCAATCATCTGTTGGTCAGGTTTAGCCTGCATTCCCATTCTCAGTCAATCAACTGTGGCAGGAGACAGTTATCATCATGTAGTACAATTACTTTAGACTTATACAGAAATGTTCATGGGAGCTTTATTTGTAACAGCCCCAAACTGGAACAACCTAAATTTCCCCTAAAAGGTGAATGGATAAACAAACTGTGGTATAGCCACAAAATGGAATACTACTCATCAACAAAATGAACTATTAATACTATAATGTGTATATATGTATGTATATTCATAATATGAATTCATCTCAGAATAATTTTGAAGAGTGCAAGAAACTAGAAAACTAAGGGTTTATTATTTCATTTACATGATATTCTAAAGAATGCAAACTGTTCTATAGTGACAGAGAAAAGTCAGTGATTGCTTGAGGGGGTTGAGAGAAAGGGCTTATTCGTGCTATAAGTAGAGTTTTAGGAGTGATGGATATGCATACTCTTTTACTTATCTTGTTGGTTTCATGTGCGTGTAGCTATCAGAATTTATCATAGTGTACATTTTAAATGTGCAGCTTACGTTCTGTCATCTACATCTCAATAAAGCTTTTAAAATGCATTAGATTTTTTTTCTTCAAATAAACTATTACATGTATGCCCAACAGACAAAACAAAAAGCCAGGCAAGGGCCTCCATCTTTTTTCTGAAAAGAACCCTGTGCAAGAGAGAGAGGAGTAGTTCTTGGAGACATGAAGTTAGGTAAACACACCAGATTGTATGAATGACAATGTCACAGCGAACAAAGGCTATATAGCTTCAATGTGAAAATAATTTAACTTTTAAAATGCCTGAAGACAGGAATGCCATGACCATCACATTTAAAAAATGAAACTCTTTGCATATGAATATGTATTTTTATATAGCAACTTAAAATAGCCCATATTAGCTCAGTGGCTTTGGTGTTTCCCTTATCCAAGCAATATGATATGGCTACTCTGAGAATAGTTATCAAAGTAACCAGAAAGTTAACTAATGAGATAAATAAAAATAGAATTCTAGATGTTGCTAGGGTGGCTAAATCAAGTTTAGGATGCAAATTAGGCAATTTGAAAGGAGCAACTATTTATTCAGGCCACCAGGGCACCATTTAAAGAATTATTATTCTGGTAAATGAGGGTAAATAGGACCCTGGTGACTGAAAAACTTGAATCTGCTTCCAAAAGCTGTAATTTGCACCCAGGGATTACAAGAAGAATCTGGGAGGAATAAATAGCCAGATAAATAATGCAAGAGCAGAGAGTCTGGGCCAACATGGAAGGCATATCTGATAGATGAGGTTCTGATGGTAAGTTTAAAAATGTGTTTTACGGGAAGGTGATCACAGAGAATTGACACAGGGCTTTGACACCGGAGTTTCAGTATGAGGGGCATTTGTCATATGACTTCATAGATAAGAGTGTGAGTTTAGGACTGAGGCCCCAAAGTTGCAAATAAATATGAGATTTGGCCTGAGGAATAGACTCCTATTGTCACTTGTTTTCTGGTATCCCCTGCTTATACAGCCGGTCCTCTTCACCATTTGGCCAAAGCACCTTTCTTACATTGTGGCAACGTAGATTGTCATTGAAAAATTTTATTATCTTCCTGGGTGATTTTTACGCACAAAGAGAAAGTTAATTTTATTTTAAATATCAGTATTAAAATTGCTCAAAATCTAATTTTTCTCTAAGCTTTAAAGAAATAAGTCACAGTTTTAAAAACACGATTTTTGGTGAAGCAGTATTTTGGTCTGCCACCTACGGCTGAGTCCAGTCCACATGACTTCCTAAGGACCCTGGTTCACATCCTGGTGTTGGGGGTAGGAGGGGGAAAGCAAGATGAACCACTAAATAAAAATAAAATAAAATGCTTTTTCTTCATCTCTCTTCTTGCCTGCTTGCCTGCTTGTCTTTAAGCCTGCCTGCACCTTTCCTTTGTAAAAACAAAAACAAAAACATGACTCTTGGCACATTGTGGTGGCCTAGTGGATACGTCTACCACCTGCAACTGGTGTAGTCCACATCCCTCCCGAAGACCTGGTTTTGTGACCTGGGCCCAAGGGGAGCAGCCAAGATGAACAATGAAGTGAAATAAATAAAGTACTCTTCCTCTGTCAGCCTTTATTCCTGCCTGCAACTTTCCTTTAAAATATAAAATAAAAATATGACTCTTTCTACAGCTAAACTATTTTAATACTCACCTTAAAGTAGGATTTTAAAGTGAATATATTCCCTTAAATATTTCCAACTGCACTTATGCATTTAACATACTTGATTTTCCTCTCAAGACTATGTAAAGAAACAAAACTTTCCCATGTCCTTACATGAGTTAAAATATAACTAAACTTATACCACCTCAACTTAAAATCATGGGCTAAATCAATTGCTCAGTGATATATACAATTGGGAATAAAAAAGCTAAGCGATGATTCTAATAAGTCAAATTCTCTTAACTACTTAAATATCAGATCCGTGTAGTTTTCCTAACTCCCAAATATTTAAGTATTGGTGTGATTTTCCTAAGCACTCTTAAACTTAATGCTATCTGAGGTTGAGAGATGTTTACCCACGAAAGAAAAGATGATGTCATTCACACTCTGGGAATTACCTTCATGGATTCTTGAAAGACTGCAGAAAAAACAGCAGTTTCAGTCCAGGGCGGCTGTGTTCACGACCTTGACCTGGCTTGGATTCTTTTCTATAATTGTTATAATTTTATATGCTATAATTTTAAGAGGGGGTGGTCATACCATGAGGCAAGTGGTACAGTGTCTAGAATCTGTGATATTTTTCAATGCCCACAAATATACTTTACTTTTGAAATGAGAAGAAAAACACTGTATACTACTAATAATGAATCTATGGTATCACATCAAGTTTAATTATGTTCATTCCTATACCAATGCAGTAGCAAAACACAATTTCTAACACTTTTTCCCATAAAGAAAAAAGTGCTCATTGCCTTTGAAAGTCATACAGCAATCGTGGTCCCTTAGCCCACACGCTGCTTGTGATCTGTCAGGAGGACATCCCACTAGACTGCTGCAGCATGTCTATAAATTTTACGTTTCTTTGACTCTTTAGATATTTAATTATTTGAATTTGGAGAATTCTGCAATTTTTCAAATTATTTTTTACTATTTTGAAGGGCATACATCCTTTTCATATGTTAAAAAGCTATACAATTAATAAAAATTTGAACAGTCATTTCATATAAGAATCTATTAAATGACAAGTATGTACATAAAAAACATCTTCAGTCATCAGAGAAATGAAAATAAACTCATATTTGCATAGGACTATAACTTATTTGGGCACATCATGAGAATACTTTTTAAAACTCACAACACTAAATGTTGGTGAGGATGTGGAAAAACCTGAACTTTCATCCACTGCTCATGGAAGACTAGATAGTACTCTCTTGGGAAACCATTTTGGATTTCATAATGCCCTCTGACCCAACAATTCCACTACTGCCTATCTACCTTAGAGAAATAAAAATTATATATCTATGAAAAAAACTGAGACAAGAATGTCCTTAGCTTTATTCATAAAAATCCAAACTTGGCAACAATCTCAACTGCCCATCAATAGGAAAATAGATAAACAAGCTGTGTTATATTCATACAATGGAAACTACTTAAGAGGCGGGGATTAAACTTTGATCCATGCAAGAGTTGAAGTAATTTCAAAAGCATTATGCTGGGTGAAAGGAACATTAAACAATAGTATGTAAAGAGTGGTTTGTTTTATTTTTTAGGTCTTGGGCAGGTAAAACTAACATACAATGAATGAAATCAGAAAATGATTGCCTTTGAGATGAGAGCAAGGATTTACTGGGATGTGATTCTAAGAATCTTGGGTTTATGCATTTGTCAAAACTCATCCAATGTTACTTAAGATTTGGTAATTCCACTGTATTCAAAATTTACCTAAAATCAAAAAGAACCACAAACATGTTGAACTCAAGTTAGTAATTTGCATGTAAAATTATTTAAGTGTATACTACCAACAGCTTATATTACAATGTCTCAAAAAATAATAATATAATAGACAAAGGATTTAACCAGGCATTTCTCCAAAGAAAATATACAAATGGCCAATAAGAACATAGAAAGATTTCAGTATCATTTGTCATTGGAGCGCTGCAAATCAAAACCATAATGAGATATCAATTCACACCAATTAGGACGGATACAATTTTTTTTTAAAAAAAGAGAGACAATAACATGTGTTTTCAAGGATATGGAAAAATTGAAATTATCATATATTACTGATGGAAATGTAAGGTGGTACAGTCATTATGGAAAACAGTTTGACAATTCTGCAATATGTTAAACAGACTTACTACATTACTTAGCAATTCTACTCCTCAGGTATGTACTTGAGAATTTAAAATACATGTTCACCCAAAAACTGATACTTAATAATACAGTATCTGTCAATTGATAAGTGAACAAATATATGTAGTATTGCCTTTAACAGAATGTTATTCAGTCAAGAAATGAATAAAATACTGATTATTGCTATAATACGGAGGAATTTCAAAAACACAGTGCTAAGTGAAAGAAGCCAAGAATAAAAGTTACATATCACATGATTTCTTTTGTATGAAATATCCCGAAAAAGCAAAATCCAGAGACAAGAAGTAGATGAAAATGGAGACTGACTCTAGATTTCTTACTAAGGTAATGGAAATGTTCTGGGAAGAGATAATGGTGATGATCGCTCACCTTTGTGAATGTATTAAAACCCACTAAATTTACTTTAAAAATGCTAAATTTGTGACATGAGAATTTTATCTCAGTTAAAAATAAGGTGGATTGATGGGTGGGGTAGAAGGATGATTAGATGTATAGATAAATGATAAATGATAAAACAAACCGCAAAACAATTTAGGCAGTGCTTTACAAGGGTATTCATTGTATAATTCTTTCAAATTTTCTGTATGTGCAAGTTTTACAATAAAATGATGGAAAAAGTTGTGACCAATTGACACCACATTTAAGATTATTCTACCAATATATACCCAAGACTAGTTTTTGAAATAAAAAAGCGAGATATAGGAAGATAGACAATGGATACTACACGCCTTTGATTCCTAAGGAATGAATCATACCATAACTGAGAAAAACTAGTATGTGAAAAGAAGTTTCCCAAGTGCTGTTTATCCTAACAAAACATTAACAAGCACACTAAATACACACTGTGACAAAGATGAATCTCAGAGCACAAATGAGGTGCACCCAAAGTATAAAATTTTAAAGACTTTTTTTTCTAACAACTGACATTTTATGTTGAGTTCATTCTACAACAGAGTAGACAATCTCAGTCAAAACTTTTCCCTCTTCGAAGGGTTACATCTGAGTGTGGGCTCTTCCACAGTACTGTGTTGTCCTGCAATGTACTCTCAGGGGAGACACCAAGACATTGGTGTGTGGCTCATGTAAAAGCTCAAGGACCTGGGTTCAGAGACTGGACTAGCAACCTGGGGCCAGGAGGAAAAAACAAATAAATAAAAGGAAATGCCTCTTACTTCTCCTTAAAAGAAAAAAAACCATATTTCTTCCTCTTCCATCTTCCTTCCATCCTTCCTTAAAAAATAAAACAGGGGAAATCTGGTAGAGTAGTGGTTAGGGCCTCTGCCTCCAATCCAACATAGTCCACATACATCAGAAGGTCCTGGGTTCACATCCCGGGACTAGAGGAAACAAGCAAGGTGGACAACTAAAATGAAAATGCTTCTTCCTGCTCTCTCTTTCTGCCTGCCTGTGTACTCACCTTCACTCCTGCCTGCACCTTTCCTTAATATTTTTTTTTCCTTTAAAAAATAAAAAGTTCTTCCAAGACTCCTGGGAAATTAATAAACTATGATGGAAAATGAAAAGATTGTCCCTAAACCCAACATCCATGAAGGAGAAATAAGTATTAGGTTTGCTTCTCTGCACATGAAATCTATCCAGAAACTACAATTTATTCTAATTTGACTCTTTCTGTCTCAATATTGGAGTCTCTCTTACTGGCTAGCTCACCATGCTCTCTCCTCTCCAATTTAATTCAAGAAAACTCATTCATAAGATCTCTAATTTTCTCACATGCTACATGTGTATGAATCTGAAAGTTCGTCATTCTGTAAGGAATAATCTGTATCCAAACAGCTAAAACATTTGTAAAATCCATAATTTCATCTCACCTTTTAGACAATCTAATAGTGTATTTCTAGCATTTTCTTTTTTTAAGGAAAAGTACATGCAGGAATGAAGGTGAGTAGGCAGTAGGCAGGCAGGAAGAGAGAGGAGGAAGCGTTTTATTTTATTACTAAGTTATTTACACTGGTTGTTTCCCTCCAGATCCGGAACTTAAACCCAAGGGTATTTGGCCTGTGTTCCTTCAGAGGTGATTGAACTAAATGCTATTCCACCAGGGCACACCCTAGATTCTTTTTTAATGACTACACACATTTTAATGTTTTTTTTTTTGGATAATTTAAAATATATACAAAAAGACAGAATAGCACCTTTTGTTTTGTAAACTTTTGTTGTGTAACAATCCATCCCAAATGCTATTATATAAATTAGGGATCATTTTATTATGTTCATGGGTTCTGAAGATCAGGAATTTGGATACTGCAGAACAAAGGATAGCTTGTTTCTTCTCCACAATGTCTGGGGCCTCAACTGGAAAATCCAAAATGCTTGATGTAGTTTCCACCTCTAGGGCTGGAATCAGCTGGCGGTTTCTTCACAAATATGTCTAATTTATGAACTGGGATGACTTAAGGCTGGTCAGAGCTGGGGGGTTGTTGACTGGAGCATCTACCTATGGCCTCTCCACTTGCCTTGGCCTTCTCATAATAAGCATCTGGGTTTCCAGAGGAAGCATCCTGAGAGGAAGTGTCTGGAGAGTAAGCACACCAAGAGAATCGGGTGGGAACCCCATAGCTATTTATGACCTCACCTTATGTATCAGATTGCATCAATCTATTATACTATAGTGATTAAAGCAGACATAAGCCTGCCTATAGTCAGGGAGAAAGACTCAGCTTTCTATGGGAGAATAGAAAGATCAAATTACAGAAGAACTTGTGACTAGAAAACACTATTACTGCCACATTTAGAGAACAAAGTCTGCCACAGATATCACATCCTCATCAGTGACCTTCAATAATTGTTCATCCATACTCAGTCTTGTTTCATTCATATCCATACCTCCCTCTAAGTTTTCTAATGTATTTTTTAAATTTGAGGTGATTTTAATGCACAACACAATATAAGCTTTGGAAGTGCTGTTTTGCTCTTCATCAAATGTATTACAGATCATGCCCACAACCAAGTTTCTAATAATCCTCCATCACTGTTCATTAGACTCCCTGCTACCCCTTGCTCCCACCTCACCCCTTTTTCCTGTGGTAACCTCAGTTCTGTTGTCAGTGCTCAAAAGATCTTGTTCTGTTTTGTCTGTTCATTTGCTTTACTTCTTTATATTCCACATATGAGTCAGATAATCTGGTGTTTGTCTCCTGAATTATTTTACTTGGCATAATCCACTCTATTTCCATCCATGTCATTGAAAATGGCAAGATTTCATCTTTTCATGGCTGAGTATTATCCTTTGAATTTATTTTGAAGTCAATCCCAGACATCATATTGGTGCACCCATAAATACTTTGGTATATATCTCTAAAAGATAAGGATTCTTGAAAAATAGACACATGGTGATTATCCCACCTTAAAAATTAATAACTTGTTTAACCTCCTTAAATATTTAGTCTGTGTTTCCTTAGTTGCCTTGTAAGAGTTTTCTGATAAAGTTGATTTGTTTGAGTTTTGATTGAAATAAGGTTATTTCTAGATTTGGAATAGATTCTTTAATAGGAGTTTTTCCTTCAGAGGTGAATTCACATTTCGTTTGTGTAAATCTAAAGAGCAGCAGATTGAGGATAAGATTTGTCCCTTTCTGCACACCTCATGATTTCCCACCTGGTTGCAAAGGAAATAACTGAATGAGACCCATGCTTCTCATTAACAGCATTTTCCATTTTATATTCATTTTATGAAACAATGACAAAGTAATGTAGAATTCAAATAACTGCAGTCTTGTCTGAACCAACTATTTGGTAAAAGTTGTAGAAACGATTGTCTACCCCAATTGTTGGAGTGCCTACCAACATGCACTTCAGCCAAATCTGCGTGCAAACAGTATTTATTACAAGGCCTCGATCAGCATCACTGAGTCAGTTCTGTCACAAAGACTTTTTGCTACACAGGTCACCATCCTTATTAACTCCTTACCTTGAGTCAATAAAGCATGAAATACTCTTATCCTATCTCATAGCACTTATTGCTTGAGAGAGACCCAAACCACCTGACACCTAGTCAGAAGTCAAGGACATAGTAGAAAGCCTAGCCTACGTACACTATTAGCATCGAATACCTCTTCCCTATCTCCCCACCCCAACCACTCCTTATTTCAAATGCATTTTCTGGAACTTTTCCTCCTTTACCTTATGATTGTGAGCTCTACACTCTTTATAGAGTCTGGGGGTAATGATAAACAATGTGCCACTTAATTTACTTTACTATAATTTTTTGGCATTAGCATAATTAGTAAGGTTTTCCAGTGTCTTCATCATTCCAGAAGCATGTGACAAGAATTGGGCGGCCAGTCCTCCATTGGGAACTTCTGAATAATTTCTCAGTCTATACCAGAGTAATCTACCTGGTTACTGTGTATGACCACTTATGAGTCCTTCTTCTAGAACACTTCCTACTTTCTCTAACACCCTCTGCCTCACTTACTGGTTCCAGGTACCCACTTTCCTACAGACATAGAAAAAAATGTATATTTATAGAGTATATATACACAAAGTTTAAAAGAAGAAAATTGGAAACTGTCTACATCTATACAGAAGTGCATACCCTTGTTTTACAAACAGACATGTACATAAGAGAGGAAATATAGCATCTATAGTTTGCCTTTTAAAATATAAATCTGATCATAATACCACATCTCCTAGAGCAGGCTTGAAGCCCTTTCAATAGTTTCTCATTGCTTCAACAATACTACAAGCTTCTGCAGTGACGACCTCTATGTCCCCAGCTGTCCCTCACGCTCTCTGATCTGGCTACCTACCCACAACATTCTCTCGGTCCTCTTACTCTTCATGTTCCCTCACAGCCCAGGACCTTTGCATATGCTACCTTCTTAGCTTTGAACGATCTCCCCTCTTTCAGGTCTTTCATATTTCAGATCTTAAGTATCACCTTCACAGGAAAATCACCCATTCCAAATCAAATCCTCCAAAATTAATGTTGTAAAGCACCATGATCAGCTTTGGAGCATCTATCACACTTGCAATTTTCAAAAATACCTTCTACCTTTCCCATGAGATGAGATGATCCAGAGTGCAAAAACCATTTCTGCTTGCTGCTTACTGTTGGCCTAGCTCAAGGCTTGGCACAGGGTAGGCATTCAGCAAACATTTGAATGACCAGATGAATAAATAAATACATGAATGTTCCTTGAGGAGCACCATGTACTCAGTACATGTTAATTTCCTTCTTCTCAGCCCCGAGCACACACTGCTTGTAGATTTTCCTTGTTTTAGAGTACTGCTTAATCATCGAATAATTAAAACCAAAACTTAACCAAGTTTAACTCAGGAACTCAAGACAACATATTACAGACACATCAACCAGTTTTACAGCCTGGAGTTAAGCACAAATGTCTAAAATATTGCCCCCTTAAGGAATTTCTACATTGGGAAAAATCTTAATTTTCTAGAAAAACAAATGAAAGCAAGATTATTGTCTGAAGAGGCCCTGAAACCACCTGTTGCCTTACAAATGGTGGTATTTGTTGACGAGCAAGCCCTGAATGAGTCCCTAATAACCCAATACCACTAAGGAAAATCAATCCAAAGGCCACATGAAAATGATACCACTTTATAATTACTCAGTGATTCATATGAACTGCTCCAGTTCAGATAGCTGGATGTAAATTTACTCTACAATGCTATTGTGGAAAATTAAGTGAACTAATGATAATCATAATAACCAATTGAACATTACTTCAACTGCATCTGGAGCTGCATTTGTTACATATAGTAAATCAATTAATTTTTAAAAAGCACTGTGAAATATATATTATAATCTTCAATTTACAGATGAGAAAACTGAGGCTCTGGAAGTTTAAAGAAGATTCCACAATGATGGAACCTGGTCATCTCAGCACCCTTCAAGATTCCACACCCTTCCAGGCTGCAGGGCTAGGATACATGAAAAGGGGGCTCTAGCCAGGAAGTATATAAGCTGGAATTTGACATTAAAATGTAAGGTGTCTATAACGTGTCTCTGAATATTTATATTCATGTTACCACATATTCTTCCCTCCTAGGTGCCAACGTTTTCCTCTTATCTGGCATACTAGATCAAACCAACTTAAATCTAGGAGTCGAAAAATCACTTGATTTTTTAGTTGTGATATTTTTCACTGTATCATCTAGATTTGGCAACTAGCAGATCATCATGTGTGCAAGTCTTTTCTTTACTTCCTCATTTCTGTTTTCTCAGTTTCCATATTAGTAACACATGTGGACAGGCCCTCACTGACCCACATCTCAGGATGTCATGAGAGTCTGTTATGTAGAAAACGCACAATGATCAATTTTTCAAATCATACAAACATGCCAAAGATATTGGTGTCACTTTTGCCTCACAGCAACAGGGGCATGGAGTTTGGTATAAGATCAATGTCATGAAAAACGTAGAAAAGGAGCCTAGGCTTCTGTTGTTTCCATTGCTACATCTGTGGCAGTGGAAGAATTTCTGGTGGCTAAGTTATATTTTTTGCTTTTTGTTTTTTAAATATGCAGGCAGGAATGAAGGTGGGCAGCCAGGCAGGCAGGAAGAGAGAGGAGGAAGAGAGAAGGAAGAAACATTATTTTATTTAGTTGTTCATCTTGGCTGTCCCCCTGGTCCCAGGTCTTGAACTCAGGTCCTTGGGATGGACTCAGGTCCTGCACCTGGTAGACTTAACCATTAGACCACCAAGGTGTGCCCTTAGTTGTTATATGTGAATTTTTTCCCTAAAGTATAATGTTGGATATGAATCTGATTTTCAGATTGCAAAAATAATAACTGATACACACAGCATACAGCATTTCCAAGTCAACACCTTCCTCAATTAACTTTTACCTAAGGAATAGACAGATTTTTTAAATCTATGCAAATTAGATATAAATTTCAAAGCAATCTTTTTTAAATTACTTTATTAGAGCTGCAATCTCAGTGGAACATTCTAAGTGTTTTGGTGTCATTTGCTTACTCAACAAATATTTACTGGCGGCCTAGGGAGTGTCAACAAGTTACTAAGAGCTTGGGCAACTGCAGTAGACAAGACAAACTCCATCTCTGCTTTCAGAGTTTATAATCTAACAGCTGAAGCCCATACAGAGCAGGATCCACAACACTAACAGATTCTAAGTTCTAGCAAATTCAGGACACTGTAAGAGTGTCATAGGGACTTCACTGCCTGGGGGTTCAGACAGAGCTTCTTTGAGGAAGCTCCATTTCAGCTGAGACAGATTGCCATCTGTTCAGGGGTTTTGTAACTGCCTTCACGTCCCAATTCACTTGGACAATGTCTTGGACATATTAATATCTCAGAGTTTGGGTCCTCAAGTGTAAACTAGCATATTATATTCTTGGCAGAGATGTAGGAATATGAGAATAAAGGTATTGACCATTTTATGGTATCAAGCACATAGTAGGTCCTAAGTTTATGGTGCGTGTTATAAATATATATCGGTAAGTATACTAGGAAAATTCTGGCCAATAGCTTAAGATGCAGAGGAGAAATTGTGACACAAGCTCCAAATTCAAGCACAGCTACTACCCTGAGCTTGTAGGGAGGCTGCGTGTCCTGAGTTTCAGATGTGGGAACACCTAATACATTATCAAAACTCTGCTGAACACGGAGTTAAATGTTGATAAGAAGTTGATAAAAAAAAAAAAAATTCTAATTTGATCGCTTCTTAGCTGTAGGCTAGCCAATGCCCAGGTCCGATTTTTCAGGCAAAAGATTCTTGGGTATCAGTTCTCCGGCCTAGAACACCTGGTTCATTAAATTTTGGCAGGCACAAGTGACAAGGAAGTGTTTATATGCCAAGTGACTGGGATAGCGATGCACGCTCGACTGGAAGCCTTAGTTGAAGGTCGTAGGACCTGGCGTCAACCACGGGGAACCGGAAAACGGCAACTCTGGCGTTCGCACCTGCACGGGACACTGTGCTTGGAGAAGGGGGTCCGGGGTGCCCAGCGCTCTTCCCCGGACGCCCTGTGCCCGGGTCTCCTGGGCGCTCGCGTCCCGGCAGTCTTCGCATCCTTCAAATGGGTACGGGCGGTTTCGGACAGGGACGTGACGGCCGGCGAGGAGCGCGTGCAAGGAAGTGGGAGTGAGCGGGGGAGGCGGGGCGGGAGCGGTGGGAGGGATGCTGAGCGCAGGGGCGGGAGGGGAGGAGTGCGAGGCGGGCCGGAGGAGAAGGGCGCCGGGGAGCCGCGGGAGGAAGTGTGCAGGTCTCCGCTCCGCTGCGCTCGGCTCGCGGGAGGGGCCGCCAGGTGAGCCGAGATGCCGCTGCCCGGGCCGCTGCTGCTACTCTTGGGGTCGCTCGGCCCCTTCTCCGCCAGCGCCCTGGCGGGACCCGCGCAGGCCAACGACACCGTGAAGCTGGACTTCCTCACCGAGCGGCCGGTGCGGCTGGTGAGCCCTGCGTTCCTGTCGCTAACCATCGACGCCAACCTGGCCACCGACCCGCGGTTCCTCACCTTCCTGGGGTAAGCGCCGCCCACCGTCCGGGTCCCCTGCCCTGTTCTCCCGACACTCACGCCTGCCCCGCCACCCACTCTCCTTTCTCTCGCCACTCGGTCCCAGGAGCCTTCCCTCTCTCCTTCCTCCCTCCGTCTTTCCTTCCTCCCCCTGTCTCTGTCTCAGCCGGTCTCTGGGTATCTCTCGCTCTGCATCCCACCCGCCAGCCCCGCCTTCATTCAGTAAGTGTACCCTGGGCTCCAACTAAGTGTCAAGTATTAAGGAGAGAATTGGGGAAGAGCAGTACCTCAGTAACGCGCCAGGAGGAGGGGACCAGGGCAGGGGCACCTGGCGGGTTGTGAGAGCTTTTCGTTTGCTTTACAGTATAGAACAAGGCTGTGGACCAAACTTCTATCTCTTAAACTCTGTTTAAAAATTTAATAAAAGTCAGATGGTAAAAGCCGCAAAGGAAAATAAACATTCCTTACTAAACACACACACACAGAGAGAGCAGTTTCAGGTTCACAGCAAAATTTGAGCACAAAGATTTCTCATGTTACTCTTTTAATTTAAAAAAATCTAAATATTAAACACAGGTACTATGTGGTAACATACAAAGTAAGTCTTAATAAATTTTTTTTCCCCCAAGATGAGGCACTGCTTTAATGAACTTTAAAAAACAATCCTCACCTGAGAAAGACTGACCTGGTGCAGTTTCACTGGCCCAGGTCATCTGGGACACTCATCTAGGACACTGCAGCCTCCAGAGACAGCCACACCTCAACAAATTCAGTCAACCTAGAATCTCACCATTGCCAAATAGCTTGCTGTCAGCTGCCATTGCTAATTTCAGCCCATCACTCTGCAAAGAAAATCAGGTAGCCTCCTGGTTAAGAGATTGGCAGTCAGACCAAAGCAGGGTGACTTGGTTTTTGTAGGTTTTTTTGACAACTCTAAGCTTCAGTTTCCTCATCTGTAGAGTGCAACCTCTAAAACCTTCTATTAGGCTGGTTATGAAGATCTGATGAGACAATAAATAATAGTACACACAGTTTTTGACACAGAAAATGTTTTTAAAATGTAAGCGAATTGCCTCTTCCTGGGAATGAGATTTGCTAACCGTTCACCAGTGTTTTGTGTTTCTTTTGATTGCAGTCACCTTCCACCTTCCCTTCCCAGGAGAGATAGCATTTCCTGGTGAGGAAGAGGCTGCCTCTTTTCCCGCTCCCGCAGGGATATGAAGCTGATATCAGGCAACATCTGGTTGGAAGACAGGAAGCTAACTTTGGAGAAACATTGAACTGCAGGGCTCTGTATCTGAGGACCCAAGGCCTAGTCTGAGGACCCAAGGTCTAGGGTAGGGAGGTGGGGATGATGAGATAAAAGAGGGATCCTCTGTCTTTTTAATTGAAAACAAAGACATTAAGTTGATGGCTGTTTACTGAAATGTGACAACTTAAGTCCTCTTCTGCTGCTTCCGTTAGCATATACCCCACCTACTCCCCAAGAAAGGACATTTTGGAATTTCTCCTTGGAAGCAACAGGTCCAAAAGAAAACACCTACAGTATGACTTTTGGTATCCAGGCCTGATTACCCTGCAATCGAGCTAGCAATGCCGTTCAAACACACAGAACTTCCAGTCTACAATTTAAGTGAGGGCATTATCTTTGCATTTCTTTTCTTTCTTCTTTTTTTTTTTAAGGAAAGGTAAAGGCAGGAATAAAGGTGAGTAGGAACATAGGCAACGAGAGAGGAGGAGGAAAAGTCTTTATTTTTATTTAGTTGTCCATCTCGGTTGTTCCCTTGGGTTCCCGGTGAGACAAGAACCTGAGTCCTTGGTATGTATATGGACTGTGCTTGGCTGGAGGTGGTGGACCTAACTACTGCTCCACCAGGACAGTTGCTCTTCATCAACACATCTCTTAATTTCCTATAGCAATTTTCACCCCCACCCCTCTACCCGATCCCTTATTTTTTTGTTAAAGGCTGGAGGATAATAAAAAACCAAAGGGCACAGCTTATAATAGATGACTGTTTTTGTTTGTCTGCTAGTTTACAAAACGCAGTGTGTTCCTGTCTAGACAGGCTTCCCTCTGGGTTGGCACCTGTCTTCTATGCCTACTCCCCAGAGGCATCTGCAAATGCATCCACACTATTCCCTGCTGAGACCTAACAGGGCTCAGAGGGGCCTCTCCTCGGGATGGCTAGCACAGTGCCCAGAGTGGCCTGGCATCTTAGAAGACAAAACCCTAATAGCAGTGCACAGAGTGGAGGGTGAGATGGGAATTGTTTCTTTAGAGTTCCTCAGAAGTGAAGTTGTCTAGGAAAAGAGGGCAAGAGCTGAGTAAGTGAAAGCAGAGGTCATAATAAAAAGAAGATAGTAAACATAGTAAACATATTTGAGCCCTTGTCATACGCAAGTCCCTGTTCTCAACACCTCCTAAATATTTGCTACCCAACTATGAGGTCAGTACTGTTCTTATCCCTATTTTTCAGATGAAGAGATTGAGGCTCAGGGAGATTCAATAACTTGCCCGTGATTAGTCATCTATAACATAAAGGAGTAGAGTTTGAATCCAGGTGCTAATTGCAGAGATGACAGCACAGAAAAAAAAAAGTGAAGCATTTAATTTAATTTTTTTTTTTAAAGGAAACCGGGTAGAGAAGAGGATTGTCCAGAAACAGATGGAGAAGACTCATAGAATGAAATGAAATACTAACCTGAGTGGAGGAGAGTCAGGGCCCAAACCTCTAAGGTACTTTGAAAGAGGTCTAGGCAAACGTCCTCAGATGGCACAACTCGGGTCCCCCATGACAGCAGACAGATGCGGGTTGCTTTTCACATTTGCAATTAGAGAACACAGAGTACACAAAACTGAAAATACGAAAGATAGAACAAGCTAGAATTGGAAAGGGGAATCTTCCCAGCTTTGCCTCTCCTAAGAGGTCACTGATTGACATCCCAATCAGAATAATCCCTAAACTGACTCTGCTGAACTCCAAAGAGGTCCTAGGTCTCAAAAGTGGAAGGCTAGAGAGCAGCGTTTGCTCATCTGTGAGTCTCATGTACAAGCTACACGGAGTTTTAAATTTTTGAATAGCCTAAGAAAGCGTAAGAATAAACAGGTGAAATTAATTTTTATGATACATTCTATTTAACTCAAAATATTCAAAATATTTTCATTTCAGTATGCAATCAATATAAAAATATCAATGAGATATTTTACATTCTCTTTTGAACCAGCTCTTCAAACTCTGGTGTATATTTGACACTCACAGCCATCTTAACTCAGACTAACCACATTTTTAGACTGGCTGCGCATGACTGGTGGTTACCCTATTGGCCACGTCAATCCACATTTAAGTTAAGGCACATATAAAAGCACATTTCATGAAACAAGGTAAAACTTTCAGCACTGAGTCACTGGTAGAGCATATTATTAGGGAGCAAAAACTGTGGCGCTGAACAACCATAGCAGAATTTTGTGATGTGCTCGCTTTCATAATGTTTCTTCTGCTAACGTCACTCTTTTCTGCCAATTCGATAAATATTTATTAATAATAACTTTCAATAATCAGATGCCCACATTTTATCAACAAAATTGCTTTTCGCATTTGGGCAAGAATGTGTCATCAATGTTAAGCATGTGTTTTCATAACTGACATTGGAGAGAGCCCCAGGGCCCCATCTGCCTATTGCTGAGAGAAATAACCATGGTTAAAGAGAAAACTAATCATCACAAGCCAAAGAGATATAAAGAACCAACAACCACAAACCAGCAGCAGACTTGACTCACCCCCTGAATGAGCTCTCGTTGTCTCTGCCCGCAAACCTCCCAGTGTGCTCCCTGGAGCCTTCTTCTTGGTGACCCCGCTCATCCTCTACATGGAATATTCCCGCCCTCCTTGCCCGAGCTAAGACTTGGCTTTTCTCTGAAGATATGTGTAAACCAGGAGATGTGACTTTCCCTGAAGTAGCTTTTTTGGAGGAGAGACTGCACTTTCTCCCATGCTGCAGCCCTTCTCCATTCCCCATGGCAACTTCTAGACAGTTGCCCATCCTACTCTTCAAATCTTGGGCATCAATACCTTGGGCAAATTTCTTGGTCTCCTTTTGTTCAGGTTTCTTGTCTCTTAAATGAGGATAATAATGATGCTACCCCATTGGGGTGTTTGAGGGGATTGAGAAAATAAACTATGCAAAGGGCCTACAGCACTCAATCTGGACTCCACTGATGCATGTTACAGGTCAGGCGACTTCAGTGTTAGGGTCACAGTCACGATGTCTGCTCTCCTGGGAGTCTCCTTGTCACCACACTGCTCCCCTCTTACTTTTACTCTTTGTTCTCCTTATGGATTGAAGATTGGCATTGATCTCAATTTTCTCTCCCACTCCCACATCCCACCATCATACTAGATGACTTTGTGCTCATTTGAATACACTATTTCTTCATTTCTTCACACAGTTGGCGCACCCTGGTGGAGTAGCAGTTAGGT
The DNA here is from genome assembly GCA_004363575.1 of Solenodon paradoxus. NCBI lineage: Eukaryota > Metazoa > Chordata > Mammalia > Eulipotyphla > Solenodontidae > Solenodon > Solenodon paradoxus. Next base: position 2,437,319 of record RJWH01000021.1, read on the forward strand.
CAATTACCTCCAAAGGAGTGCAAGGCCACATACCCCTGGGTTCAAGTCCCAGGTCCAGGGGGGAGGACAACTAGTGTGAACAACTCAATAAAGATATAAAATAAGAGCTTCTTCCTCTTCTCCCTGCCTGCCTGCCCACTCGCTTTCATTCTTGCCTGCACCTTCCCTTTTAAAAAAGTTTCTTCACACCCACAATTTTAAAGCATCTTTACTCAGTAGCATACTGGAATCAGCTTGTGGACTGTGTGGCTCCCTTCCCAGTGCTGCATTCAGTGCCACCAGCGCTGGTATCTTGAGATCAGCCCTGGTGGGAATATTTGCAGCATGGACATAGGTAGACAGGAGCAGGGCACTGTTTGTCCGGAGAGCTAACTCACTGGTGCACACTACTCCTCTCCTTTCCGCCAATGAATGCCATGACCAGGCATTGACTCTTGGTCATAAGAACCTTTCAATATCTGGAATTTAAAGAAAGCCTCTCATTCCTGGACTAGTCTCCTTACCCTCTTTCATTCTGTGGTTCCCACCACAACTGTTTAAAAAGTATGTTTTGATTAATTCATTTTCATTTTCATTTTATTTTTTTACCTGGTCTCATGTCTCAAACCTGGATCCATGAGCTTTACAGGGCCTGTACTGTAGCCGCCGAGCCACTATTTTTTTAAATCTCCTCCTTTTCTCTACTTTTTTAATATCTGATTTGGGCTTCTTGATTTATAACATGAGCCATTCTCGTGATAATATCCTCAAACCTCTGCCCCAAATCTAGCACAATATGACTATGTTTTCCCTCTTGGGCACCTGTAGGGTGGCTAAGAAGTCTAGAAATCGAAAATGTCACTTACTCATGTATTGTAAAGCATAAGAATAAAGCACTTTTATGTATTTGCCTCTGTTTCTGGTCTCAGTGGCTCCCCTGTACAGCTGGGCTACTGAATTCCTGGGGGCAGGAGGGAATCTCACAATCACATCACAATGGCTTGATGTTGCTTATAAATTCTTGAGCCCCAGACTTACTTGACCCTCAGTGCTGCACCTTAACTTTATTTCCCTGCCTCTCTCACTCTCCACTTCTTCCAGTAGTCCAATTTCATCTCCACCTCGTTAGTCTTAGCCTGTGACCACATTTCTGTTTCCCAAAGAAAATGAAGTCGCTAAACAAACTTTTTCTTCCTGCTATCAGACTTGCAGTCATTTTAAGGTTATAACCAGCTCTCTTTCTTTCTCTTCTCAGGCAATTTTTTCTAGTTCGGTTGTGGATCCTGTCCCGCTGCCTCCCCACGAACTTTGTTCCATCATTCACCGATGCTCTTTCCTACATCTTTAACCTCTCCCTTTTCACTGGTGCCTTCAGCATACATACAGCTTGAAATGTTTCTCATCTCAAACACCTCCCTTCATGTGTGACCTGTAGTAACTACTCGTTTTCTCTCTTCCCCTTTGAAGACTACCTAATTGCCCATTCCTTCCTTGTCCTGTATTCATGATGTCCCCATTACTGTGTCATTAAAAATCAATCTCTCCAACATTATCAATGACCTTTTATTGCAAAATCCAATGAGCATCTTTCAAATCTTATCATATTTGGTTTCTGTTATGGGGTGAATTTTGGCTGTCCCCACAAATACACACATACACACATGCACACACATACACATACACACATTCTAACCCCTAAAACCGTAGAATGTGAACCCACTTGGAAATAGGGTATTACAGATGTATTTAGTCATCTAATGCTCCCTAATCTACTTAGATCACATAGAAACAGAGTGGGCCGAATCCAGTACGACTGATATCCTCATGAAAAGAGGAGGTTGGAGATAGACATGTGCAGAGAAAGGACACTTGGGAATATTGGAGTGATGCTGCTGCAAGAACTGTCAGAAGTGAGGCGAGAGGGCTGGAATCGATTCTTCCCTAGTGTCTTCAGAAGATGGCTGGCCTTGCTAACCCCTGAGTTCGGATGTTGAGCCTTCAGGACTGTAACACACTACATTTGTATTGTTTAAGACTCCAGTTTGTGGTGCTTTGTAACCGCAGCCCTGATAAGCCAATGCAGTCTCTTTGGGAGCAAGTTGGCCACTGAAACACTTCCTGTGAGTCACTTTCTTCTGGTCTGTGTCACTCCCATTTCTGGACTTCCCTCACTCCTCTCTAATAGTTCTCCATCTCTGTCTCCAGTGTGTCTTAAATGTTGAGTTCCTCAGATTTCTTTTTGACTAGCTAAAACACAAGTAAGTATCTAGTTACATTCCTGTAAGGGGAGTCATGGAGAAAAGACACAATTTAATGAATCCATCTGCTTTTTACCAGCTCTGAAGAAAAATAAGGAAATGTAGTAATGATTACAAATAGGTTATTAAAATTACATTAGTTACCATTAATATGATCAGTTTACATTTGCTTTTTCTTTGTTTCCCACTAATATTTGACCCCATGGTAAACAGCAGCTGTTTAAAATTAAGAGTCCACTGTAAAATAGAGACCACAGGAATATACACTAGGCCTGTGAGCAGCAGTTAAGGTGTTGCCTTCTGTAAGCAAGTGTTAGTGTTTCCCATCCTAACACTCTTGCCTAGTTCCATTTCATAAGCACTGACTAGCAAGAGGGTAGCCACTTATAGTTCTTAGGTGTTCCTAAAGTTTTCTCCTCAAGTTGGCAAATCTTAGAGGGGATAAGATTTTGCAGTCTTGGCCTTGATAATAGCTTATCAAATTACTGATCCAGAAATGAATTTGTCATCAGGACCACACAGCGATTGAAATACTGACCTCATATTTCTGACCGAGGCCTTCTTTTCACTTCATACGTCTCCCGAGTGGTCCCACCCACTTCCATTGCTTGAATTACTCCTTCAGAGGTGGTGGGTTCGAACATGTTAACAACTGGCTCTCTGGGAGGAAAAGAGACTTTTTCCCCTGATTTCAGTGGTATTAATTCTTCCATGATGGCTGATTTCTTTTTCTTTTTCTTTTTTTTTTTTCCTCTTTCCTTTCTAAAGTAAAAGTGCAGGTGGGAATGAAGGTGAGTAGGCAGGCAGGCAGGAAGAGAGAGGAGGTAAAATTACTTTCATTTTACTCCCTTTACTTGTTCACACTGGTTGTTTTCCCCTGGACCCAGGACTCAAATCCAGGGATAAGTGGCATGTACCCTTCAGAGGCAATTAACCTAACCGCCATTCCTCTGGGGTGTGCCAATCACGGCTAATTTCAAACTGCCAACAGTGTAACAAGTGGTTCACAAAATTCTTCAGATCTTAACAATTGGTTCTCAGATGTCGGTACAAGCCAGTATAAGCCAGCTTCCTCACATCTCTTTGGTGTCAGAGGTAAGGGACATAGTTTTGCCCAAAAAGTAAAACAAAAATACCTGCAGAATTTTTCAGCCCAACAAACTACAGCTGCTGGCACATGTTCTTTTATCCCCCGTCGCTATGTGGTAGTGGATTTTTCCCTTTCTTTTTCCTGTGTGCGATTGAAATACTGTGCCTTTGATTAGTTTTGTTTTTATGACATGTTTGGCAGCTGTTTTAAAGCTGCTTTTTGTCACAGGTCACCAATATTGTACTCCAAAACAAGAAAAATGTTCCATGGCAGAGGAGATGAACAATGAGATCCTTAATACGAATACTTTGAAACCCACGTGTGATTTTCTTTACTTGGCAGGAGCCATAATATTAGGTTTTCATTTTGTTCAGAAAACAATCTTTGGCCCCACTTGCCCTTTCATCAGGCTGGGCTCAATTATTCAAACACATTTCACAGATTATTTCTTAAACCAGCTGTATGCCAGGGACTCATCTGGGTGTGTATCTGGGTGCTAAGGAGTTTCTAAAGAACCAGAGAGACACAGTCCCTGCTCTTAACAGAAAAGTAAAGATGCTGCTTCCTCCTCTCTCTACCTGCCTGCCTGCCTACTTGCCTTCATTCCTGCCTATACCTTTCCTTTAAAAAAAGAGAGAACATTTTACAGAGCAATATATATATATATATATATATATATATATATATATATATACAGGAGCATATCTTAAAAATTTTAATTTTAAGTCAGGTCTTTAACTCGTAGGATGTTAAGGAGTATCGGTAATTAGAAAGCCCCCTGGAATAATTTTTTGATTTGAAATAAATCTACATGTAAACTAGCTAGTTGGGCCATTCCAAGAACTACACAGCATCGGTTTTATGGTTTAAGAACATTCAGAAAATAGGCCATTATCAATGTGTGAGACTTCAGAAATGTTGGCAGAGGCCCCTGATAAATTCATAACGTCTTCACCTTTCTGAGGGAAAGAATTATAAATCATTCATATTCCATTCTTTAGCATTTGGTACCATTCTGAGAACACAATAGGAACTACCAGCAGCAGTCTGGACTTGGGATATGCACTGAGAATTGCCCAAATTGGAGATTTCAATAATATAGTTAGGATTTTTACATAAATCTGTTAGTGAATTAAATTTAAAAGATAGTTTTCCTTGGCAGGCGGGGTTAGGGAGAGGAGGAGGAATCTTAAGTCATTTATGAACTTCTCTGGAGACATAATTTTAAAAAATTGTTTTATTGTTTCTTTTGTCTACATTGTCATATGCTTTTTAAGATATTAAATTTACACCCAGTCTGTGTACATTTCACACCACATCCACCACCAGAATTCTAGTGCTATTTACCACCACCTTCTTCCCTCCTTCCCTCTTTTGTTTGTTCCCCCCACCCCACCACCATTTTGTATCCCATGAATTTTGTTGAGATTTGTCTGTTGGTTTGTTGTGTTTCTTTATATTCCACATATAAGTAAAACCATCCTGTATTTCTTTTTTTCTTGCTTACTTACTTCCCTTAGAGGAATCATCTCTATTGGTTCCATCCAGATTGTTGCAAAGGGCACGATTTCATCTTTTTTAATGGCTGCATGGAATTTTATTGTGTAAATATTACCAACTTCTTTATAACTGTCATTTAGGTTGTTTCCATGTCTTAGCTGTTGTGAATTGTGCTGCTATGAACACAGGTATGCAGTTTTTTTTTTTCTGATTAGTGTTTCTGTATTCTTTGGGTATATGCTGGAATTACTGGATCAAATGGTAGATCCATTTGTTTGTTTTGATTTTTTAAGGAATCTCCATACTATTTTCCAAAGACTTTTCACTAATTGACATTCCCACCAACAGTGAAGGAATATTTGTTGTTTCCAGTCTTTTGGATAAAAGCCATTTTCAGTGGTGTGAAGTGGTATTATGGTTTGTATTCAAAGTTCTCTGATGGTGAGTGACATAGAGCATTTTTTCATGTGACTGTAGACCATCTGAGTGTTTTCTATAGAAAGGTTTTTATTTTTCTTTTACTGATTTTGTGAGTGGGTCATTTGCTATTTGGTTGTTGAGTTGTCTAAGATTTTTATATATTTTTTGCAGATTAAGATCTTGTCTGATGTATGTTGTACAAATATCTTCTTCCATTCAGTGGGTTACCTTTTTGTTCTAGTAGTCGTTTTACTGTATAGAAACTTTTTAGCTTGGTGTAGTCCCAATCGTTTAGTTTTATGTTAGTTTCCTTTGTCATAGGAGTCACTTCTCCAAAGACATCTCAAAGGCTTATGTCCTGGAGTGTTTTCCCTAAGACTTCCTCTTCATATTTTATGGTTTCAGGTCTTACAGTAGCTAGATCTTTTATCGATTTTCTACTTATTTTTGTATATAGAACAAAGAAGTAATTTTTTTTTTTTTGGCAGGGGGTTGTCCATTTCCCAGCACCATTTGTTGAACAGACTAGAAACATAAAGTTTAAAAAACAATCTGGTTTTCAAACAAATATAGAGTCATCTTTTCTCTTACCTCTTTTACTCCATCAACCATAAAAGGTTATGAGTTTTTAAAAGTACATACATCTGTCCTACTTTTCAACTTAAAATACAAGCTCCTGCCAAAATTAGAACCCCAAGTTGCCTTCAGGTGCCTAGAACTACCTTGTAATTAGAAAGACTCAAACTGAGGTCATTCCTCCTTTCTAGCAATAACTTCTCCCTGAAAGGCCTGTACAGGTAGGTCCCTCAAGAGAAAAGGTAGTATACATGTTTGACTAGATTATCTGGGAAAAGTAACTCTAATTTCTTGCTTGTCTTCATAACAGTTCTCCAAAGCTACGTACTCTGGCCCAAGGTTTGTCTCCTGCATACTTGAGATTTGGTGGCACCAAGACAGATTTTCTCATTTTTGATCCCAAGAAGGAACCAACCTTTGAAGAGAGAAGTTACTGGCAAACTCACATCAACCAGGGTGAAACTTTTTAAAGATTAATTATATATCTTCATTAACTCGAGTCAGTTATGAGCATTCACTCACACCTAACAATAAGAGATCAAGGTCTCCCTACTAGTCCCCTGCTGGAAACCTCACAAACTGAAGTGTCCATAGCACAGCTGGAATTAATTGTGCTGCACATAGAACTGTGATTTTAGCTGAAGGACAGAGTTACTTAGAGGGAAACTGTGGGTAGAAATCTGTCAAACTGAAAAGACTATTTCCAGCTGAAGGCAAATCAGTGAATTGAAGCCCATTGACCCCAGAAATAGACTGTAGATAAAAGGTGTAACAAGGGGATGCAGAGATATACTCTGTTTTTAAGAATGGGCTTGAAGATGATTTACTGGTAGGCTGACTATATTTCCTTGAGACAAAACTGGGACATTGGGATGACAAAAACCAGATGGACCAAGGGGAGGGGAGGAGGTGGAGCAATCTGAGCAGTAGCAATGGAGCCAGATCAGCACCAACAAAGTACTATGCCATGTCAATCTGTGATTGAATAGTAATAACGTGTGGTCCAGCAGGACTTCATACAAACTGCCCAGGCCAGTGCAAACTATTTTGGCACCTTATGTGAAAATCAAATTTGGTGCCCCTATAAACACCACTATAAATGTCCTGCTTAAAACACATACCACTAAAACCATCCCAGTGCCAGAAGTGCCCAATAACCCCCACAGTGCCAGAGATAACCCCAGCAATGCCAGAGATAACCCCCATAGTACCAGAAATAACCCCTCTAGAACTTACCTGTGGTTCAACCATTCTGAGATGTTCTACTTTGAAGAAGTAGGCCGGGTGGTAGTGGGAATCCTCTTCCCACATGGCTTCTGTGTCCTCACAGGGAGCAGGAATAGCAGCAGTGGCTGTGGCCTACTGCAGTCAGTGCCAGCAAGGTCCATCTTTAATACGGGCCAAAAGGGGCATCTGCTTTTGGGCCCCCTCAACAGACTGGGCCTGGGGCAACTCAGCTGTCCCATTTGTCCCATGTTAAAGATAGTCCTAGTTTATTAAAAACAGAATAAAATTGACACATATGAAAACAACAGGGCAGTCGGGAAATATGAAGGAAATGGTGTTCTCCCGTTTGAAATGGTGTTTACTGGGCAGTGGTTCTCAAACTTTATTGACCCTACACAATCACTTGGAATGAGTGTGAATATTTGGATCCCTAGAACCCAATCTTAGATGTAGATTTTAGCAAACTTCTTGGGTGATTCTGGGCTTCATCTGAGAAACTTGCCTGAGGGAGTCCCAAGGATTTGCTGGGTCTTTCTTAAGTGTTCTGTGACATCAAATAGATGTTAAAAGTTAAACTGTTATTTTAACAATTAAAACTAACATATGCATAACTGAATTATAATAATGTATGTATCATGTATATCTATTAATGAATGTATTTAATTATTCACTCGTCTATGTTCCTTCTATTTATTTTCTTCATTTAAGAGATATTTAGAGCAGTTCATCAGTAATTGGATTATAATTGATAGAATAGTAATTAGAAAGAAATAGGAAAAATCAGGAAGATTCTCTGGTAATAAGAATTTGAAGTAGTTTATATTTAAATGTGCCTGTTTCCCACCCGTCATATGCATAAGGTCTCATAAGTTTAGACAGGAAACTGTCCTTTGCTTATCAATTCTCTTCATCCTGTGGTGGGGGGCAGGTCAGGGATATTTATGGGTCACTGGCATTATCTAAGTGCTTCTGAAACCTCCTTTATGAGCCCAAGGATGAGGCCCAGCTGCCAGAAAGCCCGAATGTGCAGCTTCCCACAAAGGAAGTCACTGTAGGGTCAGCCAGTCCTGGCAGCCCTGCGGTCTTATGATAAAGAAGCACAGTTTGGCTGACAAGTCGTGGTGGATTTTCCAAGAGCTCATGTTGTTGTCTCAGAAGTTTTAATGATGCCAAATTTGAAGGGGAAAATGTCAGCATTTCCTGTCCTACCATTATAGCAAGAGGAAATCATTCATGTAAAAAGCATTTCTATGCTTCTCTCCCTGTAATTCAGGTGGCAATTGTGCAAGGTATAAAAGCCATGGACCTGGGGTTGGAGACCTGGGACTGGGAAAAAAGAAAGGAAAGCCTCTTATGTTACTAACCAAGGGAAAAGAGCATGAATATGTTTTTCTGTGTTTTTTGAAAGTGAGCCTTACGAGGACTAAGTTATATTTTCTTCTGCAAGTTTCTCTGGCAACTTCAAGCTTCTAAGGACCATTCTAAATTGTCCAATGACTTAAACTTATGTCCCACATTATCTGTTTCCAGCGTATATCCAAAATTTCTTATGAAACCTCCCCCTTGGTTGGTTTTTGAGGTGACTAGTTAGCTAGCAAGTTTGACAGGTATGACAGAATTTATCTTTCTCTGATCTTAAACCTAATAACCAGAAACTTAATTATCCTGCTTTAGTCATATAAATAGCTAAATAATTATATGTGTGGGATTTCAACATAAGCATTGTGAAAACAGAGTCTCTAATTTATTTCTTGCATTACAGATATATGCAAATCTGAATCCGTCTCTTCGGATGTGGAGAGGAGGCTACAGATGGAATGGCCCTTCCAGGAGCAATTGCTACTTAGAGAACAGTATCAGAAAAAGTTCAGGAACAGCACCTATTCAAGTAAGAACTGAAAGGCTCCTGCAGGTGTGCCAGCCCCCTACTATTTGGAGAGCTTAAACTTGGCTTTGTACCTAATAAACCCTACAGCAGTTGTATAAAACTGCCTCGTTCTCAAATATTATCAAGATTATCAAGAGTTAATGGGAACTCTTGAAGCCAAAACATCTGCTTTTTTTCCTTTTCTTTACCCTACTATCTAGTATCCACGAAGTGAAGTAGAGAATTCCTTTATTCATGAGAGAATAGAGAACTTTACTGCTCTGAAGAACTAGAAACTTAAGGAAGACGTGGATTCATTTCTTGCATTAAAGTAGAATACAAAAATATGAAGAGCAAAATGTAAAAATATTTCACACCTCTGTCCAACCTGTCTTCTCTCCCAGAAATGACCCTGTTACAAGTTATAAATTATCATGCAGGGGAGCTCTGGGCCATCTTTGGACTGTCTTGATCATCAAGCAGCTCTTTCTAGTTCTTCTCTGTGTAATTTGCCAACACAGGACTATCTCACCTACCCAGGAATCTATTTGCTGAAATAGTTTCCAGTCTTCACAGTTGAATGGCATTGCCATATAGGGCTTTAAAGCAGCTAAAATAATAAATCCTTATTTCAATATGAGATACATATATAGAGAGAGGGAGAGAGATTAAAGATATCAATGTAGATATATAGAGAGAAGTTCACTCTTCATCATAAAATATGTGATAAAACACCACATCCACCACCAAATTTCTATTAGTCCTCCACCACCGTCCATAAGACCTCATGACCCTTTGCTCCTACCTGCCTCTTTGCCTCTGGTAACCTCAGTTCTGTAAAATGTTCTGTAAACTCAGACCATAAACCTGTTTTCACAGGAAAAGGAAGCAGTGTTACAGATGTAATTCTGGGTGTGACTGTGGAAAGGAGGACTCCCTTATTAAAATAATCATACTTAATGAGCAAATGCTTAGCTCTCCTTCCCCACCTTTCTTCCTCATCACCCCACTCCTCCACCCCACGCCCACTCCCACATGGGTGCTGGTTACATGTAAACATAACCTGGTATAATGCCAGGAAAAGAGTCAGAGCCAGTTTTTACTGTGTCATTTAGATTATCTTCATCCCAGGGAATCTTTCCACCCTCTCATACAGTGAGAAGTAAGAGACTGGATGACTGGTAATTGGACAATTAGCTGTGAACTTTCTATTCTTAATTTAGGGAATGGGTAATTTAGGTTTGTTTTCTTTTCGAAGAGTAAATTTTTAACTCAGTATAGCTCTTATTCTAGGAATTCTTACTGTTCGTGTTATAGGGGGCATATAATTTATTTTACAAAAATTCCAAGTATATTTGGAAAAATGAAAAAAATAGAGGAGTAAAATATGAGTTGAATGAATGCTCTTAAATGCAAACATTCTAGGTTTTTTGAAAATGTCATAATCTTTTAAGATCATTTTATTGAAGTAACAGTGCATTGCAAATTATATAAATTTAAGGTGTTTCTCATTATAAATCATTATCAGTGTATACTACATTAAGTTTACCACTAATGGTCGAATACTATCCTTCACCATAAAATTGGACCCCTTTTATGTGATTTTCCTACTCCCCTTCCTTCTGGTAACCGCTAACTTTGTCTTATAGACTAAAAGTTTCTTTTTATTTAGTTTATTAATTGATTAGGCTTCTCTATACCACATATGAATGAATTCCCTTGGTTTTTGTCTTTCTCTGTCTGGCTCATCTCACTAAGTGTAATTCCCTGTAGGTCCATCCATGTTGTGGCAAAAACCAAATAATATTCCATTATGTATATATACCATATCTTCCTTATCTACCCATCTGTCAATGGGCACATAGGCTGTTTCCATTTTTTGGCCATTGTAAATAATGCTGCAATAGCATGGGGTGCATATATTTCTTTGAATAAGTGTTTTTGTGATTTGGGAGTAAATACCCAGAATTAAGTTAACTGGATCATATGGAATTTCTATTTTTCTTTTTTGAAGAACCTCCATACTGCTTTTACATTCCCACCAACATTGTATATGGTTTCTCTTTTCTCTACAACCTCACCAATACCTGCACTTTTGAATAATAGCCATTCTCACAGGTGAGGTGACATCTCGTTTTGATTTGTTCATAATAATAAGATAATGGGACATCTTGTCATGTGCCCGTTGCCCATTTGTATGCCTCCTTTGGAGAATTGTCTATTCAGACCTGCTGCCCATTTTAAAAAACAGATTATTTGTTTTTTTTCTGTTGTTAAATTGTAGGAGTTCTTTATATATTTTGGATATTATTCCTTTATTGGATGTAAATATCCTCTCCCATTCAGTAGGATTTCTTTTCAATTTGATGATAGTTTCTTTCAGAAAATGCCATTTATCTCATATGCCTAAAAGTAATAGTTCCCATCATGTCCTAAAGATGTTAGTGTATTAACTTTGCAAATTTAAAAAATCCTTCAGTGACCATGAGAGTAGTCAATTAAATTTTAATTTCAGGTACAAACAATAATTTTTACTGTGTTTCTCAAATGTTACATAGGTCATACACTCAGTATTTCATTATTTATCTGGTTTAAATTTAACTAGTTGTCTTTTATTTTTAAAACTCCCTGCCACAGATCTTTGGGCTTTACATGGTCTGCACCTTAGCTGCTCTAGCCACCTGAGCCACAAGGGTGCACCAGTGCCTTATAGTTTTATTTTCTAAATCTGACAACCATGCCAGTGAATTCACTGTGACTTTCCAGGGTGGCTAGACATGAAGTTTAGAAACCATAGTCATAGGTCAGTTTTTTTCACCTTTTCAAATGTTTGTTGGTATTTGTGAAATTGTTCTTTAAAGTGTACCCTTCCCTCTGATACTCCTCTTCCTGTATTCCCCACCTGGAGAAGACAAAGTCATTAAATCTGGTATGTTGGTCCTGTTTTCAGCTTGAGTTCTGTCTACCACCTTGAACTGGACAACTGGTATTTCCCTTCTGTTTGTGCTGTGTGGACATGCCTTTTCCTCTTGGTCTGTTGGTTCCTGGACTCCAGAAACCAGATGTCAGCAGCTGTGGCATTTCCTTTTCTGACACATAAACCAACTCTGCCTCTTGAAGGAAGTACAGTTCAAATCATTGCCTCTTCTCACAGTCCCCTAAGAACACTACAGAGGAACTCAACTGAGTCTTCTAGCTTCATAGATTAATATATTTGGAGCTTTCCTCTTCTGCTGTCCCCAAATTCCTGGGCCTCAGTTCTCATCTGAGGAGAAAGGCAGTGGATATCTCTCTAAAAACATAAAACTCAGTGAAAACTCTGCAAAAAAAAGTTCTTGGTTTACAGGCCTGCACTGGTATGTACTGAAGAAGTGCTAATATTTTCGAACAAAATTCTGGAGATAGTTTCTTGGGGTTCTATAGTGGCCCGCGTGGGTACAATCCTATATATACTGATTTTAGGCTGCATAGTTGAAATTTGAAAAATAAATAGTTGAGTTATTGATTCTGCAATGGCTGGTCTTTGTGCTTCCCATCTAGCATTTCCTTCCACTTGGTCCTTCCCTGGGTCAGCTCTGCCAATGCTCCAGGTACCAGGGTGAATATTCAAACATAAAGCTTTGTTTAAGTTAATAATTTATATACACGAATGTTTCAGAATGTTGTTTTCAATATAATTTACCAAAATCTTTTGTGCCTAAGTTTGTGAGTAGAGGGATTTAGATTATGAAGAGTGGGATTTATGTTGATGTAAGTTTGGCCAGTGCAAGCTGAGCACTGAGCCATACCGTGCAGTTTCCCCAGTTCACCACCTGAGGCCACCTGAGCAAGACCTGAACTGCCAGATAAAACTTCTGGCACCTTCCATGGGACTTAGTTCAACAGTGGAAGTACATGACTCGCACTGCTTTTGTTTTTGTTTTTGTTTTTAATTTGCCAGTACATTTTAGTTGTCCTTTATTCACAACTGTAGTCACTCATTAGGACTGTAATTCCTTCTATTTAATGATAGAAATAGTAATTCCGTTAGGAAGAGGAAGTCTAGAGGTCATCATTGTGGGTGTTATCCTAACCATTAAGTTGCTACATTTTCCTTGCAGGAAGCTCAGTGGATATGCTGTATACTTTCGCAAATTGCTCAGGACTGCACTTGATCTTCGGCCTAAATGCATTACTAAGAACAGTAGATTTACAGTGGAACAGTTCTAATGCTCAACTTCTCCTGGACTACTGTTCTTCCAAACGTTATAACATTTCTTGGGAACTAGGCAATGGTGAGTACCCTAACTGTATGCAAACACACCTTGGAGCATTTCATTAATAAGATTTCCTTTGACATTCATTTTTCTATTTATGACACACTTCTTTTTTTAAAAAAGAAAAGGTGCAGACAGGAATGTAGGTGAGCAGAGGCAGACAGGCAGGGAGAGAGAAAAGGCAGAAGCATTTTATTCTTGTTTAGTTGTTCACATTGGTTGTTCCCCCGGCTCTGGGCCTTGAACCCAGGACCTTGGGATGTATGTGCTACTGCTCCCAGATGTACTAGACTGCTAGGCCACCAAGACGTGCCTTATGACTTACATTTTAATATTAAAAAATGTACTTCCACCTCAGGACATTCTGCCAGTGCTCAGCAATGCAGCTTTTGGCAGAAAACTCCTTTATATATCCCCAAATCTGTTGCTAATCCCAGGCTATGCTGTGTTTGAAGTGAGAACAAATAGTTGGAAACAGCAACTTCCACAGCTCCCAGGTTCCCTGGAGATTTTGGGTGACTTAGACCTATTATGCTTGGCCAGGTGGACTCAGCAAAGCTCTAAAACAGGCAGTTTGCTTTTATCCTTCCATTCCTTTCTCTGTTTCTCAATTTGTCAGCAACCCCATCCCAACCCCCAGGTTTTGTTCAAGCTGGAAGCACCCTGGTAGAATCCTAGCTGGGTCAACCTTTTTCATGGTCTCCTTTTTTCCTTTTTGAGAAACTTAAAAATTCTAGCTAAAGTGTTTATGATTAGCCACATAAACATATTTATTTCCCCAAGGGAAAAGTTTCCTCTAACATTTATGTAATTACAGGCATATAAATTTTGCATTAATGTTTTTATACATTCAGATACAATAGCCATGATATGAATATCTGCTTTTATTTAATCTCCCCGACCCTGGTTTTTTTTACTAGTTGCAAGTTTACTCAAATCCCTATCAGCAAATTTTGCACTGAGGGAGACAGAGAGGAAGAGAGAGGTTCCTAATTGGGGCTGATTTTTCAAGATTCAAAATAGTTCCCCTCTGACACTGTTCTGATTTCTTCATCCTTTCAGGGAAATCTTTTCTGAAAAAAAATATTTTTAGTGCTTTTCCGCACATCAGTCAACAGGACTGAAGATAAAATGGATAAGGAGATATGGTAACATGCTGTATCCCAGGCATTGTTCTGAGTGTGTACTAAGTATTTGCTTACTTTAGCTTTAAATCAGTTTTTGATGAGGCGTATCACCCTGATGGATACACTCATGACCTTCATTTTATAAACAACTAAAGAAACACAAGAAATAGAGCCATAGAGGGATAGCTGGGATAAGTGGAGGAGTTGGGACTTGAGCCTGGGCAGTCTGGCTCCAGAGCAAGGGCGCTGCCCTCCTGAGACTTCCAGTATATGGAGGAGGGAGCCAGGAAACAAGAAAGTGAGCCAGGAAATAAGATATATGTCTGTAGTGGTATGTGTTCTGACCATGTCTGGCAGCAGATTTGGGGGTGAGTTGTTGAGGGAATCTGGCAAGTCAAAGCACAGAAAAGAGAAACAGGCCACCACATCGTAGTTAGATGCTGCGTATCTTTACCACAGCAACCGTGAGAATAGTAGGGTGTCTGAACCCAATTTACTCAACTCTGTGCACCCCTACCTCCTAACTTTCCTACCCTACCCATCCCCACTCCTGGTCTTCAGCCTAAGATGAAAGCCACGTTACATGTTTCCGTCTTCCTTGGACCTCCTTTCACAGAGAGGTTTCCAGGCGAAAGAGAAGGAATCAGGGTAGAGCCCATGCAAGTTTATTTGGGGAGCAGACTTGATACTTTCTGTGCCTTCCACCCTCTCTTCAGCTTTGTTCTTCAGGTTCAGTTGCATGTCAAATTTGTGAGTAAACATTCTAAATAAAGCTTTTAACAGCATTAGAGAAATTGGTTCTTTTAAATGTTTTCCAAATTTATTTTCTAAGTAAATTAGGTTATTAAATAAAGGATATAGACCACTTCCCATTTATTGATTTGCTATCCCCATTATTAATCTGAAATTGTTTTATCCCCACTTATAACTCCTTGAAATTTGAATTTTTTGATTTTCTAGAATAATATCCTTATAGTTAGAAGTTTTGCTTTTTTTTACTTTGACTTCTAAATTTTTGTAATTGGGAAAGTGTTTTCTTGTTATGCTAGCCTTTTACCTTTTTTTTTTTTTTTTTTTTTTTTAAGGAAAGGTGCAGGTAGGAATGATAGCAGACAGAAGTAGGCAGACAGGAAGAAAGAGGTGGAAGAAGAATTTTTTTTTATTTTATTCAGTTGTATGGCTGGGTTGTTTCCCCCCCACACCCCCCGAGGAAAGGACATGAAACAGGGTCCTTGGGATGTATGTGGACTGCTCCTGGCTTGAGGCAGTGGACCCAACCACTAATCCACCAGGACACACCTCTGCTTGCTTCTAAATAAAGAATTTCTAGACGAATTATTGACAATTGCTGTCTTTCAGAACCTAACAGTTTTTACAAGAAGGCTGGTATTTTCATTGATGGATTGCAGTTAGGAGAAGATTTTATTGAGTTGCATAAACTTCTAGGAAAATCCACTTTGAAAAATACGAAACTTTATGGTCCTGATGTTGGCCAGCCTCGAGGGAAGACTGTTAAGATACTGAGGAGGTAAGAACTTGAGAGAGGAGAACCCTGTTTCTTAAAAATAATATTTTTCTCTGCTGGAGAATCCTCAATATTCCACATATGATTAAATTAGATGGAAATATTGTGTCAGAATACCAACAATTTGGGGACAAAGGGCACCAAAGATAAAATTTTTATCAGAATTTGCAAGCTTGTGTTTGCCTGAATCTGAAGTAGTACCCAACCCATTTCTAGGGAATAAAACTCTTGTGGGTATGTCATATATATAAAAGACATATATATATATATTGTTCATATGAGGATTAAGTGATAACACAATGGGTTTTTTCCCTAGTTTCCTGAAGGCTGCGGGAAATGTGATTGACTCAGTTACATGGCATCAGTAAGTATGTCTCACACTCTTAATACAAAGAAATTAATACTAGCTTTACTTATTACCTCCTTTCAAAAAATCATTTCCATTTAACTGCTAATTAACTGTAGTTCAATTAAGAAAAAGTATCTCAAGCAGTCTGCACTAGAATTTTAATATTAATGAATCAAAAATTTAAACTTATCTTAAGTAATGTGACCATTTTTGTAAGATCAGTGCTTACTATCATGTAACTCATGGAACAGATAAGTAGTTAAAATCAACATAGTTGCCCAAATATGGGTAACTCATATCATTTATTTGATGAATGGTGAAACTGCAATGTAGGCTTATATTATTGTGTAAATTATATTATATTATTGTGTAAAGTTATCTTAAAAAATATTTTAAAAAGAGAGAGAGGGCAGAAGGAAGGAGGGAGGGATAGAATGGTTCCTACCAGGAAATGGGAAGGATATTGGGAAAGAATACAATATAGGATTTTGTTTTGTGTTAAACATCTTCCTTTGCTATTTAATTTAAAAACATGCACTACATTATGTTGATGTAAATCTCTCCAGCCTCCGAATGTACTTTTATATCCTTTCTCCTTTCATGTATTCATTTGCACTTCAGAGATCTTGTGAAATAAATTTTGAGTTAGAAAAATAAAAACAGAGACTATTCAACTAAAGAAAAAGAGTAACCTGTGCTTGAGTACCTGTTCTGTTACTGTTCATTCTCAAGAGCATGTGCAGTACCTGAGTCCTTTCATCTTAGTCTCTCCTTAGCACAAATTCTACCTTTTTAAATAACTGGAGGTGGGAAGAAGTAGGAAGGAGAGCAAGATTGATCAATTAACTTAAAAGCAGCAAGTAAAGATTTTTTTCTGCTATTTCCTAAATAATTTAGCTATTACTTAAATGGACGAATTGCTACCAAAGAAGATTTTCTAAATCCTGATGTGTTGGACACTTTTATTTTATCTGTGAAAAAAATTTTCCAGGTAATAGTCTTTTTCTTCCCTTTTAACATAAAATTGGAGTTCTTATTTTGTAGCCTAGTTTTAAATTCTATACATATGAATTTATGTGTTTTTCTAATTTTACAGAAGTGGTACTAAGTCTTGCTTTCAATTCCCTTAGTATCAAGTTTTACTCATGTATGTTGGCTAGAAATTAAAACTACATCCAATAGCCTTTCAGTGGAATTAACTTTTATAGACCATAAGAATGGAATTATTCATATTCCTTCTAGATTTAGTATTCCAGTAAAAGTGTACATTTCCCAAAACCTAAATAGCTGTGTATATATTTTATAACTATTTGCATGGACAGGGCTGTGAATAAAAGGTTTTGGATTTTGTTAATTTTCAGCACCATGATCCATTGGCTTGCTTGCAATTACTGTGGAACCTTTCCTGTGTCCTAGGTTGTTGAGGACGCCAGCCCCCACAAGAAGGTTTGGTTAGGAGAAACAAGCTCTGCCTATGGGGGTGGAGCACCCTTGCTGTCCAACACTTTTGCGGCTGGCTTTATGTGAGTGACATAGCGCTCACCTTGAGGACCTGATTGCTACATTCTCCTATCATTTATCTGAGATAGCTCATCAGTCAAAAATGTGATCAGCAACGGTTTCTATGACTGAGGCTCAAAATTCATGGCAGGTTTTGTGGGGAAATGATTTACTAACACTTGTTGGACATCTTTAACATATGTACCGTATGAATTAATCATTGTATGAACGAATTACTTTAAGTTTCATTCCATAACTATAACTTGTAAGTGTGCTAAGGATTCCTTCCTCTAAAGAAGACATTGTAAAAAGAATACTTTTGGAACTTTGACACTGAGAAGGATATTTAGTACATAGAGCTATACTTATAGATTGCCAAGAAGTTGGAGGCTAAAGAAGAGGGTTATTCCAGAGGGGCTACTACTGAATTTAAAGATTCACCAAATCACCTCATTATTCAACTACCACAAATTTCTTTGCTTTAAACAACTGGTTTATCTACATTCCTTAACTCCATTAATACTCTTAATGTATAGGTCTAAATCCTTACATTGAGACTTACTCTTTTGCCTCTCCTACCTTCATTTTTATAAGCCCAGAATAAATCGTGAATCCTCCATGCTTATGGGGCCATAAAGAATAGAGAAAAGAACCGAGATAGTTTATTTTTCCATTAACTAAAGACAGGAGAGGAGGGGTGTCCATAAAAGTTTAGATGTGATTCGACTTATTTCCCACTGACTACTGCTGACTGACTGTAAGCAATCTTTTATTCAGAACTCACATGGGCTGGGGGCGGGGGAGTGGTACCCCATAGGAGGAGGAATAATTGTCTATAGGGCTAGGGATTTGTATGGTCTGCATTACAGATGCTATCTTACTCTGAAAAAGGCTCCTATGGCGAAGTTGTCATCATACAAAAGTATGGAAGGTGTGCAGGGAATATGGTCTCTATTCATTTGAATGACTATTTGTAATTCATATCAATAATTTGTAATTAAATTAATGTTTCCTGTCAGTTTCTCCACAACAATGATTAAATGAGGGTAGTGGGTTAATAGAATGGAAGTACTTTGTTTTCCGAAACTGAAGAAAGCTGGACTCATTCTGTTCCAGGTGGCTGGATAAATTGGGTCTGTCAGCCAGAATGGGTATAGAAGTGGTCATGAGACAAGTGTTCTTCGGCGCTGGAAACTACCACTTAGTGGATGATAACTTCGAGCCTTTACCTGTGAGTTACCTTCATTTAATTATTTCTGCTGGTATACTGAGCGCCCCTTGTATTAACCTCCTGTCAATGGTTAATCTTCCAGTAAATCCAATGCTCTCAATAAATAACCAAACTGCGGAGTGTTGAATGAAAGACACCTTAGAGATCATCCACTCTAACGTTTTCTGTGTCTCAGGAGAAGAAATCAACAGTCAGGAGTAACTTTTAAAAGTTTTTTATTTAATTGAAAGAACATTGGTTTATAGCTTTCTATGTTTCAAGTGTGTACTGTGTTCTCCTCTGGAGAGAAGTCTAATTCCATCCTTCACCATGGATGAAGGACATGATTTCGGATTTTTTTTGAAAGGTGAATTTGAAATTTTATGATTCTAATTTTAGAAGATAAACTTAGATCAAAAAATGTTTGCAAAGTAAATCAAAGTTCAAATTGTCGCTGCGCCCTGGTGAAGTAGCGGTTGGGCGCAGCTTGCAGACTTCCCAAGGACCCAGGTTTGCATCCAGGGCTGGGGGTGAGCAACCAAGATGAACAACTATGCAAAATAAATAAGAATTCTTCCTCCTGCCTATTCCTGCCAGCTTGCCTCTGCTCGCCTTCATTCTTATCTACAACTTTTCTCTTAAAAAATGTTGAAATTGTCTATAGTAGCCAATACGTTGACTTCTTTATGCCATAAAATAAAGATTTAACTTTAAGATAAGCCAGTACCATGTATTTGTTCAAAAATCGCACTCTAAGAATTGACTATTTGGTTAATAATCTTTGTGCTATTTATGAATAAAGACTTATTTCCACCTTATGACCTATTGCATCTGGTATTAATCAGGAAATATAGTCTTTCATATAAAAGCTACCTAGTATCTATCTATCTATCTCTCTATCTATATATACGTATATATATTTGATACACTAGAGATGTGTTCTTAAGAACTCTGACTTTGATATTTATAGTCTAAAATGGCATTTAAGGATAGCTATTCTAAGATAATTACTAGAAAAATTATTTTAATATTGTAGGGAAACTAAGAAATTTTTCAAAAAGTGCATGCCAAAATATAAGCTAGGTTTTTGAAGTTTGTAGATAGATTTCCCAACAAAATTGCTTTTAATCTATAATCGTTGGAGCTAATGGAACACACTGTTCTTAATTTTTCAATTGTTAGAAAATGCGTTTTTGAAAAATGGTCTCTTTCTTTCCAAAATGAGTCACCTATATGTTAGAGTTAAACCACATATGACAATTTCATTACACAGATATCCGATATCTACTTCTAGCCCTTTCTTAGATGGGCCTTGAACAAGGAAGGTAAAAAGTGTCTACGAAATTTGCTTTGAGTACAGTGTCTAGAAATTAGCCAGCTCATAAGTTGTAGCAGTTATTTATTATGTTATCCAAATATTTTGAGAGCTTTGGTTTTAGAAATCTGGCTTGTTTCTTTGTTTGCTTGCTTGTTAAGGGAAAGGTACAGGCAGAAATGGCGGCGGGCAGGCAGGCAGGCAGGAAGAGAGAGGAGAAAGAAGCATTTTTAAATTTGTTTTTATTTGGTTGTTCACACTGATTGTTCCCCATTGGACTCAGGACATGAACCCAGGGGTATCTGGCCTTGCACTCCTTTGGAGGCGATTGACCTAACTGCTGCTCCACCAGGGTGTGCCAAATTTAGAACTCTGTATATGCACTAAATGTGCTGCTTCCTCAAGGTTTATAGTCAACTAGAAAAATTTGCCAGAGTAAATGGTACCTTTGGCACATAGAGGATCCAATGGAATCGATGTTCACTATACTGCCTGTTTGTTTAATTGATCTGCATAGCAAGGCAGATCTTAGATCCATTTTTTTTGGGAAGGAAGTTCAAATGGAGAAGAGGTTGCATGATTTTCAGTAGTTGTGCTGAATTACTCTAAAGAATCTTGTTCAAATTCTAGCCTGAATGTGCAAAATCTGAGGCCATATGCTATCTGTCACTGAATCATGCTAATGTGCGCCTTCTTTGAAAACTTTGAATTAATTTTGCTGATGTCTCCAGTGAGTGAAAATGTGCATTTAAGCAGACAAACAAAAACTGTTTGCCCTGTTGAGTCTATTTGACCCCATCTCAAGAAGTAAGAGTTGGGGGTATATATTGAATCTTTCTAAAAATGTATTACAGAAAATTTCAAGATAGAAAAGCATTAAATTCCAAATCTTGTTTAATCCATAATCCTATCCACTCCTCACCTTCCATATTTGAAACATATCTCAGATATATCACTTTATTCATAAATATTTCAGTGCATATCTCCTTTGTAAAAAAAAAGAAACCCACCAAAATATGATTATCATCCTTTAAAATATTTATACTATTTCAATATAGTATCACTTATTTCACTGTTTCACATTTTCCTTATTGTCTCAAATGTTTTTAATCATTGATTTATTCAAGTCAGAATCCAAAGTGTATTACATGTATTACATGGTTTATTGCGTACTCTAAGTCTGTTAATTTTGAAGTTTTCCCTTCTCTTTTTTTGTCTCTTGGAATTTATTAATTAAAGAAACCAGATGATTTGTTCAATAGCATTTGCCACATACTGAATTTTGCTAAATTTATTCCTGTGGCATTATTTAACATATTCCTCAGTCCCCTGTATTCTATGTACACTGTCTGTTAGACCTAGAGATTTGAGTGTATTCTGAATTTTTTATCTTGTTTTGTAAGAATTCTTCACAGGTGATGTTGTTTGCTTCCATCAAGAGACGTATAATGTTTGGTTGTCTCTTTTTGACCTTAATAGCTAGTGATGAGTGCCTCATCTATTACTCTATGGGAGAGGGAGGCTATAAGGTTTTAATGTGTCCATGTCCGTGTGTGTGTGTGTGTGTGTGTGTGTGTGTGTGTGTGTGTGTGTGTGTGTGTGTTGAGCTTTGTTCTGAATTCTTTGATAAGGGACAACCAAGAACTCTCCCCGAGGAATGAATTGCATTCTTAGACACATCTCCTAACAGGAATGACTCTTTGAATTGTGGAAATAATCTTCCAGTGATAAAGAGCAGCAAACAAGATAGTGCCCTTGGTCATGGTGGTAACATGGACCAAAAGATGAATCCTATTTAAATAACTCTGTGATAACAGTTACACTCTTTGTAGGAAAACTTTTTGCTTGGTTAAAGAAATAGTTGAATAAAGAAATAAGAAAGGATCTATTTTTGTCCTTCCCTCCCCAACCACCACAACTAGGATTATTGGCTGTCTCTTCTGTTCAAGAAACTGGTGGGCACCACTGTTTTCATGGCAAGAGTGAAAGGACCTGACAGCAGCAAACTTCGAGTATATCTTCATTGCACAAACATCAACCAGTAAGTATGTAACCCATCCTTTACCAATCAACATGGCATCAGTAAGCACATAACTTCCTACTCTGACACCCTGTTGTGCTCTATTCAGTGTATCTAAGGTATATCATTGTTCTTTAGTTTTTTCATAATCCAACTGATACAGTGACAGAATCTAACTTCAGAAACATAGCTTAAAAATAGGCATTTGCAGTCTAGCAAAAAATTGCACGATTTTAATCATCATAATTCATAATGGTAGTATACTCTGTATTTAAATAAATAAAGAATAGTAAAAATGTAAGAGCATGTAACTAACTTAAATTAGTGATTAATTCATTGAATATGAGTGAATATAAATATGAATTCATATAAACTGATAATTCTATGAACATACTTATCCCCTGTGTCATAGCTGATCGATATAATAAGGAGGAAGAATAATTCAAAGGAGAACAGCAGTAACACTCTTATTTTCAAAAATTTCAACCCAATTTCTGGAGTTGAGAGGCCATAGAGATTTTTACAATACAGTACTCTGGCCTTAGGTAACAAAAAAATGTTCCTAAATCTCAGAGACTTTTCTCTTCATCTTCATTTCAATCTTGCCTTCCTTATAGGATGATATTAAAGTACTCATTTTAGCCCAAAAGTCACTTACCAATCAATCCCAGATTTTGATAATAAGTGAGAACTCTCTCTAGGTAGGCAGGTAAGTAGGTAGGTAGGTAGATAGATAGATGATAGAGAGATAGGTAGATAGAGAGATAGGCAGATAGATGCAAACATATTGTTAAGGGGCTATACTAGAAGAAGTAAGGAAATGATTGGGATGGATAAATACTGGAAGTGTCCACAGATTTAATTTTCTTGTTTCAGTCTTTCATAAGACTAGAAAAAGCCTGTTTGTGATTTTTATTTGAATTCAGAGGAACCACATTATTTTTTTTGCCTTTAAACCTCCGCCTCTTGTGTTTGAACATGGATATGGATGGGCTAACTGGTTTCCTTAAAACTCAGTCTGGCAAAGTAGCAGAGATCTCAGAATGCTCTAGCCTAGAAATGGGAGTGTGGAGTGCCACATTTTTACCATGGTTTCAAAACAGTACCGCTGAGATTCAAGAGACCCAGTCATTATCATATATACTGAAACTTAGTATCCATTATTATATTTGCAATCAAGGTTTTAATTGCTTAAATTTAAAAAATATTTTAATTGAGTTCATCTATTTGCTTTTAGCCCCAGGTATAAAGAAGGAGACTTAACTCTGTATGCCTTAAACCTCTATAATGTCACCAAGCGCTTGCAGTTGCCAAATTACTTATTTGGCAAACAAGTGGACAAATACCTCGTAAAACCATTGGGACCTGATGGATTACTTTCCAAGTAAGTAATTTTACATGTTCATTCCAAATTTTCACCAAATGTGTTCGTGTTTATCAAAATAGAGAATGTTGGATAGGGAGGGAAGAGAAGTCTATTATTATATTTTAACAATTCTTCATATTCAGAAATCTTATACATTTATACTTATCAATACAGGTATAACTCACTCTGAGAGTCCAAAGGAGAAGGATTTGAATACAAACTAGCAGTTTCCTTATGGAATAGTTTGTATTTCAAAACAACTTGATATATCAAGATCCACACAATGCATTTAGATTATTTGCTCTCAAAATACTTGTAAGTCTTGGTAACATAATCACTAAAGCAAGCATACTGATATCAAATTGGTAATAAGGGCATAGGGGTTGATGTAAAATATACCATGTGAATTAGATGTGGTCCCTTTATAGCACTGAAGTAGTTTTTTAATTGGTTAGAATTAGAAAAACAAATATCCACAAATGTATCTTTTAGGTGAATTATTCAAAGTTGGTTCTAATACATTTTGTCTTTAAAAACTAGTTATTGAATATGTCTTATAAAACCCCATATTCAATAGTGCACCAAAGAATGACTATGAGTCTTGAAGAGTTAGGAACACAAACATAAAATTTCTGTGCAATAGGTGTTGGAAGGAGCTTTTTTCATTATGACTGCTTTCACATTGGAGCATAAAAAATGTTTACTGAATTCTCACCGTCTCCTCTTATCTTCACAAATTCTATGTGAGCAGTGTTTTCAATGACAGCATGCTTCCTCCAAAGACTGATGGCCCACAGACAACGTTACTACCATTGGTGCCATTATTGCCCCTCTGCTTTGTTTTACTATAACTGCAATCGTATCACCTCTAATGGGAAAAAGGGAGGGGGAACCTACAGTTTTCCCCGGTGTCTTTCCCTACATAGCTTTTGTAGATTTTGTTTTAATGCATTGCATGCTTCATAAAATACCATAGTTTACCTATGCATTTTCCTACAATTTAAACCTCTCCCCTATCCCAGTTGTAAGTGATGCATATTTGGGTAACATACTTCTTTCTCTTTGGGTTCTGACCATTTATGAAATGGGTTTATTTAGTATATTTGTGTCTGATATTGATAAGAAAAAGCTTTTCTGAAGTAATTGAATAATAGTTGTAGACTAGGGAATGTCGTAAGAGATCATTTTAGCTTAACCAGCTACCGAAAGCCATTCAGCTGTTTGGTGCCTCCTCTGCTGGCACCTACAGCCTCTCCAGGCAGCTTCTCTCTGATGAGGAAAAGTGGGCTCTCTGTGTCTTTCATCTGCTGCTCTTGGTTCCACTGTCAGGAGCAGAGGTTGGAAGTCAACCCCCTGTGGACAAGTTGGTTGGGAGGATTTTTTTCTTTTTCTGATGGTGGAGATTGGCATGTACTTTGTTAATTTTTATTTCAGTAAGTTGCTAACATTTAGAAACTGACAATTACTAAAATATCTGAATTTGCAGCTTTAAAAAAATCAATACTCTGGTAACTCTAGACTTGTTTCCCCATTTAGATGGAGTTGAATTGGGATTATTTAGATAAGCCATTCAGCGTTTCAGTTTTGCCGAGTCTCTGAGTGACCCTGTTATCTTACTCTCTTCCAACTGTACTTGCATGTGTAACGCCCTGGCCTTTGTGGGCATTTGAGCTTGTACCCCTGATCTGCAGCGGCACTGAATGCATCTTTTTCTCCAGACTTAGTCTCAGTTATTTCAAGGACAGTTGGATTGTCTTCTCTCCAGGCTAAATATGCCCAGTTTCTTCAACAATTCTTCTCTTTGATATATTTATTAGACCATGTTGCTTTCTAATCATACATATCATGCTTGGAATGTAAACTGGAAAATCAGTAAAATTATGAATAATGTTTTATTATCCTAAACTTGTTCATAAGTATATATTACTTTTACTTTTCTTTCTTTAAAATGTTGCAAAAAGTATCCCAGCTAAGTTTGAGGCATGCAGTCTTCACAGTTACTCATACTAATGACTTCAGAAGGTTAAACAATGATCACCTTTAATAATTTATTTTTTACTTGAACAACTTATATGGTACCTATAGAAAGTCCTGTATAGTAAATATTTAATATACATATGAGTGGACATATTTTTAATATAAAAGCATTATATTTATCTCAGATAAATTTTACCCAGAGTCCCCAATTTTGTCAAATTTATTCCTTGCTTTGTTTCACCTGAAACTTGACAAGTATTCCTACTTCTTAGAATAGAAGAAATTTTCTATTTCTTTGTCAGCATATTACTGATGACAAAATATGAAACAGGAGACTACCCTCAAATAAATTTTCACTCTCATTGCCCAGCCTGATGCAGAAATAATCAGCATGGTCTGAGTTTACACTCAGTATATTGAGAGCACCTTTTAGCTATATTTATAGGTGATTAAAGAATGAAGACTGATAGTATCTTGCTCATGTTTCATCATCTTAACCTACAGCAGCATTAAGTTATAATGATCTTTATTTTTAAACTCTGTAGCTCTTCTAAAAGCATTTCTGACACTTTTTTGTGTACCTCTGTAAGTGCCCCTTAATTTTATGTAGAGCAGTGCTTATTACTGTCATTCAGAGATGTTTTCAAGACCTGTTTTTGTTTGTGGTTTCCTGATAAGTATCATGCCATTTCCTCTCTCATTTCATCTAAAAATTGATGTGATATAGGCACTAAAATAAACTTGGCTGCCCGTGGACTAAGGATGACTAAAATGCAGGCTCAGTAGCCTCCAGCACCATCATGGGCATCTTACTGATAAGTAACCGATTTTTCTATTGACTGATATCTAGTGAAGACTGAGTGTGTGAGATCTTTAAAAATGAAAATCTTGGTGCACCCTGGTAGAGCAGCATTTGGGTCAGTCGCCTCTGAAGGAGCAAGCCATGCACACCCTTGGGTTCGCATTCCAGGGAGAATCTTAAGACATTCCTAGGTCTATAACTATTATTCATCTACCTAGGAAAAGCCTTTTTCTTATCAGTATCAGAACTGGGGGGAAACCAACCACCAGTGTGAACAATTAAATAAAAAAAATAAAGATGCTTCTAAAAAAATGAAACTTTATAATAATGATAAATTGGAAATAATCAAATGTCTAACATTAGATGATTAAGTAAATACACTAAAATGTGCACATAGTGGACTAATGTGCAGCGCCTAAAATGAAGCAGCAGTTAATATTTAATGTGTGAGCAAATGTGAACATTGTTAAGGGGAGAGAATCAAATTTTAAGAAACTATGTACAATACTCTCATTTTTTGTTTAAATGGAATATGTGTGTATATACAGTCATAGAAAAGAGATGAAATACATACCACCAAAACATTAAAATGGTCATGATGAGTTAGCAGGTTACTTTTGTTATATTTATTTGAGTACTAATGTTGATGATCAATAATACAGAGCTTATCATGTGCAACACATTATTATAAGTGTGCTACATATATGATATATATATATATACAATTCTGACATTAATCTTCTAAAGTTTCCTTTTAAATTTTATTTCAACAAGTTATTTTTATAAAGGAAAAAACTCCACCACTGTGAGCCCCTTTACTTAAACTCCTATCTTTACCCTCCTTGCCTTTGGTATCCACAGTTTTGTTATCTAAGTCTACAGGTTTACTTTAATATCATTATATCTATTTATTTACTTTGTTTCCTTATGTTCCACTCATAGGTGAAATCATCCAATATTTGTCTTTCTCATTCTGACTAATAATCACTTAACATAATTTCCTCAAGTTCCTTCCATTTTACTAGAAATAGCAAAATGTTATCTTCTTTGTGGTAGAGTAATATGTGTGTGTATGCACACACATATTTACACTCATAGGTACACACATATGCACACATATATATACACACACATATACATTCTGTTTATCCAATCATGTATCAATGGACACTTAAGTTGTTGCCGTATCTTGGGTATTGTAATAGTGTTGCAATAAACATAGAAGCATATATAACTTTTTGAGTTAGTGATTTAGAATTCTTTGGATAGATGCCCAGAAGTATGACTGCTGTATCACATGGTAATTCTGTTTTTAGTTTTGGGGGACCCTTAATACTGTTTTCTATAGTGGTTGCACCAATTTATATTCCCACCAACAGTACGTGGATTCCTTTTACTCACATCTTTGCCAACACTTGTTGCTAGTCTCTTTGATGTACGCCATCTCATAGGTATGAGATGATATCTCATTGTGGTTTGAATTTGCATTTTCCCTAATAATAAATAATAATGAACATTTGTCCATATACCTTTTGGCCATCTGTTTGTCTTCTTTGGAGAAGTCTCTATTCAGATCTTCCCATTTATCCTTTATTTTTTATTTTTAAATTAATTTTATTGAAGGAACATTGCATTATAACATATAGCTTTAAATTATACATCATAGTTAATCATCATCTGTATGTAATACAGTATTTCACCACTAATTCTGCTCATTTTGTGATTTGGTTGTTTGTTTTTTATCGTTGTTTAGTTACGTAAGTTCTTTATATACCTTGACTATTAACCCCTTGTCAGACATGTGATGAGTCAATATATTCTCCCATTTGTTGGTATGTCATTTTATTCTGCTAACATTTTCCTTCACTGTGCAGCAACTTTAATTTGATATAGTCTCCTTTGTTTATTTTCACCTATGTTTCCTTTACTATTTAGACCCCTGTGACATCTCCAAGACAGATAGCATGGAACCTATCTTCTATGTTTTCTTCTACATATTTTATGGATTCAGTTTCAGCAATTTTTAACAATGTATTTTCTGCAACAAACATGTGCTAACTTTTTTCATAATATGAAAACATTTGAGAAAATAGAGATATAGGGATAATTTAGGATTATGCAAGTAAATAACAATAAATCTAAAAGCAAACTAAAGCTTTTCTTGATAAATTCTTGTTTATATTGGAATTGTCACTGTGGTCATGTTATTTGATTTGAATAATAAAAGTATGTACAAGAAATAGCATTTGTCCTTAAAACTTTTCTATTGTTTGACTCAGTTTAAAACTTGAATTCCAACTGTGAAATATAAAAATCATACACCACGTTTTTTTTGGGAATCTGTTTTAACCAAACAAAATCATTTTTGTTTTCCCACAGCATATTCATTCTAACAAAATATCTTAACGACTTAAGAAAATGAGTGAATACTTCCTGGGGGAAGGGATATTAGAGGTTCCTGGGCATAGTTAAAAGTGGGAAATTTCACTGACTGTCATTTTTAATGTTAAATTTGTGAATTTATGTTCTATTCAGAA
The DNA here is from genome assembly GCA_004363575.1 of Solenodon paradoxus. Classification (NCBI taxonomy): domain Eukaryota; kingdom Metazoa; phylum Chordata; class Mammalia; order Eulipotyphla; family Solenodontidae; genus Solenodon; species Solenodon paradoxus. The sequence goes on from RJWH01000021.1 coordinate 2,466,220, forward strand.
CATTTTTATTATATACTTTATATTAAAAATATTTAAAATTATTTACCATCAAAAATAGCTACAAATCCAGAAGTTATATCATATGTAACCTTTTTATATGCTCATCATTATTGCCTAGTATAGATTTTGTGCATTCCATTTTCTGTAAAGTAATATTTAGCAAAATATTTCAGACTTTGCAGGCCATATGGTCTCTGTCACAATTACTCAGCCCCACTATTGTATCTTAAAGTTCATTTAGTTCAAATACCTAACTGATAAAGTATTGAAATACAAGTTATTTCATATAGGCTGCCATGAGAAAGAATGTAGACCTAAAAGGATCTCATGACTTTTGTAGAGTGGTGGAGCACACACCACTTGACTAATTTGGTATATCTTTCCTTTGCAGATCTGCCCAGCTCAATGGTCAAACTCTGAAGATGGTGGATGATAAAACCCTGCCAGCTTTAACAGAAAAACCTCTTCGCCCAGGAAGTTCACTGGGCTTGCCTGCTTTCTCATATGGGTTTTTTGTGATAAGAAATGCCAAGGTTGCTGCTTGTACCTGAAAATGAAAGGCCTACATAGCCAGGAAATTGCATTTTTTAAGGGTATTGAAAAGAATAAAGCAAAACTCAAGCTATAGAAAGACAAGCAGATACAATCAATGAGTGAGAGCTTTAGAGACACTGGGACATACTCAGTGCTCAATATTTAGCACAATATTTTGATCTTTCTAATAGACCACAACTAATAATAATAGCTAATAATACCTTGTGCCAAACACTATGCTTAGTACTTTGCATGTACTATTTTTATTTAAGGTTATTAAAAATGTATATGAATACTCCCAGTACAGCCAGGAGGCAAGTAAGTGAAGGATCTTTTATTAATTTTTAAAAAATGCTTAGTTGTTTTTATTTTGAAAAACAGCTGTTATCAGATTGTTGTATTTTTTCTGGTATGGGCTCCTACCAGAAACGGTTTTCTACTATAACCTTCAAATTTTCTAAAAAAGAAACACAATCTTTTTGCACTTGACAGAACGCTAAATTCTGCTGCTACTCTTTGCTGTTTGCTCCCCTCAGCAATACAATGTGAGAGGGCAAATGATGTGATAGTGTTAAAAATGATTAGTAACATTCAGAAGGAAAGGAGAATGTAAATTTCAAATGAAATTTGAAAATGACTACAAGTGAAATTGATTTACCAAGAGGATAAAATTCAAGTTGATACATTATAGCCATCTATTGATGTTTACTTTTATTTCATCTTCAGTTCTTGTTTTAGTTGGAAAATTTTTGGCCACAAGTAACAGAAAACCGTGCTGTACATGTCTTCAGCAGTGAGGAAACTTCTCATCCCACATAGTAAGTTCAAGCAGGACGAGTCCACAGCTCAATACATCACCAGGGAACTGAATTATTTCCACCCCTCTGCTCTGCCACTCCAGTATTGGCTTCTCAAGCTGGTAACATGGTGGTGGTGGCTATTCCATGAACTTATTCAGACCTGGCAACAGCCAGGAAAAGATAAGCATTTTTTTTCTGTGTCTGGAGGAGACAGGTTTCTCACAGGTTTTCCCAGCAAACTTCTCCTTGTGTTTCCTCATGCCCTCTGGTCAGGAATGGGTGGTGTGGCCATTCTCCTCTATCCCTAGCAACCTCAGTAAGATTCCTGTAATTTTCTCCTAGTAATCTTTTGGAATGGAGCAGGTGTTGGTTGGAAGTCAATGGCACTGACTACTATAGTTCTGTTTTTCATCAGGGACAAAATGTATTATTTTCTCCTGTATCTTAATTTTCTGTTTATGTCTGCTATGAATATTGATTAAGTTTACATACATTTATAAGAAGTTAAAGCTGGAACTTAAAGTTTGAATGATTCAATACCCTTAAATTTTATATGTAAGTGGTTTTTATATTTTCACACTTGAAATAAAGTAATTTTTATAACCTCAAAATAGCACAGTAATTATTTTAATAAAGCTCACTCCTCCAGATCACTACATTTGGAAGGTATTTTCCTTCACTGCTTAGCTTATACTTCCTACCTTTCCTTGTCCATTCAACTTCCCCAACCAAAAGAGGTGACCTGAAAGAAGAGATATCATCAGGCACAGACACAAGGGTATTTGTGTTGATTTTATTAGTAATCAAAAATTCTGGTTAGAAGGATATTTAAAAGACTTATCAAATATGAGGTGATCTGACACGTTGATGAAACACATCTTAATGTTTTAAAAAATATTTTCCTCTTAGTTCAAAAGGGACTGGAAAGGTGTTTTAATTTTTTTTTAATTTTTTTTAATTGTGGTAGTGTTGATTTACAACACTTAAGTTTTAGAAGTACAGGTTCACTCTTCATCAAATATATGATAACACCACATCTACCGTAAAATTTCTAACAGTTCTCTATCACTGTCATTTGGACCCCCCACTACCCTTTGCTTCTACCCCTTTTTCCTTCTCCTCCAGTAAACTGTTTGTTGTCAGAATCCAAAGTTTGTTCTTGTTTTGTCTTTTTGCTTTGTTTCTTAATATTCCACACATATGAGTTTGCTCATTTAATATTTGTCTTTCTCCTTCTGGTTGATTTTAACTTAGCATAATTCCCTCAAGTCCCATCTATGTTGTCAAGAATGGTAAGATTCCATCTTTTTTAATGGCTGAGTTGTACTCCATTGTGTATAGAGACCACATCTTATTAATCCAATCATAGTTAATAATTGTACTATTTAAGCTTAAAAGTCACTTTTACAACATTAACATCTCATTTTGGAGTCAAATTATATTTTTAAATATAAAGTAACATCTTTAGAATTCACTTCCAAACTCAGATGAAACAGTAGAGAAGCAAAACTCATTCTAAGGATCAAATATTGTGATGAATGTAGAAGTGCTTAAGATATCCAAATCTATAAAAAGAATAAGGGAACATAGTGTTTTTGATTTATTCATCATTTAAACACGTATTTGTAAATGCATGAAATTATTCACCATCTACCAGGTATTATGCTCCTGTATTAGGAAGGGCTCTCCAGAGAAACAGAACCAAGGAAAAGTGAGTTAGGTATGTGGAGAGGGGAGGGCAAGGGAAGGGAGGAGAGGGAAAGGGAGGGAGAGGAGAGACATATAGACAAAGATATGACTTATTTTAGGGAACTGATTTACATGACTATAGAGGCTGGAAAGTCCAAAATATGCAAGGTCAGTAATCAGGAGATCTAGGAAAAAGCTAATATTGCAGGTCAAGTCTGAAAGCCATTTGCTGACAGAATTCCTTCTTGTTTGAGGGAGTTCAGTCTTTCTGTTCAGGCCTTCATCTGATTGAATGAGACCCACTCACATTGTTGAGAGGGATTTGCTTTACTCAAAGTCCACCAATCTAAATGTTAATTTCATCCAGAAACATCCAGAGTAATGTTTGACCAAAATGTCCAGGTATCATAGCCCAGCCAAGCTGACACAAAATTATCCATCCCAGTTCTTATGGGAAGTAAAGTTTAAAAAAGCAAACAGTGTCCCTGTCCTCAGGGACCCACAAACCAGAGTGAAGAATCAGAGCCTTAAAGGTTCTTTTAGAGATAATCCAGTCTCTGTTTTGCCTGAAGAGTTTGCAGCAGTTGAGTGTCTTGCTTGAGAGCATACAGGGCCTTGGCACAGAGTCTAGAGGGAACCCCTGAAAGTTGAGTCTCCACTCTATATGATAGATTTATTGTCCTAGAAATTAATGTAATGCCTTGATAGTACTGTTTTAACATTTTTTGGTCTTCTTTCTAGCAAAAGACTGATTTCATACACATAGAGGTCCATAAATTATAGAATCTAGTGGATAACCAAAACACAAATTTAAAAAAAAAAATTTAGACAAACAAAAAATCTGAAAAGAACAGACAGGACAATGAAATTCTTGAAATTTTGGCTTGGACAACTAATGTAATGAAGAGCTTGTTTACACAGCTTCATATCCTTGTCTCTGTCTCTCCATCTCTGTGTCCTACCAAACACAGCAATCACTCTGATGACAAGTTTAATAATGACTCTAAAGTAATGATCTCACCAAGGAAGGTAGCAGAGGCTTAGCTCCACATAAGGGTACTCCCTCTGATGGGGACAACTACAGGACCAGGTATGGAATGAGCACTTCTGAATCAATATGCAAGGGAAAGGCTGGCTACTCTAGCTTTCTCTGTATCATCCTGAGTTTCCTTTTTTAAAACAGAGACAGGACAATAGATAGCATCCTCACTTCAAGTCTAAATCTCATAATAATAATAAATAAAAGAACAAGAAAAGTTCACCTGTTTCCCTCAAAGATATTGTTGTCCCCTCTAATTTAAAGAAACATACTCTGAGAGGCTTCCATGAAGAAAAACTAAGAATCACAACAGATAAATATTTTCTACTTTCAGGACAAGCTAAGTGTTTGATACATCTCCCAAAACCCATCCTTCCAAAGGCCAAGACAATATCTCTATTCAGCTTAAGGTTGAGATCTCTTTGTAAAGTTTGAGAATCCAGATGAAAAAGGCACTGAAGTACATTCTTTCATTCCTCCAGCAATGCAGCAAAGCAGGCCCTTGGCCTAAACTCTTACTTGTTGTCCAGATCTATGAGACACCCCAAGATGACCCAGATTCCCAAAGATTACCCTTATCCCCTTATTCCAAAGCCACACAGCCTCAGAAACCATTGACCCCCAATAAAACAGAGTGCAAGGACCCATGTCCCGCTATAGCCAATCCCACTTGCCACGTCCATGTCCAACCTGGCTAAATAACAAAGTCAATAGCCGAAAAGAAAAGGGGTTTCAAAGAGAACTTCTTCATGGAACAGGACTTGGTGCCTCTAACCGAACTTTCCTGGGAATCATGATTTGTGGAATCATGATTTGCTGTATTGGCTTATTCATACATGCGGAATTAATTTAAAATAATAATGAAAATAACAATTTCCCTACTGGGAGAAGGATTGGGAATTTCTCTGAAAAATGGGACTATTGCAACAAGGCAAAATTATACTAAAAAAACTAAACTCACCTATGCCATTGCCTCTATGCAAGGCTAACAATATACTTATAAATTACCCAAGAAATTGACTCAGAAAATATCCCCAACTGCCTCTATGGGAGATATAGTAAATCAACTATAGCAAGGGAAATTATTTCAGCCTCCATTCATTTCCACAGTTGGCCCATTAATGATGTAGGTTATATCTAAAAACAAAGAAAAACTATTCTGATTCCCTCCCACAGCATTGTTCTCACCTTACAATAGCTTATAAGATTAAAGGAAAATTATGGTTCCCACCAAGAGAAAAAATAATGCAGGACGACTGCCTGCTCCCCCCTTACCATGTACAGGTGCCTATGACGAAAATGGAATCAGAATGCACAATAGGGAACAAAAAGTAAAACTATTAGAACAATTTATAAAGGTTCATAAAAACAGGACCAACACAAAAACTGGGCAACAAGAATTTGCTGGATTTCAAAAGGGCCTGCCAGATTCAATTCAGCTTGGTATGCATTTAGGAATTTGATAATAACTTTCTAACCTTTCACAAGTCTGTACAATTCTCTTTTGTCTCACACCTTGCCTTAAGCAAGATCCTTTCAAAAAGGGCAGGTAACTCATTTACTTAAGAAACAAAAACACTATGCGGGTCTGTGCTTTCAGTTTACGTAATCTTAAGACTAAAAGCTGCAAAAAGAAAGTATAAAAAACCTGCTTGCTTGTAATAAGGACGGAACAAAGATTCACTCTGCCTCCGAGTCTGAGTCTCTTTGTCTCCCACTCGCCGACGCCTTACCCACCTTCGGGACCCCCTGGATCCTGCTGCGGCTGGACCACGGCACCACTCAGCAAAATACTGTAACTTTTTTATAACTGGGGGAGGATAGGTAGGAAAAGTCCACACTAGATGACTGGGTCAGCAAGGCCTGTCATTTTAGAATTTTCCTCATCTCTGGAGACTGGTTAAAGTCATTAATTAAAGTATTTTATTTCACTTCAGCCTATTTATTTTGTCTGCAAAAGAGTGGCACTATCTGGGTTATTGCTTATCAATATGCTTCAGATATCGGAACTTAAAAGTGAGGTCATGTATTTCCAACTTACGAAAGAGTAAGTTGCGAAGCCAGCTGGAACAAATAAACTTCAGGATGCCTCTGCTCAATATCATCTTAGAGCCAGTCTTTTCACAATATCCTAAGTTGCATCAAGTGACCTGATTACAAACACTTGACTCTTTGTCTATTTGGTACTTGAAGGAAGGAAGAGGGAAATGTATATGGGTAAAGTTTCTGTTATGACTAGAATTATTATACCTTTAAGTCTTCTTCTAACTTTAAAACATATATTGGATATATATGTATATATATTATCATATAATATGTAGAATATATATTTATATAACACTGTGATATGATAATAAATATACTTTGTATCCTGTTTCTGGCACAAAGATCCTAAAACTCTTAGATTTCCTGAGTGATAGGCGTATCTCTTGATATTTACTACAAGCAGCTTTTGAGCACACCTGTGTTTATGTGAATGAGGGGATTTTTGGAAAGGCCTAAAGAATGGGAAAACCAAGAAACCAACTATGTGATTAGAAGGTTGGAAGTTTTACCACAGCCTATTACATCAACAGAGAGAAGAAAGACTGGAAATTGAGTTCAATCATAAATGACCAATGATTTCATTAATTGTGACTCAAGCACAAAACTGATTTCAATTAAGGCAAATATTATTTAACTACAGAATAAAACTTCTTATTTTAGCCTTAAGTACAGAGAATATAGTTAATAGTTTTAAACTTACTTAATATTTTTGAAAACCTGATTTTAACTTTTTAAAATGTATTTTTGAAAGCCTGTATACATCTCATAGATTATAAAATTAACACTTCATAATTAAACACCTCATAAATCAGAAAACAAGTATTGCGCACACTACCATAGACACCTGATAAGGATGTTATCCTTAAGGAATGTGTATCTTTCTTGGAGACACAGCAATTACATCCTGACCTGGGTGTACATTACTACAAATCCCTCCCAAGGACTTGAAACCAAAGTTCCAAGGAGAAAATGGTCTGGAGCATATTCAGAAGTAAGAAATGGCTCAACAGACAGATCTGGTCCAATGCCTACTTTGCAACCCACAAACAGACCAAATTGGTCAAACAGGAATCTCTTGGTTCTCTTCTAGTCCCTGGCCCTTTAAAGTCTCACCCTAACCCCTCATTCTGAGTGTTTGATTTGAGTTCTACTGTTCCTGTCCATGCTCGTGGGCTTTGTAATAAAACTCTTTCCCTTTTGCAAAAAATGTCCCTATGTTTGGAAGGATTGTGAGCGCTGGGCAAAGAAAATCCCCATTTTGGTAACATAATGAAATTTCCATAAAAACTGAAAAGGACAAGATTCAGAGAGCCTTGGCATTGGTGAATACACCAAGTATGAGGAGAGTGACACATACATTGGGACCACATAGAAGCTCCGTGCCCCTTCCCACTACACTGTCTTAGGCATCTCTGTCAACTGGCTATTCCTGAATTCTATCATTTTTATAATAAATCAGTAATCTGTTAAGTAAAACATTTTCTTGAGTTCTGTGAGCTTCACTAGCTGAGTTGGGGTTTATTGGACCTCTGATCTAAAGCCTACGAGTAGACCCTATTCCAAGAAGCTATTGTCAGAATTCAAATTGACACTCAGTCGACATTGCTGAATTGCTTGATGTGTGGAAAATGAACACATCAAATGTGTCTGAAATGAAGTAGTATTGTAGTATACAATTGGGAGTAAAGGAAATACATGCAGGAAGGAATACTTTTTCCTTTACAAACATAATAAAATTCCTCAGGGACTGCTCTATAATTGGTGAAAAATTGCTAGCTTTTAGCCAGGTATCAAAGACTGTTCCCTTGCCACTGTTAGTAGGCCAGCAATAAGAGAGCCTAATCATATCATGGAAAACACTCTTAGGCCACTCTCAAAATCTGATGGACTCCCTTGAGGCCTTGGCCATTGAATGACTATTCAAAACCTAATCTCCCTGGATCCCCTGGCAAAAAATATTCTAGGCATCAGATAAATGCCTTGAGGGAAGTAAATAAGGAAAATCTTTCTCACCTACCAGAGGGTCTGAGCAGACAAGAACTGATCTAAAGGTAATCTCTCTTCATTTTACCACTAAAATCACTGCCCAGATGAGTGATTTCATCAAGTTTTTGAACGTGTGCATGCATTATCAGGCATGAGGAAAGCTAGTCCCGCTGAGTAATAGCCACCCACTTCCTCAACTGAGCCCCAGTAAAGCCCCCTGAGAGAAGCACTCAGAGAGGCAGTGCTTTGAGAATGATCTCCTTATCTCCTTACTTCTAACAAGTATACACCTTTCCTTGTTCGTTTAGTCTGTGTCTTTTGGTCAACACTCGTCTAGGGAGCAGACCCATTACATTGGGCAACACTTCCACCATTGGAGACTCAAGATATTGCAGCATCACTGTAAAAGGTTTTAAAGAAAGGAGTTTAAAGAGTAACCCGGTTTCTCCGGATATCATCATCTAGATGAGTGACCAATCTGTAAGTACACAAACGGTGTAAAGTACATGTAACAATCCTGTCACACAGCACTGTCCAAGAGCTCCAACCAGAAGTTCCAGCTGCAAACTCAGCTTTCTCTTTCAAAGTCTCAGGATTCTCTCCCTTTTACAAACTCTTTTGAATGCCTGTCAAATTTAAGGTTTTCAGTGGTGTAACACATGTCCCTAAACTCCGAGTAATTTTATCTTCATTCTTGGGTTTGATCGCTTATTGACCAATTAACTTTAAAAACGTAAAACCCAGACATTCCCTGGTGGCCCAGCGGATTAGTTCACTGGGTGCAGACCACATACATCCTAAGGTCCCTGGTTCTAAGGCCCAGGAAAACAACCAAGATGAACAGCTAAATAAAATTAAGTGATTCTTAACTCCTCTCTGCCTGCTTGCCTATTTGCCTTTGTTTCTGTCTGCACTTTTCCTTAAAAAAAAAAAAAAAAAAAAAAAACAAGATAAAACAAAAAGGATAAAACCGTGGGCTTTTAATCTGGAGGGGTAAAGCGACCTCCACTCTAAAGGCGTGGTCCACACGGTCGCCACACCAGGCAGGCGCGGACAGCCCTCCGCTGACGTCACTACGCAGGACTGACGTTAGGGAAAGACTTCAGGCCGCGCGGACCACGCCCCCCCGGGCGCCATGCTGGGTGCGGGGCTCGCGCGGGGCCTGCGAACCGCGAGGCAGGCGTGGCTGAAGGGTTCGCGCGGCCCCACCCTGGCCTTGGCGCACGTGTGTGGCGCGCCAGACGCCCGGGACTGGAGTCCTTCTGCCAGGCCCGGGCTGCGCGGGCGCCCCCTCAGCCGGTCGGCCGCCGCGGTGGTGAACTCGGCGCCCCGCCCTCTGCAGCCCTACCTGCGCCTCATGCGCTTGGACAAGCCCATTGGTGAGTGAGGGCGGGCGGTGCCGGCGGGCCCGGGGCTGCGGGCGTGAAGCTACGGAACGCCGGAAAACCCCAGTTAGCCTCCAGGGACCCTGGCACCCGGGCGGTCTCCGAAGTGACCCGCCTACTTTGACACCCTTCTGAATCCTGAGGCGAGCACAGTTTTCTCTCATTCTTGCTTTTGTTTAGTGATTGGACCGCAAATTCCGTTCGCGTGGCCCTGCTTTTGCAGAGTGACGTCGTTGAAACACTTTCACAGTCACTGTGATTGAGCTTTCCCCAAATCTTGCAAAGACCCCAAAGCCAATAAAAGACAATAAAGACGCCGTGGAAACTCGGGCACGTCAGCAGAGGCAGACCAGATGAACCTGACATTTGGATTCCAACTTCTAGCTCTTTGCCCAGTACCGCCCGTACAGAGATTTTTGTTTATTGGAATGCTGCTGGTGCGGCGCTTCGCACTGCTTATCAGCTCACTGTCGCCTCCTGCCGATTTCCCGACCTTCCTGTTTCAAATACACCCGCCACCTCCCTCGTTCCTGATTTCCCCCTTGCTTTCCCCTCATTTTTCTTAAAGCACTCCTCACTAATTTATGCACTTATTGCTTCACAAAATTATTGACTTCTCAAAATATGTGCGCAAACATAAATGGTACAAATGGCAAGTGCTGCAGGGAAAATAATAAATATTGTGTATCTCCATTGCTGGAAAAAAACTTTTAAGAACGAATTGGAGCTCAAAGGAAAGGTAGATTTTTGCATTGAAAAGAAAAAAGGTTGGTGGTTGGGTGCAATATGTGGGCAGAATCTCAAAACAGGGTCACTAAGGATATGAGTTCATCTGGAACTCCAGATAGTTGTATAAAATATTGGGAATCAAGACAGAATTCGAATTGGACTGAAGCAGAATAGACGTTGGGGAAGGAAGGGTGGAGTCTGAACTCCAGTTAATCTAGATGTTAGAATTTGTCATTGCAGTACAAGGAGAGATTTAAATGCTAAGATACATGCACTCCAGTCCAAAGCAGGTGGTGTTTTTTGGTATCCTGGGTATATGTAGAACACATTTGGGATCATCCACTAAATTTTTTAAATGAGCATTTTAAATATAAAAGCAAATTAAATTATATAGACAGCCTTCCATCACCACCCCTTGCCTTTTGGGGGCCAAATACAAACTGATAAGGCATACATTTTGAAGCCCCATTCTACTCTGAAACCTAACTATACTTATTTTCTTGGGGTGTGTGTCATGAAGCTGCGCCATAGATTTATAGGCATCTATGACAGATCATCAGCTGCTTTCCCATCTCCACAATTAAACTTTTCGCTTCTACCCAAGGGGCTAAACCTCCCACCACGTAGTAAGCTACAGAGGAGTTATGATGAAGCTCTGGACTAGACCTCTTGCATTTGAATCTGCACTGCCTACTTGATTTTACCTCTAGATTTTCATTTCTCATCTTTGAACTAAAGTTACAAATAATACTGATTTTGTAAGGTTGACTTAAAAATGTAATAATATATGTCAAGTCCTTAGAACAGTATCTAACTTCGTAAGTGCTCAAGAATTTCTTGTTAGCCATTTTACTTGAGAAATAGATATTGGAGATTTTTTTAATAGTTAACTGTGTATGTTAAAACAATACCAGCCTGCATGCTTTGATTCTAAATGAGGTAATGATTGCAAGCTTTTTCAGATAATTTATTAATAGTGCTGTGTTACAGTTCATTCAAAAGACATTTTTTTTGAGCTCCTGTTTGTGCCAGGAACATAAATTGACAGTAGTAGAACGCCAGCTTTGGCATATCTTTATTTACATTCTTTTGTGGGATGATTTTATGTTCATTGTTTAATTTTGTTGACATTGGAACTTATTTCATAAACCAAAATAGGTTTTACTGTTCTTCAAACATGCTCTGACTTTTAAACTGGTCACAAACTATATTATTGCAGGTGTCAGCAGGTGGCACTCTTTCCATTAAATTGGCTGTGTGATATTTGTTTTACTGCTTGTATAGGTGATTATGTTATCTTGTAGAATGTGTTATTAATGAATCAGTCTTAAACTTGAAGCAGTGGGCAAAATGAAAGCATCATAGGGAAGACAAAAAAATATTGCTGAGACTTAGGGCTAAAGAGTAATGAGGACTTAAGTGTCTGTAGAGATTTAAGTATTCAGAGCATCATTCTTAGACTGGAGTCCTTGCTCTGTCACTTTTTGCCTGCGTGGCTTTGGGCAAATTGCTTCTGTGCTTCAATTTCTTTATTTTTTTAAATAGGTATAATAAAATAATGCCTATCTCATAGGTTTGTGGTGAGAATCAAAAGTTTTATATGGCAACACCTGTTACATAATAAGTTCTATGTGTTTATTACTATTTTTATCATGACCATCATCATTAATTTTGTTTTATAACGACTCCGAGAGGTTGATGTTCTTTTCTTTCATTTTTAATGATGAAATCTCAGCCTGGAATTTAATGTACTCTAGTGTCTAATGCCATTCCCCTTACTAGTGGGAGAGATGGTACCAAAATCTGACTTCTCTGTCACCACTAGGAACACTCATCTGTAGGGGCGCAGATTTCTATTAGTAAGTAAACACAGTACTTGTAGTACAGATTGGCAGCCAAGGAGATTCTGTTCTTGACATGAAATGCTATAGGAAGTTTCACATCTTTCTCTATAGAATTCTTTTTTAAATGGAAACCTCAGTTCCAATTGCACCAAGAAAATAACATCTATGAGATAGTGTTTGTTCTTTTCTGTTCAGGCAGGTTCAGTACTCCTCCGTCCCTCTAAGCTCTGTGGGTAGGTCTAGAGAAGAGGAAGTAGTTAAGCCCCTCATGTTTTACTTCACCACTGTGCATCTGCTTCCTCATCTATGAAACAGGGATGCTAATAGTGTATTCTTTGTAAGGGTGGTGTTAAGAACTAAATGAATACACACACAATATTTAGAACACTGCTTGACATTTCAGGAACATTCAGTAAATGTTAGTTAACTCTTGTTACTGTTTTAGAAGGGACACACTGAGTATGAGTGTATTCAGGTCTGCGCTGCCCAGTTCTCATTCAGCCTCTCCTTGCCTTTTCTGCTGTATATTTAAGCATCTTTTGAAAAAGCCTCCCTAATTCCTCCCCACTCCCTCCTCAATGAATACAGGTGGTATTGTTTTATGCCTCTGTAGGGCCCATCCTTGCCCTATTGCTGTTTTGTGATCTGTTGTTTAGTTTTGATTTGTAATCTGTATGAAGGCAGAAACCAGTTCTCTTAGTTACCATTGTATTCCCAGTTTCTAGCATAGCCCTGGCAGAAAATGGGTACTTTATAAATATTTGTAAATTAAAGCTTAAACTTAATGGAGCTTAAACATGATTATAGGAACTATGTCGTTTGACCAGTTTTGCACAAGATCTGATCTTTTTTAGCCCCATATTCTTTTTATTTGATACCCCTAATTATGGAAGAAAAGCTCAGAACTTTTAACATTACTTGGAAAACTGTCTTTTGAAAGTAGAATATCTGTATTAAAATGCAGAAACTATATTTGGTCTTATCTTAATTTCAGATAGTTGGGATTAAGTACCAAGAACTAATATCATTTGTGCATATAGCTACAAAGTATCCAATACAAATGAACGAAAGCTATGCATTAATACCTGCCTCCCTGGAGACCATTTTATTTTACTGTACAGAGAACAGAAGAAAACTCTTAGTAGCTTTTTTGAGTTGACAGTACAGCAAGTCCTCACCTAGCATTATGGATACATTCTTAGAAACTGTAATTTTAAGCAAAATAATTATATAAGAAAACCAGGTCCTTGAATAACATTGTTTTGTTCAAAATCATTCAGTATTGTTTTTTCTCATCAATATTAGAATTAAATGATGCTGAATTAAATGAAGTTATTCTAGGACCAGCTATATATGCATATGGTAAAAATATTCAGAAAATGCAAGGATATAAAGTAAAAACTGTCTCCCAACAACCCAAATCCCTTCCCCAGAGGTAACTATTATCAGTTTCTTGTGTGTCCTTACTGACATGGTCTATAAACATCCTAACATTCAAATGTATATATTTGATTTTGTGTGTGTGTACACACACACACACACACACACACACACACACCACCCCCGCACCCCCGGTCAAAATTTTCCAGTTGTCCTCCATAAGGGCTGGTCTGTTTTACAGCCTCATTAGAAACACTTGAGAGTATCTGACACACAGCAGGATGTGTTGTCAGATTTTGAGTTTTGTGGATCCGATGGGTGAAAAATGTTCTGTGTAATTATAATGTGCATTTCTCAAAATTGAGCATCTTTTCCTGTATATAAGAGCTATTTGTATTACTTTTCCTATGAACTTCTGTTATGTTTTTGTTCATCTTTAATTGGACTGTTGATGTCTTTTTAGCTTCTTGGAGCTTTACATATTAGAGAGAGTAGTTGTTTGCCATGTGAGTTGCAAATTTATTTTCCCAGTTTGGTCTTTTGACTTTGCTTACAGTGTTCTTTACTTCCAGGGATGTGGTGCTTAAACAAATGACAACGAATAACTGACTTGAATCTGTACCTCTTTTGTCTTTTTTTTATTTTGCTTAGGAACCTGGTTGTTGTATCTGCCATGTACTTGGAGCATTGGTTTGGCTGCTGAACCGGGTTGTTTTCCAGACTGGTACATGTTAGCCCTCTTTGGCACAGGAGCTGTTCTAATGCGGGGAGCAGGCTGTACTATTAATGACATGTGGGACCGGGACTACGATAAAAAGGTAGTTTCATCCTGGAAAGGAACAGAGGTTCCTCTCAGTTCTCTGAAGCAGAGTAAAATGGTGACATGGCTTTTGAATGATTTAGTGTCCTCACTGAAATTTAGCACAAGATGTGTGAGTATCAGTTAACTAGTTAATGTTGCAAAGTACATTGCATGTCTAGTGTTCAACACAGAGCAGCATGGAGGTGAGGTGTGTACTTCATTTTAATAAATTAAGAATTTGGAAGGCTGAGAGGAAGGGTGTTAGGAGTAAAGGTGAAAAGTCCATATTGAAACTTTGAGTATTTGAAAGAACTGATCCCTTGCATTGCAATATGTATAGGAACCATATCTATTCAATGAACCAAGGCAGTCCTATTAGCATTTGCTAGAATATTTATTTTAAAACATAATTTTATTCTTTTTTCTCCTTAGAAAAATAATACGTTTATTCTGAAAAATTCAGATAGTACAGAAATACAAAGGATAAAAAATACTAATCTTCCTATCTCCTTCTCCAAGCCCCCAAAGAAAACTTTATTAACAGTTTGACACATTATATTTCTCTGGATTATTTTCTGTGCATATTCTAATATGTGTGTATAATTATTTCTTTGCTCCTGCTCAAGGGAAAAATCCATCTTCTTTGCCTTTTATCCTAGTATATATGCTTTAACAAGTACAAGATCATTAACTGCTTGACTAATCAAGTAAACTTCCAATTTAAAAGAAAGTTAATTATATAATGTGAATAAGCATCCCTAGTTTGTCTTTCATGTAAATCTTTATTTTCCTTAAGCAAGGCACACCTGCAATGATTTTTAATTTATGAAACATTTTTTATTTCAACAAATATTTATTGAATTGTTGCTATGTGTGTGACACAGTGCAGGTTCTAG
Organism: Solenodon paradoxus; assembly: GCA_004363575.1. Classification (NCBI taxonomy): domain Eukaryota; kingdom Metazoa; phylum Chordata; class Mammalia; order Eulipotyphla; family Solenodontidae; genus Solenodon; species Solenodon paradoxus. The sequence goes on from RJWH01000021.1 coordinate 2,481,350, forward strand.
GATATCATGGATGAAAGACAACATTCCTGACTTCACAGTATAGTAATTATAATAAGTAGTACTGTCTTCAGAATGGTGTCCACAGAGAACTTACTGAAGACTGCCTACCCTAGCCTAAGGAAGTGGATCAGCAAGAACTTTGAGAGGCGGGTTACTATTTCAGCTCATTCAAAATTAGATGTGAAAAAAACAAAACTGGAGGGTGAAGGTCACTCTAGGCAGAGGGACCCAGCAGATTCAGAGGCCAGGCTATCAGATAAATATATTTGACAGTGGCAACCATTTGGTTTATAGGTAGCAAGGGGCAGGATAGTAGCAGAATGGCAGGAACCACATGTTAAAGGCATCTCTCTGTCCTGCTCACCTGTTCAGATGCCATGATCAGTGCCAGGGAAACTCTGCTCTTTGATTTGGGGATTCACACATCCTAGTCCATTTTCATTTTGCCTAACCATATGAATGAAGCTTCTGTCACATATCACTTCAAAATAATTCTTGAACATGTTTAGAGCAACTAATGTCAAAATCCTGGTGTGATATTATGCTGTGTAGTTTGCAAGATGTTACAAAACAAACTGAAAAAAAAGGAGGTACATGTGATCTCTATATTTCTTAAAATACAGATTTTTTAAACTGCATGTAAATGTGCAATTATCTCAAAAGATAAGTCTAATTAAAAATAGTATATTCTAGCCACATGCGAAAGAATGAAGCCAGACCACTCTCTAACACCCTACACAAAAATTAATTCCAAATGTATTAGAGATTTGAATGTAAGACTGGAAGCCATAAAATTCTTGGAAGACAACATAGGAAAGACATTCCATGACATTAGCCTTAGGTCTTTGGGGATCAGCATCAAGGCAAACAAAAACCAAAAACATACATGCCCTGGTGACCTAGCTGATAAACCCGCTTCGACGTGGTCCACATACATCCCAAGGACCTGGGTTTGAGACCAGGGGCCAGGGATCAGCATGTGGGAAGCAACCAAGATGAACAACTAAATAAAATAAAGTGCTTCTTCTTTTCCCCACCTGCCTGCTTGCCTTCATTCCTGCCTGTACCTTTCCTTTAAAAAAAAAGTAAACAAATGGGACACATCAAACTAAAAACTTTCTGCACTGTGAAAGAAACCATCACCAAAACAGAAAGACAGCCTGGGAGAAGATATGTACATTCCATATATCTGACAAGGGCTTAATGTCAAAAATATAAAAAGAACTCATGAAACTTAGTAACAGAAAACAGGCAATCCACTTTAAAAAATGGGCAGAATTGGATAAACATTTCTCCAAAGAAGGCATACAGATGGCCAGTAGACATGTGAAAAGATGTTCCTCCTCACTTGTTATTTGGGAAATGCAAATAAAAACAACATCTTTTATCACTTTATACCTCAAAGATTGTTTGTTATACAAAAGTCTGAAAGCAACAAAGGTTGGTGAAGATGTGGAGAAAAGGAAACACTTTTACACTGTTGATGGGAGTGCAGATTAGTGCATCCCCTATGGAAAACAGTATGGCAATTCCTCAAAATATTGAATATGGAAAACCCCACCAGATCCTGTCATCCCTAAAGTCACAAAAATGCTAATTTTCAGAGATATATGTACCCCCATGTTTTTGCTGCATTCTTTCAATTGCCTAGAAATGGAAATTATCTGAGTGCCCGTTGTCATAGAAATGGATAAAGAGAATGTGGTACATAAGCACAATGGAATGCTACACAGCCCTTAGAAAATATAAAACTCTTTCAGTCATTTTTGACACCAGGGATGGAACTAGAGAGGATTATGCTAAGTGAAATAATTTCAAAGAAAGGCAATACTGGTTGATCTCATGCATACGTGGAACATAAACAAAACAAAGGAACAGACTTAACAAAAGTTAGTATTGGACATTAGCAATAGAACTGATACTGCCACTAGGAAATGGAGTGGAGGGTGGGAGCAAGTGGTGGTTGGGTCCACTGGACAGTGGTGAAGATCTTTTGGTAATTTGGTGGTGGGCAGAGGGTGTTGCCATATGTTTGAGGAATGGGGAGCCTGCACATATGGGCTTATATTATTTTATAAAGCAAAGCTACTTCAGTAAATATTAAATTAATTTAGAAAACAAAATATTCAACCCAACTTTTTCCATTTTTAATTACTGAAGTAGGATCATTGTAATTCCCCCTTACATAATTTCCTCCTTAGATAAAAGGGCATTGATTTTTTTACATTTCCCTCATACCATTGTTCTACGATTTGAAACATCCAGATTCCATATTGACATATATAAGAATGCTTTATAGTATTGAGGTGGTTTTGCTAACATGAAGTTTTTAATATTTTCTTCACTTTTTAAAGGGTGGATTAAAAAGCTTTGCCAACTTAGAATGCTTACCTCACAGATTTTCAATGCCATGTATTATTAGGGATATGTTTAATGACTAAGGGTTTTGCTTAACAGATAAGTAAGTTGCTAATATATTAAATGATAAGTGAATTGCTACTAAGACATGGGTTAAGTATGTTTTGCTGATACTATATATAGTCTAATAGCCATATGATAACATTAGGTCTATAAATATTGAAGTAATCTCAGTGCAATGGTATTAATGATTTGGCTTTATAGGCTACAGCATTTTAATTTCCTAAAACCACATAGAATATGTTTGGATCATTATGTTATGTCATTTTCAGTCTTTTGATGGAATGCTTATTTTTAGCTTTTAAATTTAGCTGGGTAATTAATTATCACTATGCTGAAGGGATGGTATAATCTGGTGATTATTAGTATGGTGGATGTGTCTGCCTTACTCTGCTACCTAGCATTCTTAGTAACCTTGCAAAGTTACTAAGCCTCTCTGCCTCAGTTTCCTAAAACTTAGAAGAACTTGGCCAGAACTGTGAGTGGCTAAAAGACAGGGTTGTTAGGAGGATTTAATTATATATATATATATATATATATATGAACAGTGGCACTTTGTAAACCCTAAAATACTAGCTGGAATAATCATAATATACTGAAACAAATATAAGAACATAAATTTTTTTTCCAGCTGAAACTAGAAAGACCAAATCAGGGATCAAAGATCCAGTTCCAGTGCTGAAACCAAGATGAGTCATTACAGTTTTTAACAAACTGTTTTATTTCATAGTGAAGCATGCAGTAAATTGAATCAACAAATTTTCATGTGTAAAAGACCAGAAAAGAAATATTACAGGTTTTGCGGTCTAGACTGTCTAGGTTGAAATGAATCAGCTCTGTGGGCGGATGTAAGCAACTCTACACAGTGTGTAAACACATGGGGATGACTGTTTCAGTAAAGCTTTATGGACACTTCCATTTGAATTTCACATTCTCATGTCACAATACATTGTTCTTTTTAAAAAATTTATTTTCAGCTCTCTAAAAAGTAAAAACTATTCTTGGCTCATGGACTATACAAGAACAGGCAGTAGGGTAAATTGGCCTACAGGCCTTAGTTTGCTAACCCTTGATATAAATCACAGAAATGGTTTATATGAGCATTATATAATTTTTATTGTATACTTCTATGCCTCCAACAGCACATTCATTGTGTATATATATACATATTTATATATATATATACACACATATATATATTACCCCCACCTTCTGTTTTCCTTTAACAAGTAAGTAACCTAACATGAGAGAATTGCCAGAATTCACACGGCCATAGGGATAGAATTGGATTCAGATGCTGAGCTCTCCCAGATCCTGAGTTCTTCTAGCAGTGTTCAAAGTTTTGCTTATGTTTTTTCATTTGTGGATGTTTAGAATAATCACACTTCATAATCTCTTAGAAGAAAAAGAACAATTTATATTATTTGACTACATAATTGCTTTGTCTGTTCATATTCTTTAAGTTTTATTCATATTCCTGTGCTGAGTTTGCCTTTTATATTTGGGTACAATTAAGGTTACAGAACCATTCCTAAATAGCCTGGCAAAAACACTCCCACTTACAGACCCAGAAATTAATTTTCTTTCTTTTCTTCACATCTGCTTTCTTATTCTAGTGCTTCCTGTACTCACTGATACCAAACTTAATCTAACATGCACTGCAGTTTCCTTTTTCCTGAGAATTGTTATCGTTCCTCTTTCCCGTATGGAATTAGAATATATACTTGCTAAGCTCGGTAGCTAAATAGCTAGATAAGGAAGTTTTTTGTTTGTTTGGATATGGGAATGGGAGATAGAAAGGGGGATGAAAAGAGGAACTTTGGTACTTGTTAAAGCTATTGTAAATATGAAATTTTTATGTAGTGGCAGTACTTCAAATGTTAATTTCAACTTTTGTTCACATTTCTGCCTTAGTGTCTACCATGAGTCAGTCTCTTGATTAAATGGTTAAATAAATGATGGATCATTACATGAGGCTCAGGCATCTGTTTTTATGTGTTAAGGTTACAAGAACAGCAAATCGCCCGATAGCTGCTGGAGACATTTCAACTTTTCAGTCCTTTGCTTTTCTTGGGGGACAACTGACCTTGGCACTGGGTATTCTTCTTTGTCTGAATTACTACAGGTATAGTAAATGGGTTTCATGATCATGTATAAAATCTCTCCTTTGAAGCAGAGAAAGTAGGGCTAAAATAAAACTGAAATTTCTTTATCACAACATTATTTATTGTCTACCTGTTGAACATCTATAAGTTAGTAAGTATAAGTCACCACACATTTTAAAATCTACTTCAAGAATGTATTCAGCTAAAGGAATGAAGCTATCAGCATTTAATTTATTCTGAATCACCATCAGTATTTACACTACATGTTCCCTAAGGGACACAAGGCACTTTCATAGGGTTTTTAGGTACTTACATATATTAGGTGCATTCATGTTTCGTTTGTGTTAACAATTTCTCTAAAAGTAGAAAAAGCAGAAGTGATTATATTCATTTTATAAAAAGAGGAAGCATGTCTTTCCCAAAGCCCTGTTACTAATCAGTGATAGAAGAAAAACTGTATCTCTTAAGCAGAGACAAAATTAAACTTGTGGGCAGACCATGGTGATATAACCTCCAGCCAGGATAATCCACATACATCCCAAGGACCCAGATTTGAGACCCAGGGCCAGCAGAGAACAGCCAAAATGAACAGCTAAATGACTTATTCTTTCTCCTCCTCTCTTCCTGCCTGCCTACCTACTCACCTTCATTCCTGCCTACACCTTTCCTTAAAAAAAAAAAAAAGGGTGTGTCATATAGCCGCTTACAAGGTACTTAAGTGAGAAAAATTAAAAAAAAAAGAGATCAACATATAAATGTGACTTTGACACTAGACTGAACTGCTTAATTCAGTCACATGAAGACACTTGGGAAGGTGATTCCTGGAGGGGTGGTTGGTGAGCTTCAGGAATGTCTTGTGTTACTGTCTTTCTATCAGTGCTTTATGGCCTCATCCCCATCTAAGTAGCACTTCCTTCTGCATAATGAGGGGTAACTTGACTCCAGTTCTGTTAGGATGACTCAGTTTACTAGATTATCTTAATGTTTAAAGCAAAGTTTAGAGAGGCAGTAAAATTATGGGTAATAAGCTAAGCTTGAGAGTCAGACGTCCTTGGATTTGAATCCTGGCTCTGCTACTAATTAGCTGTATGGCAACTAGAAATTACTTCATCTCTTTGTGCTTTTGTTTCCTCAACTGCAAAGAAATAAAAAATAAAACTACCTGTCTCAGGGCTGTGGTAAAGATAATGAGTTAATATATGTAAAGCTGTTAGAACAGTGCCTAATTTTGGTGGTTTTGTAACATTTAAAATATTTTTCCCTCCCTCTGTGGCCCAGGAGGCTAAGACACAGACTGTGAAAGCAATGGAACTGGGTTCAAGACCTGGGTTAGAAAAAAAATTAAGTAGAAGGCTGGAAGTCAGAATGGCACACCCCTGTAAAGCTCAAGGACTCAAGTTTGAGATCTAGGCCCAGGAGGAGGAGAAACTTTTTATTCTAATTAAAAGTCTAAGAAAAGTATTTTACATACCAAAATTATAAGATAAAAATTCATTTTACATTGGTGTTACTATTATTGTCTTATTTAGTACTTCTATGAGATACTGGTGTTAATCTTTAGAACGCTTTTTCCTGATTTCAGTATAGCCCTGGGAGCAGCATCCCTACTTCTCGTCACCACCTACCCATTAATGAAAAGAATTACATACTGGCCCCAATTAGTCTTGGGTGAGTTTGAAATAACTATAAATATCTCTTTTGATATTCTCAAATTGTGCTTTTATATGTAATATGACGTAATATGCATATGCAGATATGTATAATATGTAGCAGAGATAAAATGTCAAGTCAGTCATGATTTTTTCTAAACCAAGAATAGGTTTTCATATTATAAATGAGGGAACCTTTTTGCTTGACTAAAGAAATCTTGCATATTTATTAAAATTACTTTTTTCTGAAATGTTCTTTTTGAAATCTAAGTATGTTACCAAAAAAAAAAATGTCTTGCCTTGACCCTATCCCTCTCTTTAGGTTGTTGATCAGATACCCTGAAGACTTTGGCAGTTAGGGTAGAAATCTCTCTTAGACAGGAAAGCACAGGTGAAATTCTGTGTGAAAGCTTAGCTCCTTTTCTGTGAAGGCTTCCTTAGACCTCTTCCAATATCACTCTGATGTGCACTTAGTCGTTTCAACGGTAGTAATTTAGTAGGAAGATATTGAAAAGCCTCCATTATTTCCCTGTCCATAGATTTTATAACGCATTCTTTACCTATGATCCCATATCTAATACACTTGGCACATTTCAGGTTTTCAATAAGTACTTATTGGTAGGAAGAGAGGAAAATAGGTAAGTATGCTGAAATCTGTTGTAAAAATGTCTATTTCTAGTCTTCTCTGTTGCTCAAATATTCTAGAGTGTTCCTAAAACTATTCTCATTTTTTAAATCATTTTTCCAGTAAACAAAAGAAGAACAAAAAGATATTTCAGGAAACTGTTATGAACCTAACTTGTGGAAAAGTTATGATGGAATTTTTTTCTTTTTCTAAAATCTTTGTGTTCAGTGATGTGTTTCTTCTCATTAGTTAAACAAAAAAAACATATTCTCAACTAACTTGGGAATCTGGGTAAAAAGAAGACAAGCATTTCCTATCTATAAGTTAATATTAAGAAAGCTGCTATATGTACTTTAAATATATATTGAACCCCTTGCTTTTACTTCAGGAATAAAACCAAGTACAAAGAAAATAAAACTAAAACACATTCCTAAAAGGTTCTAACAAGGAAACAGCAGTTAAAGAGGTCACTGCAGTATAGTGTGTTGGCATATGTGTGCTGTGGGGCTGGAGTGGCACTAATAGCTGCTGAAGAAGAATTTGAAATAGTCAAGAAAGAAGGGGAAAAGGATTTCTGAGAAGAGATTTGGGGACCCACTACGTTTAGTTTCTCGAGGGACTTGCAGGTATAGATGTCCAGCAGACAATTGAAAATATAGTCTGAAACTTGGGGGAGTGACTAGGCTTACTTACATTTTGATTTAGGAGTTGTCAGCATGTAGATGGTCCTCATAGAAGATGACCTTATAGAATAAATAAATGTTTGTGTCTGTACTCTTGTTTCTGTGACTTAGAGGAAAATGGACTGGTAATGGAAAGAACATAGGATTTTGACTCAGATCTACATTTACACTCAGCATCTGCTATTTACTTATTATGCCAGGTACCAGAGTAGATAGGATAAATGTTCTCATGAAACCCTCCTTTATCAGGGAGATACTGTTCTTCCTGATAGATACTGTTCTAGAAACAATATAATATATAATAATATTATATATAATATATAATAATTAATACAGATTAATTATTAACCTCTATAAGCCTGTTTTCTTTTTTGAAAAAATGCAATCAATAATTAGCACAGAAGTTTGAGAGAATTTAAGGAAAATACAAAATAGCATACACAGAGTCTAATAACCTATAACAGTGCTTAATCCATGCTGATGCCCCTTTCCTTCCCTTTGGAATTTTAAAATACATTTAGACCATTGCTCTTTTTGTGTTTTAAAAAATGTAGGAATGACTTTTAATTGGGGAGCATTACTTGGATGGTCTGCCGTCAAGGGGTCCTGTGATCCATCTGTTTGCCTGCCTCTTTATTTTTCTGGAATTATGTGGACTCTAATTTATGATACTATCTATGCCCACCAGGTAAATAATATGTTTTTAATTTATTTTAAATTGATATATGATTGACATATAACATTGTATTAGTTTTAGGCACGAAATATGTTGATTCGATATATACATGTATTACAAAATGATTACCATAAGGTTGGTTAATATCTGTCACCACACACAGGCACAACTTTTTTTCTTGTCATCAGAACTTTTAAGATCTACTCTCTTTGCAGCTTTCAAATATGCAGCACAGTATTATAAACTATAGGCACCAATGCTGTATATTAAACCCCAGAACTTGTTCACCTTGTAACTAGAAGTTTGTACCTTTTGACCACCTTCACCTGTTTTACCCATCTGCAACCCCACCTCTGGCAGCTACCAGTCTATTCTATATTTTTATAATTCAGATTTTTCCATATGAGTGAGATCATACAGTATTTGCCTTTCTCCGTCTGCATCTTATTTAGGATTTTCTTCCTTTTTATGGCTGAATATTATTCTGATGTGTGATTGTGTATACACACATATAACACACACGTTCCCTATTTTCTTTATCCATTCATCCATCAATGTATACTTGTGTTGTTTTCCTATCTCGGCTTTTGTGAATAAGCTGCAGTGAATATGAAGATACAGATAAATTTTTAAGACAGTGATTTCGTTTCCTTCAGCTAAATACCCAGGAATGGAATTGTTGGATCATATGGTTTTCATCATTTTAATTTTTTGAGAAATTTCCATAATTTTTCCCATAGTGGCTGCACCAATTTACCTTCCAGCAATAGTGTAACAGGTTCCCTTTTCTCCATATCTTAGACCATTTGTTTTTGTTGTTGTTGATGTTTTGTAATAGCCATTCTAATTGGTGCAAGTTGATATCTCATCATGGTTTTGACTTGCATTTTCTGATGATTAGTAATCGTATGCACATTATTGTGTATCTGTTGGCTACTTGTTTATCTTTGGAAAAATGTTGTCTTTCACAGCTTATGGTGCATCTGCACACTCTTTAGAAGGCAGTGTCTTCTGGAATTGGATAGTGGTGATGATTGCACAACCTTGTAAATATACTAAAACCACTGAATTACACACAACAAAATAGTAGATTTTATGCTCTGAATTAAATCTCAGTAAACTCTTTTTCTTATTACTTTCTGATGTTAGGACAAAAGAGATGATGCTCTGATTGGTCTTAAATCTACAGCACTGCTGTTCTGTGAAAACACCAAGCAGTGGCTCACTGGCTTCAGTGTGGCCATGCTGGGCGCGCTGAGCCTGACAGGGGTGAACTGTGAGCAGACAGCACCCTACTACGTGGCACTGGCTGCCGTGGGAGCCCACCTCACTCACCAGGTTTGACCTTTTTCTTGCTTTTGCTTGGCATGAATTATCAAAATTACTTAAATGAAAATTCTTTATGTTTACCAAGCAGGTACTTTTTTAAAAAAAACAAACCTGCTTGTTTTATACACTTTGATACACCCACTCCCTTTCCTCAATGTCATTTAAGAAAGTTAACTGTTATTTTAGAGAAATCATATAAACCTAAACCTACTTTTTTTCTCCTCATATTTTCTGAATTAATCCTGATGCGTATCTAGAAAAATATGACACGGTCTGAAGTTTGTAGGTTGAGTTGAATTACTGTGAACACAAACAGATCAACAAAATTGCTTTTTTTAAAACGTGGGCTTCTAGTGATGGTTAGTAAACTAACCATTTACAGATCTGGCTCAGTGAACAGGACCAGACAGACATGAAATGCCAACACATCCAAGCTCCACCTGAGCAGTAAGGAACTGTCATTTTGGGATAGCCACTCAGCTCTCCAGCCCACATAAACATGTATTATGAATGTATATTACTGGCTTTTGTAAACAAATGGACTAAATCTAATTTTGAAAAAACAGATTGCTTGTAAATTGACTATATTTTTGCATCACTGTGACTGCTACTGTTTTTGAAGCAGAATGAAAAAAGATGTTCATGAGCCTCTTATTTTGATGACCGACTTTATGAATATTATTGTGAGTTACTTATTGCTGGAAGTAAGACTTGCATAACATGGTGTGAAGGACACTAAAATCTAATATCCATAAAGTAAATCATATATTGTATCCCCTTCATTGTTCCATCACTAGGAAGCTAAAAGAGGTTCATTGGAGAGTCTCCAGGATTCTCTAGATTTCACCATTTTCCTCTTCAGAATGTCAGCATTGTCTCCTGGTCATAAATTCGCTCATGGGGTTGTCATCATCAGTTGATTTTCTGGTCAAGATAATGGATGTTTGGCAGAATTTAAGCATTGGATGCTCACAGCTGAGGAAGGCAGAAATTATTACAAGAAATATTTGAAACCTACTTTATGTTCTCAGTTGTGTTGTGGATCTCTGCCTACTTCTTGGCACAATATTCTTAGATGGACCTAGCCTTCTAATATTTGTAGAGAAGGAAAGCTGTGATGAGAAGGCCACATATTAAGGAATAGTTGGGAAAGTTAGGGATGTTGATGCCTAAGCCTATGGCAGAGCAGACAGAAATTTTCTTATAGAATTTCAGGACTACCATGAGGAAAAAGGAGTGTGTTTTTTCTTAGTTGCTAGTTCTCCTTCTCTGTGTGGGGATAGAAGAGAGATTTAGAAATGTATGGGGGTATTTTGTGTTGTCATAAATAAACTGGTAAAGCCTAGGTATATTATACCTCTTTCAACACACCAGACATATAGTAGAGTTGTCCTCCCTAGATGTGACTTGTTCTATTACTTACAATGTTCCAAAGGAAAGAGCTAGAATGGGAGGGTAGAAACCTTAGGAGACAGATTGGGGATCAATCAGTGTAATGAAGAGCCTTTTAAATAGTTAAAACTAAAAATAGCATGGGTGGCCTCTCAAAGCATTCATACACCCCTCAGTGGAATTTTTTAGACTACAGCTTAGATGATACTTAGTGAGAGATATGGTTGACTTTTTTACATTGAAAAACAGTAAGATACATGTAGAGTTGCCAGTTGCTTAAATTTCATTAGCAAAGTGCATGTGTTTATCTATGACAGCAGGAAGCCCACACTCACAAAGTGTTGTGCTCTTTTCTTACAGATTTACACTGTGGACATCCACAGACCTGAGGATTGCTGGGGAAAATTTATCTCCAACCGAACAGTAGGACTAATGATATTTTTAGGAATTGTCCTTGGGAATTTGTGGAAAGAAAAGAAGACAGATGAAAAAAAGAAAAATGTAGATAGTGGAACAGAAAATTAGCAAATTCAGTTTATCTAGGAAATTTTAAAACAAATTTTTGCAAAACAGTCTCAGGTCCTGTTACCACATTATTAGATTTGAATAAGCAAATTTATAATATGATGAAGAAGCAGGAGCCAGAAGATGAAGATTTAGAGCATGTTTGCCTAAAAATTTTATTTCAGGTATTTATTAGCAAAAAAATTCCCTTGCCATAGAAATTAGAGACTCTTGAGGATTTGAGATGACCTTCAAATTTTAAGTTAGTAGATTCTTTTGTTCATTATGATTCTCCTCTGTAGTTATGGGACTTGTAAGAGTTTGTGCACTTTAGAAAAAACTGATGTACGTCTGATTTAAATGATTGTGGAAAATAGACTCTTTAGGGAAAATTAAAGCTGCTATAGAAAGTTGGGTTTTATTTTTTATATGATCTTTACTCACTGTAAAAAGCTGTAATTCAAGGACCCATTCTGTTTTTATATTTTAGGAGAATTTAAATAATCAAATAAAAACTTTTCCTACTGTATCCATACACGTTGCCAAGTCTGACATTTACTGGGGTGATCTGATCCCTGTGCAGCCATAATGAACAGAAGGCTGGGCAGGCAGTTACAGGGACAGTTTAATTTCTGTTGATTTCTTTTTTATCTTACCACTTATAATTTATTGAATAGTGGCATATTGATTAAGCATACTATTTCTTCCCTTGCCTCCTTCAGAATATTCTCCACAGAGTGGCCAGAGTATTTTTCTCAAAATGTCTTGTCATTCTTCTGCTTAGAACCCTCCAGGATCTTCTCAGGTCTCGCAGTACAACTAAGAAGTCTTGTCACTTGCTAGGCCCCCCTGGTGTGGCCTTGCCTTTGAGTCTTCTCACACACCTCTCTCCCATCCTGCTGGCTTCCTCACTGCTCCTCAGGCCAGACAGACACCTACCCCAGGGCCTTGTCATATACAGTTCCCTTTGTCTGGACTGCTCTCCCTAAATTATGTTTTAGTCTTTCCCTGCACATCTTTTCCTAATGTCACCTCAGAGACTTTTTCTAGCTACCATTTCTAAAATTTCACAAACAATTGCTACCTACACTTCCTGTTCCCTGGCTCTTTTGTTTTTTATTTCTTTAGCACTTACCACTATCAACCTAAAATATATTTCACTTGATTTAAGTGTCTCCCATGGACAGTGGGGTGTAGGGGGTGGGGCAGTCAATTATGTCTGTGGGTCGTGTGCAGCAGTAAAGGCTAAATTTCACAATGGTGATCATGATGTCAGTGATGACGATACAGTTGACACACAGCATTCACCTGCTGTTGATAAGTAAGGAAAATGGATTCATCTTTTCCAGCAAATACTGAGTCACTGAGAGTGAGTCCAGACTGGGTGGCACTGGAGTTCTACTCTTATCATATTAGCAATGAGCTAAAGGAGAGAAGAAATAAAAACGTCATGCCCTGCTTTTACAGAACTACAATTGCTTCTACTTGATCTTATCCTGACATTGTACCAGACTGATGGAGAAGGCCCTTGTCCTGGTCACTGATGAGTCACTGTGAGGTTGGAAAGAGCAAACATGTAAGAGAGCTTTGTAAACTGGAGAGTTATATGTTTATGGTAGGGGTGGAGGTGGGTGGGAATGACAGGCAATCTGGGCATGGAGTCTGAAAATGGCATCATAAGTACTGCCTCTCCCTCTTCCTGGACTCTGCGAAATTTGCTCTGTGCCTCTTGCAGGTTGTAGAGTCCTCCACAGTCAGGTCATACTCCACTGTTTTCACCTGTGCAACTTATATTTTCACCTCAGGCTACACTCATCCAACCTTTTCTGCTGTCACAACTGTCCTGTAGCTAGTACGGTGGCCTTTGGGAGCAGACAGGCCATGTGTTACATCCTCCCTGTAACGTGCACCAGCTGGGTGACACAGGAAGTGCTGAGCCTCAGCCGCCCCTCATCCACCACACCTGCACTGTTGTGAGCATCAGCAGAGGTAGCATATGTTAAAACCTGTTATGGGTGGCATTGTGGTGTCCCCAAATTGATATAGTGAAGTCCTACCTCAAAACCCAATGTATTTGATGACAAAAGTCTTTGAGATGGTTAATTGATGTGGCAGGGTAGGCCGATCCATTATGACTGATGTCCTTCTAAGAGGAAATCTGGACATACAAAGAGATGCTCGACACTTGTGCACAGACCCTTTGAATGTTTTTGTTTTTCTGTGTAGTTGTACAAATTTTTCATTCTGTATGCTCTTTATTGTTTATTAAAATGCTAACTATATTGTTACTGTTTTGTTAGATGAAATGAACATCTTCTGTGGACCAGACCCCTTTGATCAGCTTTTGTGTTAAAATACTATTAATTTCAACACCTCTAAATCATAAAACTGTTCACAAACAATTAAAGTATGCAGATGGTGTGATATTTTTTCTACCTTTCTCTTATTGCCATCGTTTTAATTCCATGTTTAAAACAAACTAAAGTTTCACTGTACAAACAAACAGTAACTGCACAGGGAGAGATGGCCATCTGCAAACCAAAGAGAAGCCTAAGAGGGGACCAACCTTGCCAAAACCTCTATCTCAGTCTTTCAGCCTCCAGAACTGTGAAAAAAATTCCTATTTATGTAGCCACCCAGTGTGTGGTGTTCATTATGGCAGCCCTAGCCATCTAAAAGCCCTAGTACTGAATCTGGCACAGAAAAGACACAAGTGCAGTTCACTAGAAACCGTTCCCTTTTCCACTCCAACCCTAAAGCATGAGTGTGAGCCCTTCCAGTGTTCACAACAGTGGTAGGCCGAATAAAACTCTGAAGATGTCCAATCCCTGGAGCTAGCTAATGTGTTCCCTTTTATGGTAAAAGGGACTTTGCCAATGTGATTGAGAAAAGAGGTTGAATTCAGAAGATTATCCTGGTCAATTCAGGTAGATGCAAGGCTCTTTATAAGGGAGGCAAGTAGGGCAGAGGCAGCAGTAAGACATTGACAATAGAAGTAAGAGATTAGAGTGAGGCCAGGAAGGGGTCACAAGCCAGGAAAAGCAGGTGGCTTTCAGAAGCTACAGCAGTCAAGGACATAAGAGTTTCCCCTCGGGGACTCCAGAGGGAACCACCCTTATCCACCTTTTTAGCTCGGTGAAGCTGAATTTGGACTTCTGACTCCCAACTGTCTGATCATGAATTTTTGTTGTTTTAAGCCACTGAATTTGAGGTGATTTATTATATTTATTTATTATAGCAGCAACAAGTAAACTAACAATCATTCCAGCCCTGACCTGTCCTCTGAACTGCCAGAGTGCCTGGTAGGTACCAGGGGGAGCAGTTGTAAGGACACCAGTCCTGGAGAAACTGACTGGCTCAGAATCTCTGCTTTGACACCTGCCAGTTTGATGGTCTTGGACAAGTTACCTGATGTCTCCAATTTGGTTTCTCACATTAGGGACACTTAAAAAGACTTACAGACTTAAGAAGCATCTGTTTCTATCTGCTGGAACAGAGAATCTATGATAACTGGAAATTTATCTTATTCACTAAAATATTCCCAATATTACACTGTAGACACTTAATGTGTATTTGTAATTTATCCTACATCAGTCAGCCAACACTTGAGTTACTTGCCAGATCCGATGTTAGGTGCAGCCATTAGAAATGAATACCATTCAAGAACATACAACAAATTAACAATGTGAGGGACTTTATGTATACAGGATTAAAACTATGTAATATAATATATAATGAAGACTAAACAAACCTAGAAAGCTATATCATGGGTAATGGGCTATAATACTGCTTTAAAATAAAATTAGAAATATTGGTCCTAAATTTCATGCTTTGAATTAATCTACAATTATAATCTTCAGTTATTTCTGTTGTCTTTACTTTTAAATATTTGCATTTAAAAAATAAACTTCAAGATACCCTCTATGTAGCCCTTACAAAAACAAAGGGAAGAAAAAGATTATTATTTCCAAAATAAATTGGTGTGATCAAATACTAAAGGAGGGGCTGGTATTGCAGCCACAGACTCCATGGCCCCCTTTAAGCAATAATCCTTGCTCACATGTGAAGAGTAACGGTTCTAAGAAAGAAAATAAATCCCCAGAGTTAACCTCCCCCTTCGGCCAGCAGTCAGTCTCACTGTGAAACGCCCCCCACACAGCTCCCTCACCCGTGGTAGCCAAACGCCTCCTGTAACTTGGAGCGCTGAGCTCCAGCACCTTGCTTCTATCAGAACTAGAGGCCAGGAACAGCAGTGCCACCTTGCTTGTCCTCAGGAATATTTATTAATAAATGACATGAAATAAAAAGTTACCCTTCAGTTTCTATCTTTAAAAAGTAATATTTTTGCTGCATGTTTCCTTAATTAAAAGTAGCATGTACATTGTAGTAAGTCTAGAAGCACAAAAAAATTTATCATTTTACAAAGATGTGGACTGTTAGTCTTCTCGGCTTAATATTTTTAATAGGAACTATGCTACTTTTTCAGTCTTTCACTTAATACTTGTCACTAAATCATTTTTCAAAATGGAAATGTGTAGTCAGCATTCAAAATCTTGGCTGTGATGGTTTTTAACGTGTGTGTGTGATTAATTAACCTTACTAATGAAAACACAGGGCTTTAACTTTTTTCCTCCCTCACGAACACTGGTGTGATAAATAGATTCATCTCTTGGGGTACATCTCTGATTATTTCTGCGGGATAAATTCCTAAAAACAGAATGACCCTGTGTGCACATTTCCAGAAATTGTAAGATAAGGGCGGAGGTTGGACATGGAAGAATACCCATTTAGAAGGTTTTGGATTCATTTTCTCATCTCCTCCAGGAAGGTCTATATTTCTGTTTGCCAAGTGAAGGACTGAGGGCCTCCTGCCTCAGATCTAGCCAACACTACACTGTTTCACTTGCATTTCTAGATTACTAGTGTACTTGAACATTTTTCAAAATGTTTATATGGAGTGCTCCCTGGTGGTCTGGTGGTCTGGGGCACCTGGGAGCAGTCCCACATACATCCCAAGGTCCCAGGTTCAAGACCCAGGACTGGGGGGAGCAACCAGTGTGAACAACTGAATGTGTATTTGTCAGTCAGTCTTCAAACGTATTGAGCACTGGCCATCCCAGGCTTTGCAGCAGATGCAGACATGAATTAGACAAGTTCTATAGTCAAAAAGCTCTTGCTCTGGTACACAGACCTGCACTTTCTCATAGCAGCCATGGCCAGATGAGGAGATTGATCACTTGAAGTGTGGCCTGTCTAAATCGAGATGTCTTGGGAGTATAAAAAAAAAAAAATACACCAGATTCCAAAGACTTAGTATGAAAACAAAATGCAAAATACCTCCTTAGTAATTTGTCGATTATAGGCTGAAACTATTTTTGTAAATATGAGTTAAATATATTAAAATTAATTTTTCTTGTTTCTTTTTACTTTTTAATGTGGTTATTAGGAAATTTTTAATTACTTAATGGTTAACATTTTATTTTATATATATAGTAATACATAATATGAGATTATCAATATTCAAAAAGTCTGACCTATAAAAATTATATAAACTCAGAACTTTGGTTTTCTTATCTGCTAAACATAGAGAATAAAATGTATTTCACTTGGTTGATGTGCTTCAGTACTGAGATATCCTGGCACATGACAAAAACTGAAAAAATATTAGTTCTTTTCTTCCCCTACTCCCTTGCTTTGAAAAGTAAGGAGCTAGGGGGATAGGAGAGGGAAGACATTTAAATAAACTAGTATATCAGTGCTTTCAAAGTTCATGCTACCAATAATATTCTTTCTCTCTGTCTAGATGCTGTTTCATGAATCAATTGAGAGGATGATGGATGGATGGATGGATGGATGGATGGATGGGTGAAGGATTGGGTGAAGGGATAAACAAACATGATAGATGGACCAATTGATATATAATCCGTTACTCTTCATCTAGTAACCCTTTAATCAGAAAATGAGAAAATTTCCCTCATTTTCTTCCCTTTTCAAAACTGAACTCAAATCATAAGAGCACGAACAGTGCATAGCATGACACGATTGCTCATTGGATGAGTAAATGGAACTGTCAGAGCAGATATGGACCTTAGAGATCACCTAGTCCAGTGAATTTCTCTAGCTTTGGTTAAATAGGCAACAGAAATAGTTTTGTTTTGTTTTGTTTTTCAGATAAAATCTTCATAAAGCCCCAATATATATGTACAGGTGAAAGCAGAGACATGTCCTTTTAATCAGGGTGAAGATACCTGAACCCCCTGCCTCTCTGAGTTACCTTCCCTTTCTGGTTCAAAGGAGACCATGCTGGACTTTGGGTGGAAACATTGGGAGGCTCACAGAACCCAGGTTTAAACTACTCCCTGATTTTTGCATGTAAGGAAACTAAGACCTAGAGAAATAATTCACTCATAATCAGAACTAATTGCCAGTTGGAATTGAGGTCAGAATGAACATTTTAATCCTTACAGTTATGAACTATACAACTTAGAACAACTATTTAAACCTTTCCATGTATCTGCCTTATGGTGATGGTGTAAGGATTGCAGAAGAAAAGACCTCATCCTGTCTTAGAACTTTAAAAGTCATCTGCGTTTTGATTACTCCCAAATGTGTACCTCCAGCCTAAACTTCCCCCTGAACTTGAACTGGGCAGAACTGAATATTGAACTGCCTACTTGATATTTCTACTTGAATACAAACAGGCACCTCCAAGTTAATCTGTTAAAAACTGAGCTCCCGATCTCCCCCCTGAGAGCCCCTCTTCCCACCCTCCGTGTCATCTTGGCAGTGGCATTCACTCTATCTATTGCTCTGGCCAAAATCTCGGAGTCGTCCATGACCCCTCTCTTATGCTCCAAATGCAAGACATCAGAAAAGTCTCAGCTCTATCTTCAAAATATATGCATTATCTGACCATTTCTTGCCACCCTGATCCGGGTCACCATCCCCTCTCTTCAGATTGGTGCTGTCACTTCCTGTTGCATTCATTGCACCTCACTGCACTCTCCTCCTCCCTCACCCTTTCATTCTGCTCTCATCGAAAGAGCCAGGATGATTCTGTTAAGATGTAAACCTGCACCTGCCATGCCTGTGCTCAAACCTCCCAGGTCTTGTCAGTGTGAAATAAAGCCAGCATAACCCTCAGGCCTCGCCGCCTCGCCACTCTGCTGTGACTCCTTCCTGTGCTCCACTGCTCCAGTCACATGGGCCTCCCTGCAGGTCCTGGAAGGCTGCTTCCAGATCAAGGCTGCCCCCTCCCCACCTTCAGTCTTTATCCTTGGTCTGGAGTGCTTGCCAGCCTCACCTGCAGGCACTCCAAAGGTCTTTCCTCTCTGCCAGGCCTGACTGTGGTGCCTGGCAAGCCTCAGCCCTCCTCGCTAGGTTGCCATGCAAGGCCTCCAGACCCGTGGCTCGAGCTGTCAAATGTCCCAGTTTGCCCAGGATGGAGGTGTTTCCTGAAACATTGAATTTTCTGTGCTACAACTAGGAAAATTCCAGGCACACCAGAACCATAATCGAATAACCCAGTCACTATTGTTTAAATGTCACCATCTCAAAGAAGCCTCGCTCTTCCTTTCTAAAACTGCACATTCACCATTGACAAACTTTTCACTGCTTTATTTTCCTCTGAAGTAAAACACACCAAACCGTTTTTGACCTCTTCTCTTTATTGTCTGTCATCATCTAGAATCTAAGCTCCAAAGGAACACAGGTGTTTCCCATCTTAACACTTTTATTTACCAATTCCTGGAATAGTGCCTGGCACAGAGTAAGAGCTCCATAAATATTTATTGAATGAATCATGCATGCAAAGCTTTTAACAGTAGAGTACCTGCTCATTAAATAGCATTGTTTGCAAACATTTTCAGTGTTTTTTCCTCTCCAAACTATCCGCTTGGAGAAACTGTCTATGAGGAACTATTTGATTAAGACCTAGCTCGTAATGTTCTATTTCAGGAGAACAATTCTCAAATGGTTTTATTGGGTAAGGGAAGGTGGAACAGAAAAATTGAAGTTGTTAAAAATTATGGATGTGTTTTAAAGGGGCTGGTCTACCCACCAATAAAGTATAAGTTCATTGAAACTGAAAGTAGTTATACAAGTCTTGTTATCTATTTGTTTGCCTGCCAGTTTCAAACTTTTTAAGAAAATTCTTTTAAATTGATGTTTGGCCCCCATTGAGCATTTGTAACAAAAGTTAATTATCGTGGTTTTTAATCCTTCATATTTAGGCAATAGAGATACTCTGTACCTGTGAGAGAATGACTGAGATCTAAGGTCACTGTGTGTTTGCCAATAACATCATAAATACAAATTGATTTTGGCTTACATTGCCACAAAGAGAGATAAAGATAATGTTAATACTTTAGGATCAAAAGTAAGTTTAGGTCTCTGATCAGTATTTTAGTAAAAATAAACAGTCCACGAATATTTTCAACAAATCCACTTGAAAATATTTTACAAGAAAGCTTTTTTTTTTAGCACAGATGAATTAATTACAAGCTGAAAAGTATTCTCAAGCTACACAGAGGATGTAGGTAAAAGGCATGCAGTTTATCCCATTCCTGTGTTCGTAATTCCAATTTCCTTCATTTTGTTTTTAGCTGTTTATTCTGTGTGTAGTTAAGTTAAATGTGAACAGAGTTACATTAGCACAAGTAAATGGGTTCTAAAAAGAAGGAAGAGCAGATATGGAAGCCTTGAAACCAGGACATACCAAGCAGACACTAAGAGTCTTGTTCTGATCTTATTTCCATAGCCATGTCATGTTGATGAATGTGTAACAGTCTTATCACGTGGAGAACAGTTTAGGAGTTTCTTTTAGTTAACTGTGCATTTACCCTTTCACCCAGCAATCCCCCTTCTAGTTATTTAAACAAGAGAAAAAGAAATGTGTGTCAACACAGAAACCTGCACATGAATGTTTCCAGCAGCTTGTTTCATCACTACTCCAAACTGGAAAAAACAAACAAACAAATGTCCTTCCGTTGGTGAAAAGGTAGAAACCAGTACATACATACAGAGTAACCCTGGGTACGCTCAGAGGACTGGTTCCATCCCCTCTCCTATACCAAAATCCTCAGATGTGCAAGTCCCTTATATAAAATGGCTTAATGCATATAACGTGTGCACATCCTGTCATATACTTAAATTCATGTCTGTATTATTCATAATGCAATGCAAATAGTGCTTAAGTAGTTGTTACATTGTTGGGGGAGTAATAACAAGAAAAAAGCCTGTGGATGCTCAGTGCAGAGGCGAGCACTGTAGGCCTAACCACAGCGTTCATACGTCGTCTGGTAGGAGGTTGGTTGAATCTGAGAATGTGGACCCTGCAGATACAAAGTGACAACTGTGTAACAGAAAACTACACAACAATGAAAAGGAACAAACTGCTGCTACCTTTCACAATGCAAAGTGAGAGAAACCAGAATCCAAAAGCAATTTACTATAGGATTCTGTTTTCAGGTCACATCTGGAAAAGGCAAAACTATGGGGACCGAAAGCAGATCAGTGGTTGCTAGAAATGGAGGTCAGCAGAGAGACTGGCTGCATTGTCATGAGGGTATTTGGGGAATGATGGAACCATTCTGAATCTTGATTATGATTTAACACAATTGCAGGCACTTGTCAAAAATCCTAAGACTGTACACACACACACAGAAAGATGAATTTTACTGTGTGTTAACTTTACCACAAAAAAAACACTGAGCAGTACTCATTTTCATCAAGACCCGGGCATCGCCTCCTGTTTGGTGTCTTTCCATTTGCTTCCTGCTTCACATGTGGCTGTCAACAGCTTATGGTGGGGACTGTTATGGACTGAATTGTGTCCCCTAGAAATTCATATGCTAAAGCCCTAACCTCCAGGACCTCAGATTGTGACTGCATTTGAAGACAGGGTCTTTAAAAAAGTGGTCAAGGTTCAATGAGATCATTAGTTTGGGCCCTAATCCATTATAACTAGTGTCCTGATATGAAGAAATTAGGACTCACACAGAGAGAAGATCACATGACGACACCAGAAGGAGACCCTCTATAAAGCCAAGGAGAAAGGTCTTATTACCGACACTTTGACCTCAGACTTCCAGCCACCAATGCTGGGAGGAAATAAATTTCTGTTGGTTAAGTCACCCAGTCTGTGGTACCTGGTTATGGCAGTGTGAGCAAACTAATACACCAGCTGTGCACATAAATGGTATAGTCCCTTGGCAAACTGTCAGCCCGCACCCAACCCGCCACCCTGACACCAGGCTTCATGACACACGGCTGGAAAATGAGTTCTCCAAGGCCCCACACCCCTACATAACCCCTCCACCAGCCTTGGTCTGGAGTGCTTGCCAGCCTCACCTGCAGGCACTCCAAAGGTCTTTCCTCTCTGCCAGGCCTGACTGGTGCCTGGCAAGCCTCAGCCCTCCTCGCTAGGTTGGCATGCAAGGCCTCCAGACCCCTGGCTAGAGCTGTCAAACGTCCCAGTTTGCCCAGGATGGAGGTGTTTCCTGAAACATTGAACTTTCTGTGCTACAACTAGGAAAATCCCAGGCACACCAGAACCATAATTGAACAATCCAGTCACTATTCCAGCAGCTACATTGCCTTGGAGCAGAGGAAAACAAGAATAGTAATTACTCGGATGTATCTGATTTTGAGTCTCCTTCAGGATAGAATCAAGTACGTTCATTTATGTGTAATTTTTCTTACAAAGTACGTTCTAAATTATTCATACCCTACCTTTTAGCCATTGGTATTGATTCCAACCAGAGATGGTAGAATATTTACCATAAACTCCATAGATAATAGTTCATGTGCATCATCCTTACAAGCCCAGAATTACATCAAGTCTGTTACAAACAATTGTGACATCAAAATAATTTCTCAGAATTTTCAGAATATTTTAACACTGGTAAAAGTCTACAGCTATTAAAGGAAAGAAGTCGTGTGTAGATAAATTTAACGCACGGGTGCTTTGAAAATTCTTTTAGACTTCCTTTCAACAGCTGGGCATTGAGCTTTGTTTCTGTTGAAAGAAATGTGTCGTGCTGTGTCCTGGTGGGCCCGGCACTAAAGCATGGGCTGGAGTGCGGATCACGTAAAGCCCAAGGACCAAGCCTCCTGACTCGGGGTGTGGCGGGGTACGCAACCAAGATAAACACATTTTAAAAAGCGCTTCCTTCTTTTCTTCCTTCCACCCTTAAAATGCTTCTTTCTCGTCTCTCTTCCTTTCTCTCTTGAAAAAAATTTCTTTTTACCCCTTCATTTCTTCATATTAAAGGCATATTCAGTTAAATGTCTAAAAGGCAGACAACAGATAAAGGACAAGAAAAGAGTAATTTTTTCAATCCCAGAACCACAGGCTCGAGCAGCTTGAATTAAAACAACCCCGGCTTCCCCGGCTAACCCTACCCTCTAGCTACTGTACTCAGCTGTGTACAATGTGCCCACCTATAATGGGCGCCCACATTTTTGACCCCAACTTTCAGAAAAAAGATTTTTTTCATTTTCATTTTTTTATTCGAATTTTTATTTATTTATATTTAGTTACTTGGTTTCTGAATTACAAAGGAATTTTAGCACTTATTTTTAACATTATGGTACCAAAAATGTTATGTAACAAACAATTGTAAAGCACAAGAAAAGATAAAGTTGCAAGAAATAAAAGAATCAAACATGTTTAGGTATGGGAGTAGTCCTACCCATGCATAATACACATCCTTATTTTTCCCTCACAAATTTGGGCCAAAAAAGGTGTGCATTCTACATGGGGAAATACGTACCTAACATGGAACAGGATAGGAATGGTATTTAAAGTGTAAATGTATTTGCTCCTGATTTGTTTCTTGAAATAAAAGTGTGGAAGATTCAAAGTCTCACCGTCTACAGGACAGCCAGGAGCAATGAATGATAACAGCTAACACCTATCCAGTCTGCAGTGCTGCTGCGGGCCAGGCGCTGTTCTAAGCATCTGCATTTCTCAACTCATTTTACAGACAGGACACGGATGAAGAGGAAGTTTGTGGAACAGATGCAAGGTCACACGGATGATAAGTGGTGATGTTGATGCTAATCAGAGTCCAAAATTCTTGCTCTAACCAAAAGTCCACTGCCTGCCCCCCAACCCACACACAGGCAGTAAAGCCATCACACGCAAAGGAGTCAAAGACTCAATGGCTGAAGACCATAGTTTGAGCCAAGGCTGAAGCAAAAAAGTAAAAACCACTTTCATTTAGAATAAAGACCCCGAAACAAGAAGTGGATGTCCCTAACAAACGTGGGAGAAGAGCAGCAGGGACAGCGAAAAGAGGATCCAGGTCATTCTGGAAATATCTCCCCGGTCACAGAGGTTAACCTTAACCATGAAGGCCAGTTCCTCAGAGCAGATAAACTGGAAACTGACATGGGGACCTTCACAACCGTGTAAGATGCAGAATGGACTCTTATTAACTTAAATCCCTTCGTCTTCTTCAGAAGATCTCAGGTTATAGAATCTCTCTGGGACTATTTGTATGTATGTGGGCCTTCCCTGATAACTACTCTCCCTATCGTGATGCATTTTCTAAGGGAACAGGAAAGAAGATGATGTTGAATTGAAGGTGACCACAGGAGTTCCAGTCTAAATAGGGTAGAATGTTCAGGACTAGACATGTGAGAGAAGTCTGGTTTGGAGTAAAATGTTTGAGAATCCTCCAAGAATGGAGATTTACCCTCGGAGAGGGGATAGGATGAGAAGGTGAGAGAGGTGAGAGGTTTAATGGTTAGGGGAAGAAAAGGAGACTATAGAGGAGATGGAGTGGGATAGGGATGAGAAAGTCACCAGAACAATGATTTCCTAGATGCCAAAAAAGGAGGGGTATCAGGAATGAGAGAGCAATTAATCATTCCAGATTCCAGAAAAAGGTCAGAGCAACTGCTGGAAGTACCTCCTGAATTTGCATGGTGTGATTTCTGGCAGCAAGAGCCAGCCTGCAGTGGATGTAAGACAAAGAGTTAGGGAAAGAAATAGAGGCACTCTTTCAGCTTTTAGATATGAATATATGGAAAGACATGTATTTATTTGTCAAAACTCATCAAACTGGCCTCTTAAAGGTATACATTTTGTTGTATGCAAATTATATTAGTAAATTTTATTTTTAAATCCCTTTTATTGCCTTTGAAAAATTTCACAAGTATTACATTATGTTAAGGATTGAGCTTCCTAACAATTACCTTTCAATTCAATTAATAAACCTTGACACTGAAGCATCCTTTCTTTCAGCTCAGTGTGTACTATAGGGCAAGACTTGTATTGCTCAAAGACAATCAGCTAAGGCATGAATTTAGTCTGTATTCCTCTTCCTTTCCCAAGCTGGGTCCTGTATAACGCAATGCACTTCTCAAAGTAAAGAGTTTCTCTTTCATTTCCATAAAGCTACCGTTTGACTAATAGTGGCTCTGATCTAATGTCTAACTGTTCTTGTAAATTTAATTCAAATTTAAATGTTTATTAGAAAAAAATCAATAGAAAGATTTTTTTTATCTTAAGAGAATTAATATAACTGTTGTAATCCAAAAAAATCACATCTTTTTCAATGCTGTTTATGAATATTTAAGCAATCTGGGACATTCGCTTTAACATCTTGAGAAGTTAGGACGTGCTGCATATTCAAGCCAGGGTTTCAGAATCCAAGTGTTGGCTTGAGAGTAAGAAGAAATGACCCAGGACTATCAGGTGAGAGCAAAGAAAGCCTTCAGCACCTCACTGCATAAGGTAGCTTTCAGTCTGCTCTCAAGGCCCTCGCCCAAGGAACAAGAAGTTAGTCTTAATGGAAATGTCTAGAGTTGAAAACAAGCAAGACAGAGACCAGTGCAGAAACAGAGCCTGAGAA
Source organism: Solenodon paradoxus (assembly GCA_004363575.1). NCBI lineage: Eukaryota > Metazoa > Chordata > Mammalia > Eulipotyphla > Solenodontidae > Solenodon > Solenodon paradoxus. The sequence continues at coordinate 2,506,593 of RJWH01000021.1, forward strand.
GGCTCCCTGAGACAATGGGAGGTGTCTGTGTGAAGGGTGCCTCCTGTGTGCCTTGGATGACCCAGAAAAAGTATGTTAGATCTAGTGCTGCTGCAGAAGCCTGCGTCCATGCCAAAAATGGAGGGAGGCCAGGAGGAGTCTGTTAGGGCAATGACCAATTTTCTGGTCCATGTTATTGCACTCATTCTAACCATCCACATTTTAATTCTCCTCTCCTCCTCCTCACTTTTAAATATTTCACTGTCTTACTGTTTTTAAGTGGCATTTATTTATAATTTATAGAGGATCCTTTATTATTTTTTTAGAGCTGATTTTGTGGTGATTAATTCCTTTAACTTCTGCTTATCTGGAAAGCTTTTTATCATCCCTTCATATATAAATGATAATATGATAATCCTATGTTGAAAATTCTTTTCTTTCAGCACTTTGAATATATCATGGCATTCCCTTCTGGTTTGCAGAGTTTCAATTTCTCATGGCAACTCCTTTGTATGCAACTAATTTTTCTCTAGCTGCTTTTAAGATTCTTTCTTTATTTTATATTTTTGACATTTTGATGACAATGTGTCTAGATGTTGGTCTATTTGGTTTTCTTTTGTTTGGAATTCTTTGAGCCTCCTGAGTCTGGAGGCTCACTGCATTCTTCAGGTTAGGGAGCTTCCGGTTATTATTTCTTCAAATACAGTTTCTGCCCCTTTTTCTCTCTCTTCTCCTTCAGGGGCCCCTGTGATGCAAATATTGCTCCTTTTAATGTTATAGGTCATGAATGCTTTCTTCTTTTCATTCCTTTTTCGCTTTGCTATTTTATTTGAGTGCATTCCTTCTCCCTATCTTCTAGCCTAATAATGCTATTGAAAACTTCTTTCATTCTACTTTGAAATCCCTCTATTGAGTTCTTTAGTTCAGTTATTATGTTTTTCATTTATTTGAAATCTTGCTTTATTTCTTCTCTCTCTCTTTGCTGTCCTCTTTTTCTTCCTCTACTGTTTTCTTTAATTCAGTGAATATGTTTTTCACTGTTGCTCTAAATTCTGCCTCAGGTAGTTTACACATGTCTGGTTTATTCAAATTTCCCCCTGGGATTTTAATGGGATCCATCATTTTGTGTATATTTCTCTGTATCTTCACTCTGTTGGTCATTCTATGCATTTATTGGTTAGGTTTCTCTGTCGTGTGTAGGGTATAGACTTGTGCTGAGTGAGCCTCATTCTTGGTTTGAACACTGGGATTTCTTTAGTTGTGTGGCATCACCACAGGTTTTTTTCTTCAGTGAACCCTGCATTTGGGCCCAAGAATTCAGCCTATGGGGTTGGAGTTTGTGTGTGGGATGCCAAGATTTACCCCAGTGTCCCAGGTCTAAACTGTAAGGCCCACCTTGTCGCTGGCCCACAATCAGCAACTGAGCTGAAATTCTGCCTCCACTCACATGGTCTCGTGGTGGGTAGCTGTTAAAACTTCCTTCTGGGAGACTCTCTTCTTCCTTTAAGCCTGGGGTCGGGTTTCTAGTGAGCAGATCTTGTGACTCTGGAGTAATACGTGGATTCCCCTAGCTGCCTCTGGGAATGGCAATACCCAGTGTAATTTCCCTGCAGGGGATCCCGCTCTGACCACCAGGGCACAGGTCCTTCCACCCTGCACCAAGACCCTTGCCCCCTGCTCTGTGTCCCGGTCCTTCTGGGCAGGCTTTCTGCTGCTTTTGGAATAACTCCTGGGTGGCCCAGCTCTTCCCCAGCTTCTAGCCCCTCTGTCACAGCTCTTTTTCTTCCCCCTTAGGCTAGGAATCCTGAATCTGCCACGTAACTCTGGACTCTGAGACTTTCACTCACCCTTGCAGTAGTGATTGCTGCCACTGTCTCTGCAGACTCAGGGCCTGCCCTTCCATGGTGTGTGTATCTGAAAAATAGATGATTTCTAGTTGCTCTGTGGGGAGGACATCTGACATGCTCATATCAGGTCACCATCTTGACCACTTTTTCCTCTTCTTAAGAGACCCCTATCTCCAAACAGACAAACTGGGGAGTAGTCATTCAATATATAAATTTGGGGGGGTGACACATTTAGTCCATAACAATTATACTCACATATCCCAAAGGAAGGAGGCACTTAATATATTTTGGAGAGGTGAAACAGTCAAATGTGAAATACTGGGTTTAGTCAAGAGGCAGAAAAAGTGAGAGGAAAATGCTGAAAAAAGCTGTTGCAGTTTCTAAGTAAAGAAGAGGAGAGGCAGGATAAGCAGGCTTCGGATTGACAAATTGGAATAAATTGAGCAGGACGTAAGGGCTATCAGTGATAGTCTAGTTCCTGACCCTGGGTGATAGAGCAGATGAATGCAGTGAACTGGAGTGAGAGAGACGACAGAGGATGTGGCAGGGTGTGGACTCTGAAATGACTGGTCTGCATATGATGGGCATGTCATTTTCTTCCTCTCGATTGGCTAACCTTGGAAGGCGCAGCCTCTTCAGGGCCAGGAAGACCTCAGATGTTCAAGTACCAAACACAGACACTAGAGAATGTAGTTACCACACTTGTCAAAGTTCTTCCCCATTTTTATTTATGATAAAAACAATAGCTATCACACTGATGTGTCTTGACACATACAATCTAACTTACAAATCATTTGAACATAATTTTTCAATACTAACACATATCTATGCCAAAGCTAGTGCTTGAAAATGACAGAAATTATTCCATAAGATCTATGGTTGGGAATTGGGCATGGTTTATCCAGGGCTCCAGGTCATATTCTCTCAGGAATCAGCTAGGACCTCAATCCTTAGAATGCTCGACAGGGAAGATCTGCTTCATTCAGGTGGCTGTGGGGTGGAAAAGACTCAGGTCCTAGCCATAGGACATAGCAGTGGCTTCTTGTAGTTGTGTTTTTAATTGGTAGACCACCTGCCATGTAGACACAGGGAAATAGTGAAGGAGGAATTAGGAAGATCAACACCCCTTTTAATCTTTCTGACCAGGTATTCTTTCCAGTCGATGCAATTCAAAGGGGAAGAGGCAGGGAAGGGAAGTGGCTACCCTGCAATCTGCTTGTGAAAACTCTTTCACAGAGCTTGAACTATTCAGAACCCAGTAACAGGTAAGACAACACAGAAATCTGGGAGAGGCAGCAATGAATGGTTCACTGCCTCCATTTGTTGGTTCCAGAGAATCTAGAAACTAGGAAGATGAGATTTGCAAAGAGCAGGCCCAGACTTGTATGTTCTGACCCGAGCCTGGACACCAGTAGAAACTTGCTGGTTGATTGTCACTGGGTAAAGCTTCCATCCCAGCCAATGTCCCGTGACTTCCCAGCACACACAGAGCATGTTAAAAAGGAAGGGCAGCTTCTGTCCCCGCCCAGAGGAGAGCACTTTCGCATGTTAGTTTTGATTTTCCAGCAACCATGAGGTCAAACCAAAAACACTGTTCCGACCCCTCACCCCTCCTCTGCATGCTGACTCTCAGTTCCCGAAATGGTTTTTCAAAACTTCACCAGATACTTTGAAGTGTCTTGATTAACAATGGAATGAAAATGAAGCCATTCAGGCGAAAGGGCACCTGAAACCTTTCTGTATTATTTCTTGTATGTGAATCTACAAGTAACTCAAAATAAAAAGTGCAGTTAGAGTCAAACTACTCAGAATGTGCTGTGACAGGAAGGAAGGAAGAACAATCCCCACCAAATAAAAAGCCCCGTCCTGAAAGTCAAAAAACAAAACAAAACAAAAAAAAAATTGTGTTTTTTTGTTAAAATTTCTCAGTTAAGCTACATCTATGGAGATGCTGTTCCCTGCCTAGTGGAAGGTCATGGAAAAGAAAAGGACACCTATTCTTTTCTTCTTTTTTTCCCTTACCAAACGGACAATTCCTTAGTAATAACTGCAGAGAGTATCTCTGGTAGTGAAAGCAGGAACTGGTAAGAGTGATTTGCTCTAGAAAGGAGACAGGGGAGTGGATGGCAAGAGAGAGGGAGATCACTGTTCATGATAGAGCCTCACGGACTTTTGATTATTTTTAAACTTCTTGGCATATTTTAATGAAGAAATTTGGCTTATTTGTGATTAGCCCATTGTTTCAGATGCTACTGAAATTTTTTTTTAATTATATTGAAAGAACATTGCATCATAACATTCTATAGATCTAAGCTGTGCAACATCATAAAGCAACATCTGTGTGGACGTTTGAATTGTATGTTGTATATACGAATTACCTAATCCAAATATGATTCCCCAAATCTTACATGTCCTTTGAAATTCTGGCACAAACAGGACCTTTGTGAGTATCTCCCCATCCTTCCAGCTTCAATTTACCATTCCTCCTGTTGCATTCCATAGCACAGTGATTCTCAATCCCTGTTGCTGGTTTAAAAAAGCTGGTAACTTTTAAAAAATGCCTGTGAGAAATGCAAATTAAAGCAACAATGAGATATCATCTTACACCTGAAAGACTGGGTATTATCCAAGAGTGGAAAAAACAAATGCTGGTCAGGATGTGGAGAAAAGGGAACACTTTTGCACTGTTGGTGGGAGTGCAAATTGGTGCAACCCTTATGGAGAACAGTTTGGAGATTCCTCAAAAAACTGAAGATGGAAATCTCATATGACCCTATCATTCCACTTCAGGGCATCTACCTAAAAGATACAAAAGCACCCATCTGCAGAGATGTATGAATCCCCATGTTTATTGCAACCCTATTCACAATAGCTAAGAACTGGAAATAACCTAAGTGCCCAACATCAGGTGAATGGATAAAGAAGACATAGTGCATATATACAGTGGAATGTGACACAATCCTTAGAAGAGATGAAACCCAGTCATTTGAATCAACCTGGATGGAACTAGAGGGGATTATGCTAAGTGAAACAAATCAAAAGAAGAAAGACAGATACCAGATAACCTCATTTATAGGTGGAATGTGAATAGACGAAACAAAGGAATAGATGAAACATATTGCAACAGAACTGAGGTTACCAAAAGGGTAACAAAAAGGGTGGGGACAAATGGTGGCCGAGCCCACTGGACAATGGGGAAGAACACTTGGTGATTTGGTAGAGGGCATGGTGTGTTGAAACGTAACTAAGAAATGGGGAACCTATACATAGCAAATTATTTTAATGTGTTTAATGTACTCACTATGATAAAAATAAATAATAAATAAATATATAAAAAAATAAATAAAAATGCCCATGAAGAGGCTTCTCTCAAGAACAATGGGATGAAAATATCAAAGGGGAGTGGGGTCTATAAGGGTATCTTTTAAAAAAATCTCCTCTGATAATATTAATGTGTACTCTGAATTGAGAACTTCTGCCCAACTATTATTTGAGTCAACACTCAAAACACTCACCCTAAAAGTGAACACTGAATGCTTTAAAAACATAATAACAAAGAACACTGGCACACCTTCTGTTGCACTCTTTCCAGTACAACTCTGTCAGAGGGGCATTAATGCCACTGCCCAAAAGAGGAAGTAAATTGTTGAAGTGCTAGAAGTTATGGAGGGTTCAGTTTTCTTGTTCTGTCTTTATGTTTGGTCATCTCCCCTGAGATGAAAATGAGATGTTGTATTCCCGCCCCAAATCTATCACAGCACCTTACACACAGGTGGTGTCAACTGTAATCATTCAGCGAAGTAGTGATGCAGGCTTGCTCAGTAGCAGGCTGTCTCCAGTCATCAGTACCGGAACCACTCACCGTCCCAAGAGGGGTCCCAGAGTATGAGTAACAGTTTCTCTCCCTGTTTCTATACTCGCCTGTTCATCCTTATCAAGACCACCTGAGGTACATATTCAAAATGCAGATTCCTGGGCCCTGCGTTACAGAATCAAGGTCTCTCGGGGTGACACACGGGATAGCTGTTTGTGTGTGTTTACAGTAAAATACACATAAAATAAGATTCACCACCTCAACTATGTTTAAGTGTACAGTTCGATGGGTAATTTACATTGCTGTGTAGCCATCCTCAGTGTCCATCTCCAGAACTTTTTCTTCTTCCAAAACTAAACCTCTATACCCATTCAACAATAGTCTCCTATTCCTCTCTTCCCCAGTGCCTGACAACCTCCAGTCTACTTTCTATCTTGATGAATTTGACTACATTAAATATTTCATATAAGTGGAATTATGCAGTATTTGTGTGTGTGTAACTGTTTTTATGTTTTAGCATACTGTCATCGAGGTTCATCCACATTATAACATATGACAGAATCTCTTTCTTCTTTAAGATTTAAATAGTATTTCATTTTAATATATACCACATTTTCTTTATGCATCCTTCCATTAATGGATGCTTGGTTTGCTTCTACCTTTTGGCTATTGTGAAAAATACAGTTATGAACATGGATATACAATATCTCTTCTAGTCTACACTTTCAATGATATATATGTATATATACATACATACATCTATTGTGTATATACACAGAAATGGAATTACTGGATATATGCTAATTCTATTTTTAATTTTTTTTGGAAACTCCATATTGTTTTCCACATTGGCTGCACCATTTTTATTCCTATCAACAATATGCAAGCGTTCCAATTTTTCCATATCCTTTCCAGCACTTGTTATTTTCTTTTCCTTCCTTCTGTTTTCTTTTTCTTTTCTTTTTTTTTTTTTTTTGATAGTGATCACCCTAATGGGTGTGAGGTAACACCTCATTGTGGTCTATATTTATGTTTCCCTGATGATTAGTGATTTAAAGCATCTTTTCATCTGCCCATTGGCTATTTGTGTATCTTTTTTGGAAGAAATGTCTATTCAAGTCCTCTACTTATTTTTGAATCAAGTTGTTGGTTTTTGTTGTTGTCAAAGCAATTCTTTATATATTCTGGATATTAAACCTTTATTAGATGCATGATTTACAAATATTTTCTCCCAATTTCATTTGTTGCTTTTTAACTCTGGTGATTTTTGGTTTTGTTGCACAGAAGTTTTAAAGCTTGATGTATAAAGGTTTGTCTCTTTTCACTTTTGTTGCCTATGCTTTTGGCCTTATATCAAGAAACCATCCCAAATTCAATGTCTAAAATGTGATGTGTTTTCTTGCAGTATTTGTATAGTTTTTTATATTACACTTAGGTCTCTAAAATATTTGAATTTTTGTTTATGATGTAAGGTAAGCCTCTAACTTCATTCTTTCAAATGTGAATTTCCAGTTTTCCCAAAACCATTTATTGAAGATACTATCCTCTCCCCATTGTGAATTCTTGACACCCAAGTTGAACATCATTTGACAATATAAATGAGGGTTTATTCTGGGCTCTCTATTCTGCTCTACTGGTCTATATGTGTGTCTTTATATAAGTATCATTATTTTTATTAATTACTATAGCTTTGTAACATATTTTGAAATCAGAAAGCATGAAACTTACAACTTTGTTTTTTTCCCCTTAAGATTGTTACGGCTAACTGGGGTGCTTTGAGTTTCCATATAAATTTTAGGATGGGTTTTTCTTTTTCTGAAAAAAAAAAAAAAAAAATACCATTGTGACTCTATCGGCATTTTGTTGAATCTGTGGGTGGGAAAGAACTGAGAGAGGACATTAAGGGGAGGGGGTGTTGAGTTCAAACAAAAGTGATTAGTTATTCCAACAACAAAATAAGGGTTATTTAGAAACAATTGACAGAAGAAAGAGAAGATTGAAGAGTATGTTCTTGATGAAGCCCACACAGCATCTCCCCAAATCCAAACTAATAACCCTAAATAATTTCTGCTGCACCACCCCCTTTACCCGAGATGGAAACAGCACCCTTCCCAGGGGAGAGGCAAGGTATAGTGACTCCTGTAGCTTGCTGAATTGTGTTTGTGAATACACTTTTTCTAGCCTCCTGACCTCATTTAAAATGGGTTTCTATTAATATTTACATTTATTCCCTTTGATCTTGATCTTTCTCTGAAGTATTTCTGATTAATAGTTAAGATATATCTTAGATTTACTAACTTCTTGCCCCTTGATGCCAAGAAAGACCTTCCTGGGTGTCCAGGCCCATGTTGAAGGGAAGACATACAGGTTTTTTTTTAAAAGGGAATTTAATAGTGACCTGTTCAATATAGTAATAATCTTGGTAGCAAACTTTTATTGAAACTCAAGCTTTATAAAAAAAATCCAACATAATTGAAAATCAGGTTCTCCCTCTAAGCCCTTGAATATTCAAATAAGTAACAACTAAAACAGCAACAAAACCCCTGCAGCAGATCTGGCTATTTGAAATACTTTTTAAGAAATTGAAAGGAACTTAATCTTTGCAAAAGCTATTTTAGCTCAAAAGTTGTACAATCAAAGTTATCTTAATTCTACAAAGAAGGGAGAGGGTCTTTGATTTTATGCCACCATTTCTTTAGAATCATATTTTTCATCAGATTTGGCCACATATAAAATTTCTGTGTGCTCCTGTCTTCAGATTTCTCTTTCAGAGGAGGCCAGATACGAACATGGAAGAATAACTGCCTAAACAAGTAAGAAAGTGTTCCATAATAGTGTGCAAAAAACATAGAGTTCTGGGTTAATCTGTGGAACTCCATCTGCATCATGACCTTGACTTTGACTGGGATCTAGAACAGGATCTTGAAGCTCCTTTTGGTGGAGGGGACGCAGAGCAAGCTTTTGAGGATAGAGAGGTGATTTGGAAGAAGATTGGCTTCTTGATCTAAATTTTGACTAGATATCACCTTTTCCATTTTCTTTGGGAGAAAGAGATTGGGAAGGAGGTCTGCTTCAAGATTTCTCATATTCATCCTTTGATGGGCTTGGAGAAGGAGAACCGGAGCCCCCATCAGACTTGGGCTTAGATTTGCTCTTTGATCTAGATTTCCTGCCTGTTGATCTAGAGTGAGATCAACCTTGGCTGGATACCTGGATCGGGTGTGGCTTTTCAAGACGCTTTGAGATCTGCAGCAGCTGCTCCTGCGACTCCTACTTCTGGATCTACTTAGAGACTGTAACCATGATCTGCTTCCTGAAGCAAGACCGCACATGGTTTGTCTTCCAAGAGCCTACTGTTTCTCCCAGTTATTTCTGTACGGCCAGTTTATCCAAAGCACGCTTCGTGTCAGAGTAGGAGCAAAACTCAATCAGGCCTTCATGTGTGCGATCTTTGTGAGCATCCGCATAGGTTATTTCGCCTGCTTATCTCATGACGTGTACATCCTGCCAACTGCAACAATCAGAAAGATTTTCTACAATAACCTGACTTCTGTATGCACAGGTGGTCCACACTTGTCTCTGCCAGAGGTTCTCCGACGGCAGCACGCACCTCCACCGCGGCATTTCCGTAGCGGTAACGACAGCTGGCCGGCTGGCAGGCCCCACCGTCTCGCACTGGCCAAAGCATCTCGCAGTTCAGCTGGTTAAAGGCGCCCTCTAACGCAGTACCCGTTTTTGAGATCAATTCCGAGGAGGCGGCATAGCCGCTGGAAAAAAACACTGGCTGTCGTTCTCTGGGACGTTGTAGCTAAGGCATCCTGTTTAGACACCAGGCCTGGCTGTGGTGAGCTGGAGGCCCGAAGTCTGGTGCTGGAACAGGGACCTCAAGGAGGAAGCCCAGCTGTGGGCGGGAGGCGCCAGGAGCCTGAACACGCACCACACAGGGAGGCAGCTGCAGATTCCAGTCACACCCACAGTTGTAGCTAATAAGCACTGTTCCGTCAATTCTTTATATGATTATGCCAGTGTAAGGAAAGCGAGCCAGGTAGAAAGTTAGCTTTTCAAGGTTTGCAGCTAGTCCAACAGCACTTTTTTCCTCACGAGGAGATGTCCTCTGTTAGCCTACGCTCCCAGAGACTGGAGCCCCATTCCAGGTTGTGCCCGCGGGGTAAGATTAGCGCACGAGACAGCAGACTAAGGTTAAGCAGGAAGTTTAAGAAAGCGAGAGAGACAGCGCACTTCTCCAGACAGTGAGAAGCGGAATGAGTTCAAGCGAAGGTTAACCCTGTCTTGCTTGATCAGCACATACTACGGGAAGTCTTTCCAGTAATTCCGCCCAGCCCCACCCAAGGCATCTAATTACCAGTCCACAGAGCTGGATTGGCAATGTCTCCTTTCGCGGGTTTATTTCTTACCCTTAGACCACTGCAAGAATGTAGTGGTTTATTTCTGATTGGTGGTCATTGATCTCCCCATTTACATGGCTGCCCTCTATTTCTTTGTCCCACCTCTTGCACTATCCCCCAGACTAGGTAATGGGTCAGGTATTACTTCTTACCAAGGTGCTACTTCTTATTTTGCTTCCAAACTGAGCATATTTAAACAAACATTCCACAGCGTGTATTTCATAGGCTGTGAAAACATTGAAACTGGTTTCAGCTGGTCTGGGTGGAGATGGGTGGTTCTCCCCACAATTCACCTGAACCTACCTGTAACTGAATCCTCCCACTGAGAAAAACAATAGTTGAATGTTTATGAATGCAACCAGCAGCAATTAAGGGCAAGGTCCTGAAGGTTTATTCTCTACAATGAAATTCTTTTCTGTGATTCCCTCCAACACAGACCCACCCCAGACCCAGGCTAGGTGTGTTCCTCTGTTTTATTTTCCCAATGCACCCCTTCACAGTGCTTAGCATGTGTGGTTGTTTGTAATTATTTGTCTTGCACGTGACACCATCAGCTTGCAAAGTGTCTCGAGATTAAATTCACTCAAAATACGGGATGCCATGCTCACAGTGGGGATGTGGAGAGGACTCCCTTGAGGGGCTCCTAAGAGTAGAGACACGTAAAGATAAAATTATCACCGTAACAAGTGTGAACTTGCAATGGTAGCCTGTGACTGGAACACTGGGTCATGGGAAGATCAGGGAAAGCCACTGGGGTTGATACATCCGTGGACGTGGTGAAGAGGTGAGGCCTTAACCCCAGTTCTCATTCTCAGCTCCATTCCTTATCAACATCTGATTTGTATAGCACCTGCTGGTTTAGACCATTCCTATCACACTCATGCTGGGGGAGGGGTGGGGGGATGGGCACTATTATACTTCCTATAATTGAGTACGCAGGTTAAGAGCTGACAAAAATTGAGATTCTATAAACTGAGATCTTAACAAAATTGGTTATGTTCCCGCAAATAACTGATTATAATTTTTGATATTAAAAATATTCTGATGTGTACAGCCTTCTAGTTTTGAGGTAATAAGTTATCAGTTACTGGTTTATTTTTTATTTGAATCTAACACAAAGCACATTTTGCTACAATGAAAGTTATATAAATCTCAAAGTAAAACCCTCCTGGCATAAATTAATATTGTTTAACATACTGCTAATTTTTTAAAGTTCTGAATATATATGTGTTATATCAAAGTTAAGATATTTATAAAAGTGAAAATATAAGTAAAGTAAATAAATTAAGATAAGTAAATAAATTAAAAACATGCTATGACAGTTGAATAGCAAAAATCATTGCTCAGAAGATATCCACAATAGCATTCAAAAAATATATAGACCTTTCTAATTTAAATAGCAAATATGGAATGCATTCACTTCTAAGCTGCCATCAGTTCTAAACTACACCCAAATTTCTCAAGAGGTTTTCATGAAAATAATCAAAATTAAAAAAGTAAGATTTATTTACAAAGTTCAAAAACATTAACAATGAGAAATAGCAAAGAGTGAAGAATTAATTTATTAAGAAACCTTAAATACATAATAAGGGATGAGCAAAATTAACAGACTTTTAAGAATTTAATAAGGGATCTAGTGTACTTAGCAACTATCCTTTCATGTAAAACCAAGCCACCTTTGAATGTTAGCTGCACCCAATTTTCAGGGACATTAAAATGACAACAACAACAACAAAATTCAGCTTAGAATCAAATAAATACGATAGCTCAAAATAGATAGCATCCATGTACATAGATAATTTTAGACACAAATTGATGGTTTCAAATATACTTTTTAAGTAAGAATATGTAATTTTTTTCCAAAATTTAATATAATTAATTTTGCCAGTAGGTTTAAAATGTATGCAGTGCACATATGCATGCACATGGGAAGAATGCCTACATGTAGATACTAATTTATACACAGACATAAATCCCTGAAAATTGTTTAAGTGTTATTCCTCAGATCTAAAGGCCATTTCCTATTTCAAAAGTACATTTAACACTATTATGCTCCCTCTTGCTACAGTGGATATTATGAGAATCCTTAAAATTAGGCAGTAATTTTGAATTCAAAACAAACAAAATAATTTAATTTCAATAATGTTTCAAATAAAAATTATGATCTTTCTTTGTAGTTCATTTAGACCCTTGTGATTAATGTTTGAATCCAGCTTTTCAATTATCTACAATAACAAAAAAGGTGGAAACTACTAAGAACCCATTGTCAGATGAATGGACAAAGAAGATATAATATATATGTAAATATAATGAAATACTGCACAACCCTTAGAAAAGATGAAATCTTGTCATTTGAATAAACATGGTGGACTAGAGGAGATTATGCTAAGTAAAGTAATCCAGAAAGAGAAAGACAAATATCAGGTAATCTTACTCATATGTGAAATATAAAGAAACAAAGCAAACAAACACACAAAAACCAACCCTTGGACACTGACAATAGCACTGAGGTTACCAGAGTGGAAAAGGACGAGGGTTCAGAGCCAGGGGTGTACAGTCCAATGGACAGCGACGGAGAGATTTTGGTTATTTGGTGGTGGGTGTGGTATGTTGGCATGTATTTGGGGAATTGTGAACCTGCACATGAGGTCTTGTATTATTTTGAAAATCAAAGTTACCACAATAATAATGTTAAAAATACACTTCCCAGTGCAATTTAACCACTATATACACACATGCACACATGCATACACATGCATACTCATACATATGTTCATGTATGCACACTTGTGCACGCACACATGTATACATACAGCTTTCTGTAAGTTCTGAAAATTCTTTCCCAGTTCAGTTTTATGCTTTTAAAGTTATCAGGAACCTGTACTCTGCAGCATTTTTTAACATCTCCATGAATCTCACAGAAGATGAAACAGGTTGGTAAAAGCATCAGAGTAAATAGTAATTTATGTAAATGGTATAAGACTTGTAAATGGTCCTGAAGATGTGATTATAACACACATGACAAGGAAATTTTCTTATTTCTGTGGCAAACAATATTTTAAAATAATAACCAGAACACATCTGACTGTTAGGAATTTCAGATAATTTTAGAACACATTTTAATATTATACAGCTATACAAATGCAAACTAAGTTTTAGTATCACTTTTTATTTGACAGTGCTTCCCATGCAATTCAATGTATGATTTAGTTTGCCAAGATGTCACTTCAGTGACCAGGGGGTGGAAAATCTCATAGAAAGAAACTATGAATTCTAAAATGTGTCCCCTGGATTACAATTCTCTGATATTCCCAAGTAAACACATTTGGGCTTTCCCACTAACCTGCTGTTCTCTTAGTTAACAGTTTCATCACTCCTGTCAGGGAAAAATGTCTGTTGTTCCTACCCTGTATGATATACCTTCTTGACCTCAGAGTTCAAAATTCAAAGGGAGGATCTGACATACCCACAAATATTCAGAGTGGGATATCATAAACATCCAAAGTACTACATCACATACATACATATTCATTAAGTAGCTTACTTGTGTCAGGATTGGGATAAAAATAAGACATATTTTCCATGCTTCAGAGACCTAGAAATTGAGGAGGGAGGAAGGACTGGAGTATAGGCTTCAGAAGGATGGTGATTTTTGTCTGTTTTTGCTTCTGATGCATCCCCACACTCTAGAAGAATGCTGGGCACATAACAGGTGCTCAGTAATATTTGTTGAATGAATAAATGGAGTGAGCAAGTGTGTGACAGCCCTTCTGTCTTCATATAACCATTTTTCAAGATCCCTGCTCTAGAATTCAAGCATAAATTGAGGCTGGATCAAAAATTATTTTACAAAATTAGCAAGATGTATTCAGATTTCCTCTCCCCTTCCACACTGGTTATCTGTTCTTGAGCTCAGTATATGACCCTTGATTCTTTTTTCACTTGGAATGAGTTATTTCCCAGGGAAGTCTATGAGTCCTTGTGATAATACATTCTCCTTGGGCCAAACCATCAATCCTCTTGAGTAATATGAACTGAATCTAGCTGGCGTCAATCCTAAAATCCTCATCCCTGCACCATGCTTTCAGGATGTCTGAACTTCCACCACCCTGAGACAAGCCTCATTGTTTTGAAGGTATCTCACTGATGTATCTCTTTATATACTCATACAGCTCTATATAACTTTACATAAAAAGAATTATATACATGCTGCTTTTACCATGGAAAATTTTTCCTTCTCCTCTCCCTTTTTCTCTTTCATTGTAGTAGCGTCTGCCCAATCATCCCCATCTAGGTCAGCCATACGCTTCATTTTACAGGAGACAGTGCCACTTGTTTTCGAATTTCCCAGTCGTTGGTATTGTCCCATTTTTAATAAATCGAGTCCGTCTGTAATGCAGCGCAGCAGGGGCAGCTGAGCTGCCCCAGGCCTAGTTTGTGAGAGGGGCCAAAAATCCCCATCCTGAGTCGTCCTGTTTTGAAATACAGTCAGCCTACTCGCCACCCCAAGTCATGTTAGCAGCCTAGAGATAAAGGGTCTCTCTATATCTTACTCTTACACAGGCAACTCTAAACAGATTTACATACATTCACACACACACACACACACACACACACACACACACACATACGACTGTTGCAACAATTTTACAAAAAAGAAACCATATCTGCTTTCTGCCTTTTGCTTTTCCCACTCATGAGCACATGGTAAAAACCCAGCAGGTCATTTGTTAAAAGCTTCTCTTTCATTCTTCTGAAAGGCCACACTGCATTCATAGTGTGGATGTAACACAGTTTATTCACTCATTCTCCTTTGAAAGACACTCACTTTATTTCTAATTTAACCATTATGGACAATTCTATAAGAAATCTCTTTGCATATATGTTTGTACCAATAGGATAGACTCCTGAAAGTGGAATTGTTGAGTCAAGGGGTATTTTATTTTTCAGAGAAGATTCTTTTGCTTAACAAAAATGTATGTAGCATTTATTACATGATAGACACTATTTAAGCATTTCAGAAATACTCACTTATTAATGCTATATTCCCTTCCAAAAAGGTTGTAACTCTTCATATTTTCATAGGAAACACTTCTATATTCCAGTAGCAAGGGGCAATCTGATGGGTGTCAAGTAATATTGTTATTTTGTGTATTTTAGCATTATAGTTTGCACTTTCCAGGCACTAGTAAATTTAGGTATCTTTTCATGTTTATGGTGTCTTTGGATTTGCTCTTCTGCATACTGCCAGTTCACATCAGTTATGTTTCTGTTGGTTTATTGATTATTTTTCTTATCAATTTTTTTTTAAGGAAAGATCCAGGCAGGAATGAAGGTGAGCAGGCAAGCAGTTAGGAAGAGAGAGGAGGAGAAAACATATATTCATTTTATTTCGTTTAGTTGTTCTTTCATGCTAGTTGTTTCCACTGGTCCTGGTTCTAAAATTTCAGTCATTGGGATGCATATGGATCACGCCATCCAGAGACAGTGGACCTAACCACTAAACTACCAGGAAATGCCTTTTTTTTAATTAAAAAAAAATCGATTTGTAAGAGCTCTTTGTATGTTAAAAAGTATATAGTCTATAAATCTTATTCAGTAAATTTTTGGATTTTTTTTGTAGACTTTATCTTTCTTACTGTATTTTTTTCTATTATTCTTTTCTACATCATTAATTTCAAAAGTTACTTATTAATCCCAATTTTCCAATTTATTTTTCTAAGTTTTTAAGATGAATATTTAGTGCCTTTATTATCTGGGTTTACTTTTAAGTTGCAAGGACATTTTAGGGCTCTAAATATTCTTTAGCACTGTTTTCAGTTTCTTATAGGTCAAATTAGGAGGTGGTTCCTTTACAGTGGTTTCTACAGAGTTACTGATTTTCCTTTAATTTTCTCTGATCAATGACTTAGTGCGAGTTTGTTTCTTAATTTCTAACTATTTAAGAATTTGGGGATCACCTTTTTCATTTATCGATACATTTTCATTTTTATGAAAAAAACCTTGATTCATGGAATTTAAGAAATATGTATATATTTAAAATTTTTGACCATATTATTCAATTCATCTGAATGCTCTGTCTGCTATAATGTGTTATCGTGTTGGTCTGAATTATCTTTTTGTTATTAACTTTTTTAAATTTTATTGAAGAAACATTATATCATAACATCATACAGGCTGAAGGAGCACATCATCATAAATTGACAGATGTATGTAATACATTAAATTTACCATGAAAGTCCAATTCTATCCTTCACGGAAAAACTGCCCCCTCTTACCCAGTTTGCCCACCCCTCACTCCTTCATTGATTATTAATTCTGGTTAATTTCAAGAAAAATATTTTTACATCTCTCATTATAATTATATATTTGTAAAACTTCCTTTTTGTTTTTAGCTGCTAAGTTCTTTGACATCTCCTTTATGACTGTGAGGCACTCTTTATTATTCAAGCAATTTATAACTGTAGAAGGATGTTCTTTAGACTCCAAGTGCATTGAGCTTCAAGTTTCACCTTGTCTGATGTACTGTTAGAATTCCTGCTTTCATTTGTTCTTCATGTATCCAGTGTTCCTTTGCCCATTATTTACTTTCACCCATTTATTGTCTTCTTAGTTTAAGAATAAATCATTTTTTCCAATGAGCCACATCTTTTCATTACTGTTTATTATTAAAACCTTTTCCTTTATTTTCCATCTCAATTGTGATGAAAAGCCATTTTGCTGATTTTTCTGAGTGAGCAGCCAGTCTTCTGACGGACCATCTTCCCCCTCCACATGGCACATTACAGTGGCTACTTAGTCCTTTTTGAAATCCCCTGAAGGCATTTCCTCAGGCCCACATCTGGACGGTGTGTGACTGCAATCTAGCCAATTGGACATAACCTTCTTCTGGTCCTAAGGACCCAAACAGAATGAATGCACTAAAATTGGGCCTAAAGAGATGGTGGCTCTCTTTCAGAAGAAGCACTTTGGAGCATAAGCAGAGCGTGTGGGCTCAAACCCTGACTGTCTGTTATTCATACTTCGGGCTTTTCTTGACTAGCTAGCTTTTCTACTTTCCTCGGGAAATTTTTATGAAGATTATAGGTGTCAATATATGTAAAAATTAGTACAGAACTCAAGATGTGGTAAGCAAATATGGGTGTTATCTATTGCTATTGTTTCCTCTTGCCCCAGGATCTGGGAAGACAAGCCTAGTCATTGCTGGCCCCTGTGCCACCACAGGGCACGTGAAATCTTCACAAGAATGAAGACAGCATGAAGAAGACCAGAGTGAACATGAGGGGAAACGTGGGCCCTGACCACACAGTTGAGCAACAGAACAAAAGCTTGGTCCTAAAGCTGATGGTACCCAGGATTCTTCAGACATGAGCCAATAATCCTTTTTGCTTAATATTCTGTGACCTGAATCAAAAAGAATCACATCAGTGTGATTATCAGTGTCTCAGGCTCGAACCTTTGGAACCACTCTGATACTTCCCTCTCCCTTTCTATGCACATCCCACATGGCACATTCTACTTCCTCAATTTCTTTTCACTATGATTTTTTTCCCCTCTCCACTTCTGTAACTCAGGAGAGAAAAAAGAAAATCGATGTTTGCTAAGTACTTGTCATGTACTTATAAACTGCTAGGGTGTGTTCACTTTTTAATCCTGACAGCAACCCAATGAGGAATCTCAAGTACAGAGAAGGTGACTGAATAGTCCAAGGTCACATTGAACCCCTGCTGGTTCCAACTCCAGAGGCCACACTTGGCACCACTCAACCATACTATCTTGATAAACATGCACTGAATGGCTAACCCCAGGGGCAGCATGCACAGAAATCACTCTAAGCAATACCCCACACGGGTACCCATAGTTAGTGTCTGCTTAGTCCTTTTATGACAATTGCAGTGACCCTAAAACTGTCTGGTCAGTGTAGGAATCATACACACCAACTTGACTATTTTTCTAGGAAACTGATCATCATTCTTCAATCATAGAAAGACAAATGATCTAGTGATTTTCCCATACACATGTACACACACACACACACACACACACACACACACACATGCATGGAGACCCCAGCCTGCCAGTCTGTCCCTTAAAAATATAGCTCTCTATGCAATCATTCCTGAGTAGTCCTGCAAAACTATTGCTGCTGCCATTCTTGAACTCCTCGTGGTGTCTGATAATATGCTTCTTCCTTGTCCTGCAGGTACGCTCTTTCAGTTCCTCAGATCTGCTGAGTTCCCCTTAGGACTTTGACCCTCTCCCAGATCCTCCGCCACCCCTCCCTACACAGCCCCCATGCACTTGCTCTTCCCTCGGTCTCTGCTTCAGGGAGGCATCTCTCCCCCATACCCTGCCTAAGGTAGGCCTCCGTTCCTATTACCACCTTCTTCAGAATCTCAGTCCCTTGCTGACTCTCTTCACAACCCTTAAACCAGCGGACAACTGTTTTACTCACTTGTATGTTTCCTTGGGTTCTATTTGTGTTTGCATGTGTTTTTCTTCCTTATTGCAATCAAATTAAATATGCAGTGTGAGAACAGGAAATCTGTTTGGTACCATTATAACCCTAGTAATTCACACAGGCCTGATATATAGCAAGTGCTCAAGGTATGTTTCTTAAATAAATGAGAGAAAAAAAAAAAAGAATTCAACTAAAATATAGAACTTCGGGGACTGATTTCACTCCATCGCAGGCGACATGGTGGACCATTTTAAACTACTTAATTGGTATAAATGGGCAAATGGGAAAATCCCCAAACCCTGGATTCTTCTTCTTTTGTTAGAATTCACTTGATTCCAGAATGACTTTTGTGTTCTTTTCCTGTTCTATGGGATCATAACTTTAGACATTATTCCAAGGGACCCTGAATGCTTCATACCTTGTTCTTAGTCCTAACTTCAAATCAGGCCACTGGCCAAGCCCTATGCCCCTCCTTCCACTGGCTTGGTGTCCAGCTGGAGGTTGAAGCAGGTGAGCTGTCCTCCCCTGGGGGAAAGGGGACAGGGGTTCTAGAAGCACCTGAAAAACAGAGCCTCCTCTTGAGGAAGGGTGGTGATAAGAGGGCAGGTGCAGGGTCCACGTTCTTGCCTACTGAATTCATTTAATCCTCACTACAGCCAATGATTTTGATATTTTCACCACCATTTCGTAGTTGACAGCAATGGGAAAATATGGGCTTTTCTGTCAGATACAACTGCATTAAAATTTCACCCTGGGTTTCACTATTACCCTCCCAAATTATCCACTCTAGGGCTCTGAGAAAAGTTACTTAAGTTTCATTGTCTTTATTATGAGGTTAATATAAGAGCCGAAAGAAAATTTCCCTATTCCTTTGGTTTTTCTCCAGCTGGTTCAGCAATCAAATTAACATCAGACAGAATAATAGGTGAAAAGAATAAATTTAACTACTTATGTCTGGAGATTCGACAAATGTAAATGCTAAAGTAAATGAGTTCAAAATGAAGGTATTTTTCTGAGCTAAGGAGTGGGATGGGCTCTGGAGCTTCAAAGAAAGAAGAAAACTCACATAATGAAAGGTCCACATGATCTATGATTCCATATTTGCTCTGCCGTTTAGATAAGTTTCTCTGATAGATAGGTTATTTCTGGAGATAACCCTAGATCTCGATATTACTCTCAACTTTCATTCTTCTAAGGTAGTTAGGAAGTTGTAAAACTTTCTTATGAGTCTACAAGGCTTTCATTGACCTTAGTTTAAAACAATCCGCATGCGCTGGAGGGGATCATGTTGCGTGAAATAAATCAGAAAGAAAAAGAGAAATACAGGATGGTTTCATTTGCATGTAGAGTGAAATGAAATGAAATAATGAGCACACAAATTCCAAGAAAAATAACAGGACTCAGGACTGGTTATGTAGGGTAGGCGTGATGAGGAGAAAAGATGGTGTTAAGGGACACAGACACCCTGGTGGTGGATGTGGTGAGAAATAGACTGAGAAACAATTTCAATACCATAAATGGGATTTAGCATTGCCAACTAAAGAAATCATAAATATTACAATAAAAAAGATGCACATGCTCAAATAACATCTTTGGAAGGCCTGTTCTAAACATCTTGAGGAGAGGAGGCTTACCCTTCAATAATAACAACTGGAGTTGCTCTGAATATCAAAAGGTGAAAATATGTATTGATATATTTGTCAAAATAAAATGATTCTATGTTTATCATATAGTCACTTTGTCATAGCTTTTTTATTACAAGATTTGCTCAGTCCATATAGTAACTGGCTTAGAACGCAATGGTCTCTTGCTTTGTAAGTTTCTAAGGATATTTTCTAGTCTTATGGAATAAGACAGCATTTATTATGCTGATATTGAATTTTCTACTCGTGTGCCTATTAAAAGACTAGTCAATAACCTTTTGGAGACAAGTTAGTATCTGGGTATCCCAGGTGTGAATTTCTTCCACCTTCAGAAACAAGTCCCACTGTACACACAGCCAACCAGAAAGAACAGGGAACAGAGTTTTAGTGATGTGAGTCATTTGAGATTTCTTTCAAACACTGTGGAAGAAAATACAACGTTTTAGAATCACACCAGGAAGAAAGAATTACATTTTAATCTCAGCTATAAGAAAACATTTTTAGTGAGCAACTGAAAACAAATGAGGATTTTTTATGCAGTATTGTCTACCCGTGTGACTAAACAATGATTCATTAAATGATTCATTCCTTCTCTTGTCCTTTTGCCCCATTCCCAAGAACTGCTGTTTCTTATTATGATTTTCTGTTAAATTCACCTCTTCTTAGTGTAGAACAAAAGTCTGAATAACTTGTCAAGAAGAAGGTTGAATACCTCTTTAGCAATTTTGAGACCTAAGACCAGATACTTAATTCTTACCTTTAAATACGTGTCAAGACCCTTGACAGTCTTTGGAAGTATATGTATTTGAGAAATTCTCAATAAAAACAAGCTTTGGACCTTCATAAAAAGTGTTGTTACCCTATCATAAGAAATTTGGCTGTGTAAGGAAGCAACATTATGTAGCAAAGTTCACATAAAATAAATATAAGGAGATGAAATGCAGTACCCACTTTTTTATATGGAAAAATTGACCCCTGGAGAGAGGCAGCAGAGATTATTCTGCAAAGATTTTCCTCCTTCCAGTCCAAAGTCCTAATTTCCCCACCCCCTGGCCCCACCCTTGCTAAAATACACCGCGGACTGTGGTAACAAGGCAGTTGTTTTCCTGAGCAACTCAGAGTTGTCCTGGGTACTGTCCTCTAACAGGAGTCTGGTAAGTATTCTTGCAATACAGAATAGCTTTCTGTGTTGCAAACCTTTTATCTTTCATTCCCATCCTCTTTCAAAAGAAAAAAATACATTAAAATGACAAACTGAGAATCAATACAATTTGACCATAAAAATAATATAACAAGGCAGAATTGAATGGTAGGTATTAATTATTTGCTGAGGTGAATTTTTTAAACCTGTAATTATAAGGTGCAGCTATATTATATTTTTAAATTATATTTTATGAATTTTTATTTATTTATAAATTATTTTATATTTTTAAATTATGATTCTTAAGAACTTGTGTATTTATCATGAGTGTTTCTTTAAAATGTGCTGCTAGAGGATATATATTTTAAGAGGGAAAAAGCTCTTCATCATTAAAGAAGAAATTATTGTGACATCATTACAACTAGTATATTTAAACAGAATATGCTAAATTCCTTCTAAAAAGTTTCCCTCTTATTTTTCCAGGATTGCAGTTGGAATTAGTTTTGCTCATGGGAGGCATGATTTTTGTTTCAGTTATTCTGAGGTGTATTATTATCGTATTATCTGAAGTTATCTCTAAATGTCTGTTTTTTTATACAGCAAAAATAAGTTTTAAATCATCATGACCCAGCTACTTAGTAACCTTGTTTAGTAACCTTGTTATTAGTAACCTTGTTATTCTGGGTGATAGGAACAAAGCAGTTCTCAGCCTGTTGATGGTTGAGGGAATGGTTAGTTTTTCTCACTTGTTTGATTTAAAGAAAGGGAGGGAAAGGTGGGTGTTTTGTTTTGTTTTGTTTTTTCCTTCTGGGTCCATAAGGCAAACTCATTTCTTTAAAAGGGTTGATAAAAGGGAGGTGGTGTTGAGAGGTGGTATTTCTGATGTTTAAATGTCTAATCTAGAGACGTCAACATTGTAAGAGACTTACAGTTTCTATATTCATACATTTGCTCATTCATTAAAAAAAAAAAAAAAAAAGGACTCATTAAAATCTGCTTTGCGCCTCGTCCTGTGTTAGGGTGAGAGGAAGACTGGCCACCACTGGTGGGGCTCGGACTTCAGCCGAGGCGAGGGACCTGAAATCAGCTGGCTTCTACATGACCAGGACCAGACAGCTGTCTTTAAAGAACTTAAACCCACAAAAAATTTCTAGTATGCTCTCTTTCTATATCCCTCCCTATGTAAAGAAGTATATTGTGATTATCTCCCTTAAGGATGTTTATTTGAAGAGGGTGTGACTAAATAGTTCGTTAACTGTACCGTCTTTTATTTTACTTAATTACCCCAGCTTTATTGGTGCCCTAGAGATGTGCTTAGTTTACCTCCTAGGAAGTAACCAGCCCTAAGAATATCCCTAAAGCTACATGAATGTATTAGCAAAATGCCGAGGAAGCCCAGAGGCATGAGAAGTCACTCCATAATTAGCCACCAGTTTTATTAAGAAATTAGCACTCATAAGCACTTTGGAACTCACTTGGATTTTACTTGGATAGAGTGAAAATAGAGAGATCATGTAACTGTCATTGCTGCCTCTCTTAGCATACAAACCATGCTCTGGAAGAATATACCTGGAGGCTTTTGGGGAAAAGACATCTTTTATAATCAAGTGTTTTATAGGTTGCTATATTTTTCCTGCATTAAATTTGTCAACATTAAATATATCATGACCCCTAGGTAATTGCTTTTTCATTGAAATTTTGAGACCATTTACCCTGACTAGATCACCCATGAATGGTTTTGCTGTCTTCTTAGAAATTATTGGACAGGACTTGCTCAAAAAGAGGTTGCAGACCATCAGACTCAGCATTCTTTAAGTTCTCATGTTGGACTGTAAGGTAAAAGGTGAGCAGTATCTTAGCTCCCATACTTCCATCATCAGTACAGGAAGTTGACATTTGGGACTTTCTGTTGACACACACAGTACAGCAAAATTTTTAATCATTTAACAAAGTTGACTGCTTCGCTTAGCAAAAAAGTTGTTTTTTTTTTTCCAAAAAAAATTAAGCAACTCTCTTCCAGATGTTTTATGCTGAATCGGATATAGCTATTAGCTGTAGTGATTAGCCAGGTTAAGTAATCTGCCTCCATGATTAAAAGCCATGTAATTCCAATTCCCAAACTTGAGTCACAGCAAAATGTAAAACACAGTGCTATATTCCATAGATCTTCTGTTTTAGTCAAGATGTTAAATCTGAGACATCTACAGGACTGCTGTACTGTGGATGAGACCACATCCAGATATGCGAAGCAAGGGTAAAGCCAAGTTCTCTCAAATCCAGGAGCTGGTGATACTTTCTTCTGCTTTTGGGATTTCTCTCTGCCGAGTCCTATTGGAAGCAGAGTTCCAAGAAAGATGTGAAGAAGCAATAATGGCAAGACATGAGTTTGGGGAAATTGTTGCTTAAATTAAGGAATCTGATTTTAGTTGAGGGTTTTCAGAATATCTGCATATGAATTGGGACTTTTAAGGTAACCCTAAGATTCAGCCACTCAATCAATTCTAACAGTATTTCACTATGTAACTCTGCAGCCTGAAATAATTCATGGGATGACCTGTAAGAACAAAATTTAACTCTTTTAGAAAGGAAGATGGGGGCACTCTGGTGGCTTAGTGGGTGAGGGCACTGGGTGGAGTCCACATACAACCCAAGGACCCAGGTTCAAGTTCTGAGGCCCAGGGTTAACAACCAAGATGAACAACTAAATAAAAATCAGTAAAGTGTTTCTTCCTCTTCTCTCTTCCTGCCTGCTTCTGCTTGCCTTCATTGTTGCCTGCACATGTCCTTAAAAATAAAAAAAAAGACTCTTTCTGCTCATTTACACACCAACTCAAGAGTCATGGCAGTGTCTCGACTACTCAGATACTAATTCTGCACTACAGCACTATGACCAGACCACTTTTAAAAGTGCTGCTCCACAGACCGGAAGCAGCCTTCCTTATACTGTAGGAGTAGTTTTATTGCCACATTTGGGAGTAGCCTCATTAAAATGTGATCTGTGCACCAGTTACTTTTGTATAGATTAAATGGAAGCACATACATCACAGATATCAGTGGCGGTTAGCTTCATGTGGTAGATTTACTAGAGATCCTTTCTTTTAATATTTTTGTGATTTTGAGGTTGTCTTCATTTGTCACATTATTTTGGATAAATGTTTTAGTTATCTAAATTTTGGTGAAAATTTAAGTGGTAGGGGAAATCTGAAATTAGGAAGCAAATGTGTTTTAATTTTGTTTGAGACTTAAGCTCCACTACGTCAATATTCTCATCACTATGGAGAGACTTCCTTTCATACCCGGATTCTCAACTCTGCACCTTGGAGTCACTTGGGAAGCACTGAGAATACAAAAGTATCAATTACAGGGTTACTAGCCCTCTCCACCCAGAGTAATGGATCAGCCTCAGAGTAGTGTCTTACAGTTGGTATTTTTAAAGTTCATTCTAGAGTTCCATGCTGCATTTCTTTGATCACTCTATCAGTGACAAGGAAGTTATATTACTTAAATTTAGACTCTGGGATCTTTTACTGAATTATTTTATTGCTGCCATAGGTGAGTTTTGATAACACTTAATATAAAAGCTTTCCTGGCTCTGTGGTGTAAAACATTGGGACTTTGATCTCTCAGTTCATTAGTATTGCACAAGCTATACTGCTTAATAAAACACTATTAACTAGTTTTAAATGGATCATTCACATATCAGTTGCATCCTGTGTCGGTTAATTCTCCTTTCTAAACTTGGTCACTTGCTAATGCAATCTCTGACCTGATTTCTGGGCGGCAGAAACAGAGTCTTTGCCATAGGTAGGCCTTTAACACATCTCCATGAGGAATTAAGAGCCATTAACTCACCTCCATGCTACACTAAGTAGCCTTCAATTCAGGTGTCTCTTGGTTACATCCCTTATTATTTATAACAACGTATTTGTGTTCTATGCCTTTCTTTCTGTGTACTTGTTCCTGTGTATATGATAAGGAGTCCCAGTTGGAAATCTGACTAGATCTTGCCAAAAATTCAGTGTTGCTGCTGCTGCCCAATTCTTATCAAATCTCAGATGGTGAAAATACTACTCATGGGAGAGTCAAGAAATATACATCCATAGAGAGTGATCTAACTTCATTCTTTTGCATGTGGCTCTCCATTTATCCCAACACCATTTATTGGAGAAAATTTTTCTCTATCATATGCTTTTAGCTCCTTTGTCAGATTAACTGACTGAATGAGTCAGTTTCTGGTGCCTCAGTTCAACGGTCTGTGTCTCTGTAATTATTCCAGTACCATACTATTTGATCACCATTGCTTTCTAGTATAGCTCAGTGTGTCTGCGAGTGTAATCCCAACAGATTCATTCTTTCTTCAAATAATTACGTTGGCTATTTGGGGTCTTTTGTTGTTCCATACAAATTTTAAGATTTTGTTTTGTTTTGTTTCCTGGACATTCCTAGACATAAACCCTTGGGATCTTAATGGGGATTGCTTTAGGTAAAATGACCATTTTAACAATGCTGATTCTTCCCATCTATGAGCAGGGCAATGTCTTTCCATCTTTCTATTCTCCTCTTTCTTAAGAAGGACTTAGAGTTTTCATTGTACAGGTCTTTCACCTCCTTTAAGTATATTTCAAGATATTTGATTTTTTTTCACTTCAATTTTAAATGGTGTGGTTTTCTTAATTTCATTTTCTACTAGCATGTTACTTTCACATAAAAATGCAATGAATTTTTGTAGCCTGTCACTTTACTGTATTTATTGATTAGTTCTAGTTTTTTTTGACAGAATTTTCAATATATATAATCATGTCATCTTCAAATAATGGTAGTTTTACTTCCTCCTTTACAATTTAGTTTCCTTTTATTTCCTTCTCTTGCCTAATTGCTCTGGCTAAGACCTTTAGAACAATATTAGATAGCAGTGGTGAGAGTGGACAACCTTGCCTTGTTCCTAACCTTAGAGTAAATGCTTTCAATTTTTCCCCATTGACTATGATGTTGGCTGTGGCCTTTATTATGTTGAGGTGTGTACCTTCCTTTTTATGCAGGGTTTTTTAAAATCATAAATGGATGTTAGATCTTTCCAAAAGCTCTCTCTGCATCTATTGATATTATCATGGGACTTTTCTCCTTGCTCTTCTTGATATGATGTATTACATGAATAGATTTAAGTATGCTGAACTATCCTTGCGTCCCTAGGATCAATCCTACTTGGTCATGATGAATGATATTTTAGATGCATTGTTTGTTTTGATGCACTAATATTTTGTTGAAAACTTTTGCATCTATGTTCATTAGACATATTGGTCTATAATTTTCTTTCTTGGTGACGTCTCTACCAGCTTTTGGTATCAATGTAACGTTAGCCTCATAGAAAGTATTTGGGAGTGTTCTCTGTTCTTGAGTATTTTGGAAGCATTTGAGAAGAATAGGTATTAATTCTTCTCTGAAGGTTTGTTAAAACTCATTAGAAAAGCCATCTGTTCCTGGGTTGTTTTTTTTTAGGGAGACTTTGATAGCCCTTCAATTACTTTGCTTGTGATTGTTCTCTTCAGGTTTTCCAATTCTTCCACGTTCAGTCTTGGTAGACTGTGTTTTTCTAAAATGCATGTCTTCTCTGTTGTCCACCTTATTGGCATACTGCTGTTCCTAGTGTTCTCTTAGGATGTTTTGCGTTTCTGTGGTTTCTATGGGGAGACTGGGCTCACGTAATGATTCCTGAGTTGAGCCGTTGCATATTGAACATCTTTGAAGTAAGAAGCAATGTGTTAGGTTTCTTACTCATGAAGTGTGCTTGTTGTGCCTACTGTAGACACAATTCATGCATCTGTTCATAAATTGAATAAGCAATATTTAAACTCCCTCCTGATGCTTTGTGCTTATGATGTTCTCCAGACCACAGTTTATCACCGCAACATTGTTGACATTTGGGGGCAGAAAGCTTTTTATCGTGAGGACTTCCTGTGCTTTGCAGGATGCTTAGCAGCACCCTTAGCTTTACCCATTAATTGACTGTAGCACCTCAATGTTTCCTGTTAAGAACCAGTTCTCTGATCTGACTTGTGGAACTCTAGGGCAAGTTTATGAGCGAACCACCTCAAGTTACTAAAAAGTATATATTACATATGTATGAAAGGAGGATGATGAGAGACCAACTCAGTCTTTGAAACAAATCTCATTTCCTCATCTATACCTTTAAGAGGTTGGACTAGCAATCATGACTTTTCCATTTTTCTCATCTGCAGTAAAAAGAACATTATTAGCTTTAATTCTCTGAGTGGTCTGGTCTGTTGAAAATATTAAATAGAGTTAATGTTAACTAAAAATTCATCATAAAAATGCTTTGAAAAGTATAATGCTCTATGCAAATGTAAGCTATTATCATATTGACAACATCATGATCAGGTGTTCCCATCAACTTTCACTGCAATTTGGACTCTGTAATGTATACAGTGATGTGCAATTTTCAGATATCTTCATGGGCATGACTTTATCTGAATCTCCCAAATGCTAATAAAGACTAAAAATCCAAGCCTCCTGATTCCTAACCAATTGGTCATCTTGTCACCGCACTGCCACGATCCTCTGAGTGCTGTGTTCTCAGGAGCTTTTCCATACTAACAAATCAGTAATGGGCCTTGCTCTTAGCAACATTTGTTTTAAAATAGACACATCAGTACATAAATCATGGGTATGTCAGCTTACTGACAAACAGGAAGCAATGTTTAACAGACATAGTCTATAAACAATCTCAGCACAGTAATACAACAACCCAATGAGAAAATTCTTCTACTCATTTTTAAAATGTCATAAAGGAGACTCAGAGAAAATAGTTTACTTGTTTAAGGACACACAGAAGATGGAAAGCAATTTGAACTCAGACTCATTTGTCTTCACTGTTCCTAATCATGGTCTAAATTAAAGTATGGTTTAAGTTAGTTAAAGTATAGGTCAGACACACCAGAAGCAGTGGCGCCACCTGGGAGTTTGTTAAAAGGCAAATCTCAGACCCCATTCTGCACCTACTGAGTTGGGGGTCTGCATTCTACAAGGGTACCTGAGTGGGCCCTATACGTACTTTAATTTAAGAATGGCTGATGTCTGTCGCTTCTCAGAATAGATCTGTCTGCCATATATAGAGGTGGAAAATCTATGAACACATTAGTCCACTCATTCATATATTGTAGTGTGCTTTTAAAATACATTTCAAAACATTCTACTTTAAGAAAGAGAATTTAAGGATTTAAAAGCAAGTGGCAGCATGCCCTGGTGGCTCAGGCATTAAATCTATAGCTCTGATCTATATAGTCCACATAAACGACCTGAGTTCATGACCCATGAACATGGCAAACAGCCAAAATAAACACTTAAATCAATAAATAAATCTCTCTTCCTGCCTGCCTACTCCCTTCATTCCTACCTGCTTCTTTCCTCTTAAAAAAAAAAAAGGCAAGTGACATGAATACCTATGCTGGATTAATAATTGAATTAACCAATATACATTGAATGCTAGAATATACGTGATTGACAGCTATAACGATTAGAACATATGTCCATTTCAGGATTTATATCAGAACTTCTTATTCTAGAATCACAGTCACAGGCATTTTTTTATCAAAGCAAATTTTATTCTTAATCCAAATTTTTCAATACAACAAAAAATATGTGTCCAGAGCTGTACAAACCACTATGAAGCTTTGGAAGAATACCGAAGATACATTCTTTGCCCTGGAGTAATTTCTAGCTTTGACATCTCTTGAAAAGAAAGCTAGCATAATTTTCCATTTTGTATACTGACTAAGTTGATTTTGATGGCTATACTGATTCCCCACCACCACCCCAAAAAGCATTGTTTTTGCTAAAGAAGTAATTTTCTGTTAAGAATATAGCTTTACTGGTACATTTTTTCTTTCTTTAATTATGCATGCTGCAGCAGCAATGGTAGCTATCTGTATGTTTTGACTGTACCGATTTTCCCAGTGTATTTTTAAAAGATCTTGGATAACTGATCTTTGAGGCTGGAGGTCTCTCTATACTATTCAGAATTAAACCACACATTATCTAACAATTTACTCTTATTTGTAACTATTTCTCAGACAGAATGAGTTCACATCATGTACCACCCCAATCAAATGGTAGTAGCAGACTATACACTTGTGAAGGATTCTAAATCCACTGTGAATGTTCTGGAATCAATGTCTATTGTGGGTGTAGGAAGGAGATAATGAGGTACATCACCACCATGCATTGCCATCCCTAACCTTGCTCATATAAATGGGATCATATGATATTTGTCATATGCCATCCATGCTGCTGCAAATGGCAAGATTTCATTGTATTTATGACCGTATAGTACTCCAATGTATATGTCATGCTTGCTTAGTGATATTTTAGTCAAAAGTGAACCACCTATATAACAGTGATCTCAAAAATCTATACCATAGAGCCTAGGTGTGTGTAGGCTATACCATCTAGGTTTGTGTAATTACATTGTTGTCTGAACACCAATGAAATCACCTAAGGATGAATTACTCAGAATGCATCCCTGTCGTTAAGAGTCACTTGACTTTATAGACCACATCCTCTTTATCCAACCATCTGTTGACATATACTTAGGTGCTTCCATGTCTTGGTTATTATAAATAGTGCTGCAATGAACATAGGGATACATACATATTTTTGAATTAGTGATTTTTCATTTTCTTCAGATAAATACCCAGAAGTGGGATTACTGCATCATATGGGAGTTCTATTTTTACTCTTTGAGGAACCTCCATAGAATTTGCACCAATTTAGTCATACCAGCAGTACATTAGGATTCCTTTCACCACATCTTCATCAACTCTTGCTATTTCTTGTCTTTTTGATGATAGTTATACTGAGAGATATGAGGTAATATCTCATTGCAGTCTTTATTTACTACAGATTTGTTTGGATTACAATTAAATACCACCATTTCTGCAAGTTGCACCTATCTTTTCAGGTCTGCAAGTGTCTCTGCAGTCTTAGGTCTTTCATTTCACTACTGGCGTAGTGAACCCTCAATTTAGTTTCTCCTTATTCAAACGTCTTTTATACTCCTTCCAGCTTTATAGCTATACCCAATATCAAGTGAAGCCATGTTTGCCAGATAAAAATATTTTTTGAGTAGGTTCTCAGATAAATCAGTGTTTGGGTAGGGACCTGAAAAAATTTTGAATTTTGAAGTGACTATTCTAGAATACCTATTGTAGAGCCCTTTTCCACTCTCACAAGGGTGAAGACAGGGCTGAGAAACCTGGTTAGGAAAAACAAGGGGGAAGTGAAATGACATGTATCAGAACAACACCTAAAATTTTATACACCTGTGTCCACCCCAGGCTACCAAATCTAATCCAAGTCTGGATTTCTAACCCAGCACTGGCAGCATCTTTGACTGGGGCCTTCCCTAGCAACATGGTGGCGGAAGACAGAAGGGGAAATCTCCTTGCAGCTGGTCCAGGGAAATCTTAGAAGTGACTGGAAATGAAGATAGCAGAGCACAGTGTTGTGTTTAGATTGGATGTCTATCAGATGTCATAAAGTGGAAAATTTTAACATTTGTTACTATGAAACCAAACAGATGTTCTCTCTTCAGAGTTTTGGCTGATTAGGAGTTCATGAGACTTCTCTTAGTTGCTGGATGAAATATGAAATGTCTAATCACCATTTTTTTTGAAGGACACGATTTCTTAGAAGTTTTGCAATCACTGGGTTGTTTCATGGGACTTTGAAATCTCTTCTTTTCTAATTCTGGTCTGACCTCCTTCCAAAAGGAAGTTAATAGGTTGGGGTTGGCTTTTAGTTTGGATTTTTTTTTTGAGGGGGGGTTGTTTCTTTTTAGACACTTAAGTCCTTTGTCAAAACCATAGCTAATAACACCACTCATAATTCCACATGACCCTGACATAAGCTGCAAGCATCCATTTCATGGCAATAATTCGATGGAGAAATAATCAGCTCTATCCCTCACAGATGAAGGGGCAACTGAGACACTAGTCTGTGGAATAGCTTTGTAAAAACTGACTGCTGTAATTGCTATTGAATAGAAACATTCCAAAAGTAAAATAAATATTGTTCAGCTTGGTTGTCTTCAAAATAGCAACAAGAAATCATCTTGCTGCTGAGAAGAAAAAGAAACTGGTGAAAAGAGTTAAAAAGAAAAATCTTTCAAATGGAAACTTCATTCCCCCACTTTTATGCTTCTCATCCCCAAATAACAGCAACAGCAGTCTGGGAACGCTGTTGAGTTGAATGTTACCGCTCTGAGTCAGGAGGGGTGCGATGAAGCGTTTTCTCAACTGGTATCTGCATTTTATCTAGCCAATACATTAAATGTTTAAGACTTTTCTTGGTTTTGCTTTCACAGGCAGTGCCATTTTTACTTTGCCTTGAAAAATGAACCCAGTTATCTCCCAGCCAGGATATGGTGCGGGGGGCTCAAGAAACAGCGACTGGCAGACGGGCACATTTGACTGCTGCAGTGACATGGGGATCTGTAAGTGCATGTTCGTTCTGTGGCTTTCTCCTTAAGTGTGATCATGCCAAACGCTGAAATCATGAAAGTTGTTTATTTAGCTTCTCATGGAGTTTTACACTTTCTTCTCTAACTCAGCTGAGGGGTGGATTCAACCCTCATATGTTTTGTCTTGTACATCATGAACTCTCTTGGTCTAAATTTTAAAATAGCAAGAAACATATTATAAAAATCATATTTCATATAAAAATCTAGTTTTCCAATCTAGATTTTTCAGCTTCTCTCACATGGCAGAGACGAGTGGCTGCCACATACCGTCATTAAGAGGGAGAGGCAGCCATATTTATGTCCACCATCCACAATTGTCTATTTTGTGTGTTTTGCAGTCTGCTTCACTCACTTATTTTACCATCCTGGCCCCAAGTTTCTGACCCTGGTCTAGATTTAAAACACCCTTTGTAAATGCCTCTCCTCTATAGAATCCTGACATGTTTCTCCTACAGTGCTGGCACAGTGTTTTCTGGCTTGCAGAGTTACTCTTGTGACCTTGTGATGGCTCCATTTCTTATGTGGCTCCATTTTAGAAAGCAATGCGCACCTCAGCATGAGAAGATTTTCTTTGTTTCAGAGTCCGTGCCATCAGAGCTGAAGCGTCTTCCTGCACATCTCCTTCCACTGTCTCTGAGAACAGCCTCCTTTTGTGGTGTGTGGTGGAAGTTCCCAGTTCATTGGAGATAGCCTTTTGTGTAAAACAATATAAACAAAACAAACGGGGACATTCTTATCTTGGTTACAGTCTTATCAATACTCCATCCTAGAGCTTTTCAAAATAGACCTGTACTCAGAGGATATTTGAGAACAGTTTCCTGCTTGTTGCTTTTTTCTTAGGTCATTTTTTGTTTTCTTTAAAGTGAAATTGCACTAAGTCTTTTAAACTTTGAGGCTAATGCAACTTAACTTCTACTTGTTTCCATCCTTGAAAGGATTATAGGGTTCTTCTCCTTTGTCAAATGACCATCTAGACTTTGTCCCCTATTGTTTTCCTCTCTTTGCCCCTAATGATTTCTCCACTCAACTTTTTTTGGACTCTGAACACCCTACTATAGTTTTCAGAGTGTTTCTCAGACATCCTGACGCCACATAACTTCCTATGCAAGCATGACCCAAATATAATCAAGGGCAGGGAAGAAAAATAATTTGCAAAGATGGCAAAGCAGGAACCTTACAATTCAATCTAGTAATTACACGCAATTTTCCTCAAGGCCTGAACAGCAGGCTGGAAGAAATACATAAGGAGTCAGAGGACTACATTGTTTTCTCAACTAAAGCCTGTTTTCTCCTCTGATGGCCTTCTCATTAAGGCCATTTCCTGAGTGCACATCTTTTTAAAAATGGTATGTCTCAGAAGAGACCATGATGATTTTGACTAACTCCCCTTTGCTGTTTCACCCTGTACCCAGGCCTCTGTGGGACTTTCTTTCCCCTGTGCCTTTCATGTCAGATCGCGTCTGACATGGACGAATGCTGCATGTGTGGGGCAAGTGTCGCCATGAGGACCATGTATCGGACACGATACGGCATCCCGGTGAGTCCTCCTGGAGTCTTCCGTGAGCGGGGACACAGACACCCACAGGTTTCTCTTCGGTCCCACTGGACTCCATGAGTGACCCCCCAACATCATGATTTGACCCCAACTTTTCTCCGCTACCATTCTAAATGTTTGAAGTGATTTGCAGGGGCCATGCAGCTATCCATATTTTGGAATATGTTAGTAATGAAGTATTTTATCGATCCAATATATAGATTATTATGTCTCTGAAAACAAGTTTTGAGAGATGAGTAAGTGAGGGATAGATAGAGGCCAGGACAGTGTCCCAAAAGTATCCCTCCTTGTTTCGCTCAGAACCAGAACCAGGTCTCTGCAAATGTGCGGGGTGTGACAGCTCCTTAGAAAAGCCTTGGTTAAAATGGATTTATAGTGGATTCCCTCTGAGTGGGCACATTTCCCTCCTGGGTAACCAATAAGCTGCATTCATTCACTCAAAAGAGATTATTGCTCACCTGGAAACTGATTAAGTCATAAGTTGGTGTATATTCATTCAGCAGGGATACTTAGATACTGAGTACTTAGAACAAGTCAATTATGATTCCAGATGTTAAAGACACATCAGTGAGCAAAGCAAATCAAAACCCCTATATTCGTGAAGCTTACATTCTTTTTATAGTAACTTTTTATTTCAGTATAATTTCAGACTTACAAAAATGGTACAGAGACTTCCTGAAAACAGCTCACCCAGATTCCTTATTATTAAAATTTTGCCACATCTGTTTTATTTCATCTTCCATCTATCACCTACTATTCTATTTTTGTCTGAATCATATAAGAGTAAATTATACACTTGATGTCCTGTTACCGTTATGTCAGTTTGTGTTTCTTAAAAACAAGAACATCCTCCTACACAACCATAACACAGTGATCAAAATTAACTAATCTATGACTCTAATTAAACTTTATAAATTATTCTAATAATATTATCTATATAAAAAAATCAACCTGATCACATAATGTTTTTGGTCTAGTTTCCTATAATGCAGAACAGTTTCACAGTCTTATCTTTTTTCTTTTATGAACAAAGTTTAATTATTTTGTAAAGTATCCCTCAATTAGGTTTGTCAAGTGTCGCCTATTGATTAAAGTTAGGTTAAACTCAGAATCTCCACAGAAGAGAAGTTATGTGTGATGCTTCAGAAGAGTCACTTCATATCAGGAAACAAAAGACATCCATTGACTTGACTGTGGATGAGGTTAACTTTGATCACTTGATTGAGATAGTGTCTGCCAGAAGACTACACTGTAAAGTTTCTATTTTTCCCCTTTGTAATGAATTAGAACCTTATAGGGAGAAGTGACTAGCTTACTCCTCATCAAACCTTCACCCACATGTTCTACTATCCATTGAAGATTATTGCCCGAGTTGATGATCGCTATGATGCCTGTCAGTGGTAGAGCTTACATTCCAGTGAGAGATGGTAGCTACAATAAAAGTAAGTCAAAGCATCCTATCTAGTGATAAGTGCTACCAAGAAAAATAAAGGAAGAAGAATAAAAAGTATTAAAGGGCTCTCATTTTAAATAGTCATCGAGAAAGAGCTCAGTAAAAGGATGAGATGATGATCATCTAGAGAAGATCCAGGCAGAGGAAAGAGCTAGACCCAAGGCCTTGAAGTACAGCTGACCTGGAATGTTCCAGAAAAAAACAGGTGACCAGATGGGTGCTAATAGAGTGGAGGAGGGAAGGCATGCTAATGGAAAATGATGCCAGAGCATTAGCAAGAGCTAAACTTTCTGGGCTTTGCATACCACTATAAAACTTTTAACTTTCTCTGTGAGTGAGGCAGGAAGCCATAGAAATATTTTAAACAAAGAAGTGACGTGATAGTTTCTTGTTCTGAAAACTGAGCCTCTGCCCCCACTTACTGCTCTGTGATCAGGAGCGAGTTATTTGACAATCATGATAGAGGTGCACACCCACGGAGGTGCAGTGAGAGTCGGGTGAGATGATGTATGGAAAGGGCTTAGCTCAGGGGCCAGCAAGTATTAAGTGATCGACTGATAACTCATATTATTTTTTCTTATCTCAGAAATGACTCAGCTTTTTCTCAGGGCAGAGATGTGCTCAGGGCCCCTCTGTACTTCTCCCGTGTACTTACTTCACCACCTGACTACCACTGCTGCTTTCACGTGCTTCACAAGGCAGCACAACACACAGGACTCCTTAACTTAGTGACTGGACCATGAATGTCTTAAAATTAGATGCAGTGCCAATCATTTACAGTTATGTGTATGAGTGTGAGGGTGAGATTCTCGAAGAGGTCTATGGCCTAAAATGGCATAGAGGAAGGACGCTGAGTGGGCTTTTGGAGACAGTTTTTGGGATCAGTTCAGCAAAGAGCTAAGTTTTCGACTTTATGGTAAGTCATTTGGCAGCATCAATGTCCTCATCTGTCATGAGGAAGTTTGACAAGATGGTTTCTAAGGTCATTGCTAGGTTTAAGATTTTATGGCATAGTACATTTCCTAGCATCCATTAAATGAGCATATTTATCATGGCATATCTCTGTTCTTCCTCCTCACAATGGACTTCCACTGTGGCTAGTAATTCCTATGATTAATTTGTGTAATTCAAACTCGCTGCTTTGTTTTCATTTTACATCTATGCAAAGCTTCATGGGTTGTTACAAAGCAACCACTTTGATCTGCCCTTCTTTTCCAGGACACAGTCAACAGAGCATTCTTTTAGCTAGGGCACAGCCTCTGCTGGAGAAAACGCCAAAGGGAAACAATCCTTGATTGAATGACTGTATGCTAGGATATTATTTTTATGCATATTTGCTCATTTACTCCTTGCAATTTGGGTAGTGTAGGGATTATCTCTACTTTATATACGTGGAAACCAAAGAAGGCTGAAATTTGGGCTCAAGTTCATTCAACGCCAAAAGTCTGATTTTTCTCACTTTACCATCTTGCCTCCCTCAGCAGACTGTGTATTCAGCCTATGTCACAATGCACTCATTTGTTCACTCAATGATTGTTTAAGCAATGCTCATAATAGAACTTCCCTTCCAACCACTTCCAGGCATATGAAGCACTGTCCTCTTTAGCTAAACAGAATGGTGAATGTAAAAACATTCGGGCACTTTCTCAGTTGTTCCAGTCAAGGCATTTGCGTGCCTTATCAACTTCAGTGTGGCATAAACTACTAGTTCGTTTCCTTTCACTGAAAAAGGAATGTTTTTTTCTTCTCTATATTCCTTATATTATGAAACTTGTTTTTTTTAACCGTTTCTCTACATTTTTCAACAAAGAATACTGAGGTTTTTTTCCCCCATAATCTTCTTACCAGAGGTAAAAGGCAAGTAGACATACTGAAATAAAAAAGTAATTAGATCCTTATTGAATGAGAATATTTTCTCCCTTGTGGCATATTAACTGTGTTCAATAAATGTTAGCTTAATGAAAGTATAAAAGAATAAAAAGCAAACGATGAGTCAAAAACTGAAAAAATCAAGCACAACGAGTAAAAGTTAAATAATTCAGATTATTTACTAGAGAAAAAGAGAAGGCTAAGGGACCGACCACTCTTCAAGCTAAATTTTCACTCTATCTGATGAAGACAACTTTAGACAACTTTTAACATCATTACTCCATTAGATAAAAACCAAAATCACTGTGGTAAAGGGGGGAAAATTCATGAAAAATATATCATTCATCTCACCATTTAGGAGTTACTAATCCTTATTAACTGAATCTACTATAAATCTCTCTCTCTCTCTCTCTCTCTCTCTCTCTCTCTCTCTCTCTTTCTCTCTGTCTCTCTCTCTCTCTCTTTCTCAGCTCACATCATACACTGGGAATTGTATTAAACGCAATATTTAAAAAATGAAGTTTATCACAAAATGAAGTTCAAAATGATTTCCAACAGTCAAGGCACGCGATCATTGAAACTAGTTGTTGGATCAGACCCCCTAGATCATTCAATGCCCCTTTCACAGAGCAGGAATTTCTTCAAGGACATCTCTACCAGAAGGCCATTGAGGACCCAAGCTACTCTTCCAGGGAAAAGATCCTCAAAACTTTGCAAAGCAGCCCATTGCATGGCTTTTCCAAACACAATTCAGTCATCATTTTCTTTCTGCTTTTCCCCATGATTTATACAACCCACCCTCAATCTGGAATTCCTCCCTAGCAAAACAAACATGAGAGACTCAATGAAAATGGCTTGAAGGAAACCAGGTGGCGCCTGGTCTGGCACTCTTCACAAACTATAGAAAAATAGATGCATTCTGCAATTGGCTTTAAAGGGAACCATTCCAGAACAGATGATAGAAGAGCGGGTCTATAGTCATAATCTGCAGATCATCTCAGATGGTGTAATATCATGAAAAGGTAATTGGCTTGAGAAGAGAAAGACCAAGCTTTGCCACCAATTTGTTATGTAATCTGACAAGTCATTGAGCTTCACTGGGTCATTAGAAAAACAGGGATGGTGTTACAGGATTACCATGGCAAACAAGTGACATAAAATGTAAGTTTTAAAGAAGTTCGAAAGCTATACAAGTCCAAGGGATTATGTAACTACATGTTGATCTATTTGTTTTTTAACAGGGATCTATTATGAATGATTTCTTAATGTTGTCATGCTTCCCTAATTGTGCCCTTTGTCAACTCAAGCGAGATATTGAAAGAAGAAAAGCAATGAATGCTTTATAAAAGGTGCTTGGGAAGTTGGTGGAAATTCTTTGATTTGTGAGTATCAAAACATATCCTCAAAGACATCTTT
This sequence comes from Solenodon paradoxus, assembly GCA_004363575.1. Taxonomy (NCBI): domain Eukaryota; kingdom Metazoa; phylum Chordata; class Mammalia; order Eulipotyphla; family Solenodontidae; genus Solenodon; species Solenodon paradoxus. Next base: position 2,544,711 of record RJWH01000021.1, read on the forward strand.
TATTTCCTTGGTACTGTCTCACAGCGACATGAAATATCCCTTAACAAGTGGGAGACAAATGATTGTTAATTGTCAGCTTACACCAGTTAGTTGGTAGTCAACTTCCCAGAGCCTGGGTTGAGAGGACTAAAACTGGCTAGATAAGAATTCTGGGCTTTATTAGTATGTCTGCCACAGATAGAGTGGACATGCGATGGGCCAGGTCAATGTATCACATATCAACCATGCCTATTTTAGCTACACCATGTTTATGGTAGTAACATAGATGTATGAGAGGACATTATCTGAAGCTGAGATCTCAGGTCCACTGCTGCCAACAGTAACCAGTTGAGATGTCATACTAAGTGTGACGGTGTAACATACCTACTTATAAAGCCACCACTCTGAAGAAGAGTTTTTGACTTTTGGGTCACTTGGGCAGATACTCACTTACCTAATTTCCTAAACCCTCTGGTGATGTTTGTAATCTTTCAGTCCTTCCAGTTTCTCTCAGGCAAGAGGTCAATGACTTACTCAAATGCCATCTTTGAATCTCTTACTGTCAGTTCACATAGAATTTGTAATCACAGTTTAGTTGTTGTTTTTTCTACATTCTTCTGTTTGATTGACATTGACTCAATTTGTCTCTCTTATTTTGCCACAGACAGCTCAAAATAATGTCTTCTTCATGAACCATGCTTCAGTATGTTGTTTTAGTAACCTGGTCTTTGTCTTTAGATGACTTTAAATGGCTCCCCTCAATAACTGGAATGTTTTACTCATTTTTAAACAGGGTCAAGATGGGTGGTTTTCTTATCCTTTCTTTCTTATGCCCTGTCTCCTGAAAATTACTGTTGTCTCTCTTCCCAAGCAATGACATTTCTTTAAAGTTTATGTTTCCAGATTAAGATATGATGCCAAATTAGTCATAAGGGAATTAGCACGTGACAATTAACTGGTCTCCTTATCCAGCCAATAAAAACAATTGTTTTGGGGTTCTCTACCCTTTGGATACTCTTACTTCACGTATTTGATGATTCATGAACACTTCCCCACCCCCAGCAACAGTGCTTGATACATAATAGACATCATAAGTATTGTGGGTCAATCAGTGAATGAAACTTTCAAGGAAGTATTTGAGATCCTAATGTAGGAGACTCATCTGAATCTTAATTCATGATAGAGCTGCTTTCTAATGCATTGTATTGGGGCAAGTATTTCATGTAGATTTTAAACATGTAATAATTTATCAGTAGGAAGGAGTGACATGAAAATTTTGATATTTGGAAAATATAACAAAGAAAAATTTAACTGGTGCATCTTAACTTTTCATTTCACATATTTCTTTCCCTCTGATTCCCACAGGTCAGACTCACATTGAAGTGAAAGAAAGACTGGAATAAAATACACCATCGATTGCTGTTTCACCTCAAATCTTAGAAACTAATTCAACTAATCAAATGACTTCAAATGGCTACAGAATAATTTTAATTTCTTTTTTGTTATCAAAATTTCACTTAATTTTTAATTGTAGTTTTTAAAGATGCATTCATTAAAAAATTGCTGTTTTCTAAGGTGACTGATGTTTTGAAAACAATTTCCTTAATATTTTTTGTGTCTTCAGTAGTTCTTTTTGAAGTCATAATATACAGCTCTTAAAAATGAATCTAAGGTTGTCAAAATGTCAACGTTGAATGATGGTTACATGGAGATTCTTTATTCTAGTCCGCTTTCCTATCTTCAAAGGTGCCTTGGAAAGCTTCAAAATGTCAAATAAAAGGCTTTTATTATTTTGGCTTTTCTTGGCACTGGGAGGCCCCGTGTTCCACTATATGGTACTTTCCCCCAAGGAAGTGTGGTTTCTTCACTTTCTGAGTCTGAAATGGCATGTGGCACTTGGTCCCATCAAACAATTCACTACAAGAAATATTTCCTGATCAAAGCAGAGTTTACTACAGACTACAGAGATTAAAAAAAAAGAAAGAAAGTAAAGGAGTTCTGTCATAAACCACACAACAAGCCACCTAATTAAAATTCCCTTTGAACAGTTTAATCTTCCCCCAGAGTCCTACAGCAAGTCATATGTATTTTATTGAGATGTAATTAACATTTAACATTGTATTCATTTCAGTTGTACAGCATAATCTATGTGTATATATATATATATACACATACATATATTTGGTTTTTTTCTTTAAGATTCTACAGAAAAGTGAGTCACATAGTATTTATCTATTTATCTATCCATGTCTGATATATTTCACTTAACATAATGCCGTCAAAATCTAGGGTTTTTTTTTTTTTTACAAATGGCAATATTTTCTTCTTTAAGGTTGAATGTAATTCCATCGTGTGTGTGTATGTGCGTGTGTGTGTGTGTAAAATATCACATGCACCTGCTGGTTGACACTTGGGTTGTTTCCATGTCTTGGCTATTGTGGATAACACTGTAATAAACATAGAGGTGCTGTCCACAAACCTGTCTTATGCAGTGAAATTTGGTTCCACCTCAGCTTTCTAGTCCCAGGAATCACAGGCCCAAAGGCACAGAACGAGTGTTTAATTCTACTGTTACACAAACTATGATGTTTTTCCGATAGCTTATTAGAAAGTTACAACATACTTTATACATGTATGTACATAAAAGATATGAAAAATAAGGTTTTTTAACCATTGCTCTATCTAAATGAGAATGGCTATTATTTAATCTCATTCTCCCACTCTTGATACCATGCTTTCTCCTCTATATTCCAATGCCTAAGCTTCCCTCATAGCAGGCCACTTTCCACAATTAAACAAAGCGCTCCTTAAAAACGACTGCATGGTGGAAGTAAATTGCTGGAGTCAAGAAACAGCAACATCTCAGAGAAAGTTGGAGGCTGGGGAGGGAAGGCATGTAGCAATTTATAAACTGACAAAGCAAAGAACATGAGAGTCCATCTCACCTTTCAGGGTATGGAGAGAGAATCCATTCAACCCCACTTCCCCCAAATTGTTGTATCAGACTAACTGCTGCTTAGTGGTTTGAAAAGCAACGGTTTGTTTCTTTTTTCTCCAGAGTCTACAGTCTGGGCAGGGCACCCTGTCTCTGCTCCAGTCATGTGAGCTGAAAGGTGGCTCAGCTCAGGTTGGATGTGATGGCCAGAGGGAATAAAGCAAAGGTAATTTTTCACACAATGTAGGAGAAACTTCCAAGTGTCAACAGAGGATATAAAATTCTTTGTTACACATCATTCCCTAAATATTCAAAGAATGAAGAGATCCTTAATATAACATAACCAAGGTCTTTTTGTTTGGTTGGTTGTTTTGACTCATTGAACAGGTCACAAAATATTCTTCTTAGCAACCAATTCACTTCTGAATCTGTGAATTGACTTATTTTTGAAAAGTTTTGTACCTTTTCACCAAAGTTTTCAAACACCAAAATATCCATGATCTGAACGGACTGCTGTCTTCATGGCCTTCTTCATCTCCTTCATTTGAGTGGAAGGGCTCAGATGCACTGCATTTCAGAAGATGGCACACTCCCTGTTCAGTGGAGGGCCTTCAAGTGTCTTCTCTGTTTATTATCGACCTGTACCCACTGTCACCCGGGACTCTGCACCCTGGGTCCTCAGAATCCACAGACATCATGGAATATTTGTAAGAAGATACAATCAGTAAACTTTATGTTCCAACTAACGGCCTCCATGATTCTCATACCCAACCCCGCAAACCGTCTCCTGACCTTCCTTCTCCGCACCCATAGCTCTGGCGGCTACACGCTGCCCAGTTTCTATGGTCCTACTGGCCATACTAGCCCCCTCAGGTTTTGAGTTCTGCCTGGCTGAGCCCTCATCTCCAGACCCAGTTCGCTATTTCTCATGCAGACAGGAGTAGCTGAACCGTTTGGATTTTCACATCTGGAAAACTTTTGGTAAGACAAAAATGAAAAATCAGACAAAACACAAATTTTACAGAAAAGAGGACAGTTCTTTCCAACAGACTTCAGGGTAGAAAAATATGTTTATGAAAATTACATATAGACCTTTTGAAAGGCTATGTATAAATTTAATCATTGTCCCATGGTTTACACTAATCAATATTCTGTTATTTAGAAATTTCATGGTCAATTTACCTTTCATCAGTTGTCATCTTGATAGTTTTGATTCTTTTCTTCAAGGGACTATTCCTTCTCCTTTCCATCATTCTTAAATGGAAATTATATGTGTTCTCATGTGCTAAATCCCAAAATGGAAACTGAGAAGAGTAATGAGGCAAAGAAACCTGAGTTTTTAGAAAGAATAAAAGAATGTGTGGAGTGGGAGAGGAAGGAGAGGAGAGAAGAGAAAGAGGAAGAGGGGAGGAGAGGAGAAGGCTCGAGAAGAATTAGATTATACAGACTGTGGTCAGGACACACTGAATTCGAGACACCAGTGACCCTCAAGTGGAGACATTTACCTGCTTTGTGTGTGTCAGCTCAACAGAGTGATGTGGGACAGAGATACAGATTTAGAAATCACAAGCATACAGCTGACAAACTGAGAGGACAATTCCCTGGGTATGGTGTGGGGAGCAGGGTGGAAGGGCAGAGCGCAGGGTAGCATTAATATTCAGGGGCAGCAAAGAAAGAGAAGTCCTCAAGGAAATGCAGGCCCAGGGAGGCCCTGGCCAGCAGTGTGAATGTTAGAGCACTTGGCTTTCCTGAGCCTCAGACAAGGCCTCTCTTTAAAGTGGTGGTAAGGTTTTCTTACCATTCACTAAGTTGTAAGGTTTAAAAGAAAGAGTTTACTGATTTAGGAACAAGGTTTGTCAGCTATCAAGTGCGATACATAAAAGTACAGTCATTTATTTCTCAACTCCAAAAGCTCCTCTGAGTTAGGACCTAATGGGAAAGAAGCCAGGCTCCCCGAATGTCTGTGCTTAGAAAACAGCAGTACCAAAACCTCAGCTGGCAGTGGCCTTATCATTTGCCAGGCAGGAAAAGAAGACAATCCTAACAGAGCCAGAGCTCTGTTTACCACCCAAATGAAAGTAAGCAATGCACGGTAGCTTCTGGAAGCAGAGACGCTGGCAGCATAGCAGGCTTGCCTGCAGTCATCTGCTGGGCCACATCCTTTGCCCGTCTCAGGAATTTCTGGCAGATGGTAAGGAAGGAAATTAAATTGTAAAAGATGTCAGAGAGAGGACTGAATGTCTGCATCTGCAAGAAAATCCAGATTGCATAATCGTACACATTGGCGCTGGGGACAAGAGCAGTGGGGGACCAGGTGATTTTGTCAGAAACAGCAAGCAGTGGACGTCTACTCTCAAGGCCACATGGTATAAGCTAAAACAGGAAGGACACTCAAGAATAAGTCACTCAATAGCATGTCCTTGCTTTCAGAAACCAGCCTCAACACAAGACTGTTAAATGGAAAAGATTTAAAAAAGACACCCAGTTACCTATGCTTTCCTTAGAACATTTTCTCCCATCTTCTCTCCTCCCCCAGGCTCAGACACTCCAAAATAGACCCCTTTCTCTCCCTCCTCCTCATGGCATCTCATGAAAAACATCTCCCTGTTCTACTCCCTCCACTGTCCACCCTGTCTGCCAAACCAGCATCTAGGAACGAGCTTCTAGATTATTGAGTAGTTTTTTTAATATTCTAATCTGATGTATTTGCCTTTCATCAAAGTCCAGCGGGGGAAGGGAATAGAAGAGAGAAGTTGGTGCGGAGACTGGTCTCATATCAGTATGACTAAGAATGGTCACCTCTTTGTTTATCTTTCTGTTTTTATTAAATGAAATGAAATGGAGATGGGTTCATTTGGGAGACTGAGGCTGATAGTCTTACTTTTAAATTTATAGAAGCCAATATACTTTTCCCTAATCGATTATCCCTTTCCTACTCCTTTAGCCCTATTCCAGCATTAAACCAGTCTGTCTGCTTTCAGAATACAGAATACAAATCAAATCTGGTTTGTAACAGTCCATCAATAGCCAGTGGTGGGAGGGCCTCCTGTTTAATTCATTCATGCTCATAGAAGACTATTCAATTACTCACATTCAAAAAACTGAACTAGGGATCCAGTCAAGATGGTGATCTGGTAGGAGACAGACTCATGTCCTCTCCACAGAGCAAGTAGGAATTCACCTATTTTCTAGAAATAAAACACTGAGAAAAAAAAAAAAAAAACAGGCCTCCAGACCCGGGAAGCTCAGAGTCCCTCATAAAAGAAACCCAAGCAGACCTACACTTAGATACATTGCCATCAATATATCAAAAATATAGGATAAAGAAAGAATCTTAAAAGCATCCAGAGAAAAACAAGTCACATACAAAGGAGTCCCCATAAGATTGTCAGCAGATTTCTCAACTGAAACTCTGCAGGTCAGGAGGGAATGGAATGATACATTTAAAAGACTGAAAGAAAAGGATTTTCAACCCAGGATATTACACCCTGTGAGATTATCACTCAGAAATGAAGGGATAATAAAGTTTTTCCAAAAAGCAAAAGTTAAACAAATTTATCAACATAAAACCAATTCTACAAAAAACACTAAAAGATGCTATATAAAGTATAAAGAAACCTCACTTAAAAATGAGTTTATTAGGCCTATTCATTTATGTTCATTGGAGATGCTGTCTATAATTTTCTTTCTTAGTGACATTTTTGTCGGCTTTTGGTATCAGTGTGACTGGCCTCATGAAGAGAGTTTGGGAGTGTTCCCTGTTCTTCAATATTTTGTAGGAGTTTTTGTAGAATGGGTGCTGATTATTCTCTGAAGGTTTGGTGAGGCCCATTAGATGAGCCATCTAGTGCTGGGCTTTTATTTTTTAGAGGGACTTTGGTTACCTCTTCAATATTCTTGCTTGTGATTATTCTGTGGGGCCTATTCACAAACATGACATATATTATGTAAGATAAGCCTATGATGTAGATTTTATTATCTCCATTTTGTAGATGAGAAAACTGAAGCTAAGAAATCTGCTTGTTTATATAGTATACAAGTGTCAGAACCAAGATTCGAATTTATCTTTTATGCTCAAATCACATGTGCTTAATATTTTATCCTGCTTTGTTGTGTTGCTATTGATATTGTTTTATTTGGAAAGATAACACCATCCAAAATTCTTGAATTTTACTTCCATCATCCTGAGTTTTTTTCTTTTTAGTTGCTTTATTCTTCTTGATAATTCCAATTTGCATGCCTTCTTAGAGGTTCAGCCAAGAATATCAGCTCATGGCAGGATGGGAGGTGGAGATGGAGTCTCTGTCCATGATTCTAGGGAAATTATGCTTCTCACAACATTGTTATCCGGAATCTTACAGGACAAGTTAACATTTAAACTGTAAACCCCCTGGAGACAGGACCATGTCTTCTTCATTCCTTTACCCTCTTCAGAGCTTAGCAGACAGCACGAATGCCTGCTGTGTGCCTCTCTGTGCCTCTGTTTATGAATTTGCAAATTGGGATAATAATAGTACCTACTTCATAGCATCTATGCAGTTAGAATGAATTAGTATACGTAAAGAGCTTAGAAGAGCACCTGACAAATGGCGCCCGTGGAGAGTTAGTTGCCTTTGTTATCATTACCATATTTACCAGACACTATGTGAAGCTCCAGGGATATGGTGGCTTTCATCTTCCTTTCCTTCTTTCTTTCTTTCTTTCTTTTTCTTTCTTTCTTTCTTTCAGACTCATCATGGAGCTTAAACTCAAAAGCTCTTGAATGTATGAATGAATTTTACCAACAATTTCTGGGACCTGTTTTCCTTTAGACTTCTCATTAAATCTCTCCTCTTATTCCCCCAAGCTCCCTCATCTCAAGTCATTAAGAAACGCCCCCAAAAGCAGAAAACTCTGATGAGACTCACAGATGAGTCATTTTCCTAAATTGCAAGAATTTGTTTGGAGAACTTGGGTAAAGATGTGACCACTTTATGAAATTGGGGGAGTATACCCAACTCTAATGGAGACCTCATACTGGTCAGCTATCGTCAACGATCTCCTAAGTGTCTTCCATGCACAACATGGCCTTGGGGACACAAGGATAGGTATGATGCACCTGCCCTCTAGAGTTCAGAAGGGAGCACAGACAGACCATCCCTGCCTCTGCCTCAGCAGTGTCCACTGCCAGAATTCAAACATATTTTTTAATAGATGGTTCCAGTGACAATAGAAGTTGAACTGCCTGTAGCTGACTTGCATGAGAATTGAAGAAAGACTGATTCGGTGCGCCATGGTGGAGCAGTGACTGGGTCAATCACCTCCAAAGGAGCACAGGTCACATACCCTTGGGTTTGAGTTCGGGTTCCTGGCGGGGAAACAACCAGTGTGAACAAATAAAAAAGTAAAATAAAATGTTTCTTCCTCCTCTCTCTTCCTGCCTTCCTGCCTGCTCACCTTCATTTCTGCCTGCACCTTCCTTTAAAAAAATAAATAAAAAGGAATACTGATTCATATATCTCACCCTTCATAAAAACACTCAGGAGGAAGGAATCTGCATTTCAAACATAATCACCTGGTGACTTTGAGATACTAGTTTGATGATCAGTCCTTAATGGGTTAGCAGAAACTTGAGTCTGAACTATGAACAGTCTTATATTATCTGTAGACTTTAACATCTTGGGTTTGCTCCAGTTTCTGAGTTCTTAAGTCTTATAGGAACTGCATGGGTGTTAGCTAGGCTTGTAATAAGCATTCTGCTTTGGGTTTGTCAAAGCATTTTACTGAATGATGATTTTTAAATTCATCAACACCCAAATAAAAGTAAAGTTTTAATTTTCTGAAAATTATAAAAAAACAGTATGTTCACTATTATTTCAGTCTCATATATTTCTACAGAAGGAAAAAATAGCTTTGCACGTTGTATTAGTTATCTATTCATGCATGACAAATTTCCCTTTAATTAGTGGCTTAAAACAATATACTATCTCTCATTGTTTTGATGAATCAGGAATTCAGGAAGGACCAATGGAGACAGTGTGTGTTTTCCATCATATCTGAGCTTCAGTTCAATGACTGAAAGGCTGGGTGTTAAGACACCTGAAACTCGTTTGTTCATATGTCTGGTGATCAATAATGGCTGACGACCTTGATGGAACTGTTGGCCAAAGTGCCCATATATGGCCTCTCATGTAGCTTGGGCTTCATCAAAACCCGGTGGTGGGTTCCAATGATAAGCATCCAAGGACAATGGACATACTCTATATGACCCAGTTCAGAAGTCATAGCATGACTTGTACTACTACTGCTGCATTGGTGGGACAATCACAAGACTCCACTCAGATTCTAAGCAAGGAATCACAGGCAGGAATTTTTAAAGGCTCTGGTGATAGCCATGTATGAGACAACTCCTGGTGGGCTAAATGGAGTCATAGGAGTTTCTGTGGAGACTTGGCCTGTGGTCCATCTGACCAGCTGCAGCCATGCAAGGACTGGCTAGGCCCTGAGGTTTGGGAACAAACCTGATTAAGGAGGTTTTTCAGCTTCTGTGCCAGTCATACCAGAACCAGGCAATGCTGGTGGTGTCACTGAGCCATGACTGCTACACAAAACCCCAAAGCCCATTTTGGAGAGACACACCCAAGATGGTGGACTAGCAAGCTCGTGAGCCCAGTTCTTCACCACAGACAAAACAAAATCATATCTGGATACAGATGACAACCTTCCGAAAAGAACTAAGGACTGAGGGACCAGCATCTTCACAAGGAAAAGTGATAGAAAACATTGTAAAGGGCAAGAAAAATCTAAGGCATGGTAACCCTAAACTTCCTGTGGGGACAGAAGAGACAGTGATAAGGAGCCTCTTTCCAGGACCAGAGGGCTTACTCCACATCTATGCCCCAGAACGTAGGAACCACATCCTAAAGGGGAATGTGTACCTCTGGGGTAGAAAATAAAGGGTCTTCCTTTAGAGAACAGTAGGACTCAAGACAGAGAACAGGGGAATCAACAAATAACTTATGCACAGACCGAGGTGAGAGATTTTCATTTGTTGGAAAAAAACTTCAGTGGGAGGAATAAGAAAGAGGGATAATTTTCCAGTGAACAGACATGCTGCTGGGTGTCCTCTCAGGCTCTCTTTTGTCAGTGTAGTGCTGGCCCTGGCCGACACCATATTGAAGTCAGTGTCCACACTGGGTGCTGCCATATTGGAGCAGAGTCAGGGGCCAAAATATCTGTGCCTCCATTATAAGTAGTGCTTGCTGCCAACAATGGTAGTTTATTCTCCTGGTTTGGGCACTGGTGGCTACCAAGGAAACCATCTCCTAGGAGAGCAGCAGGCATCTAGACCCTGCAGCCCCAGCACAGGCAGTGTTTTCTTTTAATGCTCAGTTTGCACCATCTCTGCAGCAGCACCTCCCTCAGGGAGGATCATAAGAGAGACTCCAGCAGTCTGGAGACAGCTGCACCCCTCCTGCCTGGGACCCCTGCTGGCCTGCCTGCTGGCCTGCCTGCTTGCCTGCCTGCTTGCCTGCAGCCTAAAGCCCCCAGGACATGGCAGCCAGAGCCTCAGGCCTATACTCCGGAGCCTGAAATCTTAACAGAAAACTATTATGTAAAGACAGGGAAAGAATACCTTTTAGCCTATCCATAGAAATAAACACAGTTTCCAAAACAAATAAAAAAGCAAAGAAAGAAATTTATCCCAACTAATGGAACAAAACAAAACTCCAAAGAAAAATACAAGTGCAACAGGACTAAGTAAACTACTTGAAGGAGAGTTTACAGGAACAGTCTTGATGATTCTTACTAATATTAAGAAAACAATGAATGACCAAAATAAGATCTACAACAAGGATAGAGAAAATAGGAGAAATATCCTAGCAGAAGTCAAAGAGTTATAGAACACAATAGGTGAACTAAAGGTTACAATAGCTAAGCTAACAAACACAATAGAAGGGAGGGTCCCAATAGATGGGAAGAAGCTTCCAATCAAATCAGTGGGCTAGAAGACAGGGCAGTGGAACACATTCCAGCAGACCAGCAAAGAGAAAAAGGAATTAAAAGAAATAAAGACTGCATATGATACCTATGGGATAACATCAAGAATTTACATCATAGAGGTTCCAAAAGGAGAAGAGAGAAGAAAAGGGCCAAAAACCTTAATAGACAAAATAATGACCAAGAATTTTCCTAACCTGGGGAAGAAAACAGATATCCAGCTGCAAGAAGCTCAAAAAGTTCCAAACAAAATAAACCCAGACACACACCAAGATACATTGTAGTTGAAAATGACAAAAATTCAAGATACAGAATCTTAAAAGCAGATGGAGAAAGTCACATATAAGTCACATATAAAGGAATCCCCATAAGACTGACTGCAGATTTCTCAACAGAAACTTTTCAGACTAGAAAGGAATCACATGATATATTCAAAGTACTGAGCAAAAAGAACTTACAACAAGAATATTCTACCCCCCCCCACCCCAGGTTATCACTTAGAATTGAAGGAATTATAAAGAGCTTTCCAGAAAAGCAAAAGTTAAAAGAATTCATCATTATTAAACCAGCCTTGCAAGAACCATTAAAAGGATTTCTCTAAAATGAATGAAATCCCAACTAGAAGGAGCAAGACATCAAAAATATAAGATGGGAGGAGAGTAAAAATGTGGACTGTACTTCAGATTAAATTGTTTTCATTTTCAAATACGTTAAAAACAAAACAACAATGAAATATCATCTCATACCTGTGAGACTGGCTGTTTTCTGAAAGATTAGAAACAGTAAGTGGTGCTGAGGATGCAGAGGAAAGGAAATATTCTGCACTTTTGGTGGGAGTGTAAGCATCTTGAAAAGTAGTATGGAGATTCCCAATAAAATTGAGAATGACCCACTTTTGGGTATTTATCCAAAAAAACACTAATTTGAAGAGATATATGAACAATTATGTTTTTGGGGTTTTTTTGCAGCATTGTTTATATAGACAAGAGCTGGAAGCAACCAAAGTGCCCATTAACAGATAAGTAGATTTTAAAAAGGTGTGAAATATATACACAATGGAATATTGTTGGGTCTCCCGGAAGGGTGGGAAGTGAGGGCCTTCTCAGTCCAGAAAAAATGGAAGGAATGGCACTGAGGCTCTCTGAGTATTCAAAAGATTTATTGGAAGTTCACAGCTGGTTGATGCACTAAAGAAATGCATCAGCCTGGGGGAGAGGGGTGCTGGGGTTTTTATAGGAGAAAACCTATCTTTGGCATTCAGGAGTAAAGCAAGTCGGAGTCTTTGGTTATCTGTGCAGGAGGCAAGGGGGCAGAGGCTGTCAGTTGGTCTGGGTCTACACGATTTAGGGCGTGGTGCTATTGCAATTTGCTCAGAGTCAACAAGAAATTATCTGGGACAGCCGAAACAAAAGAATGTTAAGACACGTGTTAAGAAATCCGCTAAAATGTTACTATAAGACATTAGTCAACACAATACAAAAGGGTCCAAGAACATTATATGGAAATATGGAGACAAGGGTCTGTTGAGAAGCCTGTTAGATTGTAACTCACAGGGCCGGGTGCTGGAATGTTATACAGGAAACTTAACCAGGCTTTTAGATTGGGTTCTTCACAAAGTAGCTTACTTATGCTTTCCTGGGAGCTCTTGTCCTATCAAATACTACACAGATTTTTTTTTTTAAGTTGAAATCCTGCCATTTGGAGCAAGATGAATGAACCTAGAGGTAATTATGCTTAGTGGAAAAAAAAACAAGATGGAAGTCAAATATGACATGATTTCACTCATGTGTGGTATATAGAGAAATCAAAAAACAAATGAAACAAACAAAAAGCTTTCAGTGCAAAGGCACTGTGGAGGGAGAGCACATACTCGATTCACCCCAGTGCTTACAGACATGGCTAACCACTGCCATGGCTTATCCCAACTTAGCGAGCAGAATGTTCAAGCCTCCTGTTGTCCAAGATAAACCTGTCTCCATAGGCTAAACCTATGAGGGGTGCCAACCTGTTTATCAGAGGGAAGATATTTGACATACAGTGCATGAAGCCTGGGATTGTCTCTGTCTTGTTCACCGGTGTATCTGATATCATTACCTCCTTTTTACCTGGAACTGCAGAAGAGATAAGTGAAACAACCTGTCTATCCAAAATAACAGTTAGCAAATAAGGGATATTTTTGGTGCTCCCTCAGGTATGCAAGGTGTCATTTTGTTCGAGTTCCACCTCCTACTCTCTTAACTCTACTCAATCTTCCCCCATTGATCTTCTCTCTGCCCCTCAGAAAAGTTGATGGAGAAGCTGTGAACTGAAGAGTCAGCAGTTGAAATGCTTAAATTTTGGCATCTTGAAACTATTCTTGGAGACTTCTTGTTTACAGGACCAAGCAATAGGAGGAGACTGATTGACAGACGAGTCAGAGTTTGATGAATTCCTAGATGAGGCAAAGTAGGTGGAGAAACTGTGAATTTAAAAGAAAAACAAAGGAACTTATATTCCAGCATAGTTGGAGAAGAGGTGGGGAGATACTGTTTCCAATAAAACCCTGGAGACAGTTTCAAAAGTATTAAAAATATTATAAGATGGAATTAAGACAGGCATTACTATCAGGAGCAATCACTGAAAAAAATAATGAGATTTTCCTAGCACTGAAGTAAATGAGTCTTTGGAGTAAGACTGCCCATGAAGGATCTACCACAATGAAAGGGGGGGAAATCTACAATTAGATACCTCATTGTGAAATTTCAGAACCATAAGAATAAATCAGAAATCCTAAAAGTTCCAAAGGAATGATTTCTCCTCAGTTATAACAGATAGAGTAAGACCATAAAGCAATGCCTTCAAAATTCCAAAGGAAATTTATAGATGACTGTACATAACATACAAATGTGGCTTAAAATTAATAATAAGATGAGAACCCCTAAGCCCACCAATCTTCTAAAGATACTTAATATCACCAGTACCTGTGAAACAACTCCTCAGGGCCCTGCCTTGATCTTGCCCTGTTTCTCTGCCAAAGGTCATCTGAATTTTACCACTAATAATTTATTTGATTTCCTTTATTGTTTCTCTGTATGGGTATGTATTGATGATCATTATAGTTTTGGTACTGAAATATATTATCATAAAACATGTGTGCTATATGAAATTTTATAAGTATCTTCCTACCACATGTATTCCCCAGACTTATCTTTTTTTACTCATTGTTTAACTCAGCCATATTAATGCAGACAATTGAGATTCATTCACTTTTACTATATTATAACATTATTTTTCTGATATTTTATAGTGACCTTATCTTTTGATTATTTACCTGATATAGTTTCTTTTTCTTCTTAAGAAAAGGTGCAGGGAGGAATGAAAGCTAGTAGGCAAGTAGGCAGGAAGAGAGAGGAGGAAGAAGCATCTTCACTTATTTATTTCAGTTGTATACCTTGGTTATTCCAACCCCATCCTTGCCCCGCCGCCACCCTCCACTCTGGCCCTGGGATGCGAACCCAGGTCCCTGGCACTTTTGTGGAACATGCTCAGCCAGAGGCAGCAGACCCAACCACTACTCGCGCCAGGGCGCACCCAGACTTTTATCTACCCTTTGACTTTTAAAGTTTCTATATAGTATACTCCAGCATACTCTGTACTCTTGATAGAATGTATTAACTAGACATTTATTCTTTAAATATGATTTGACAATTTTTATATTTTAACTGAGTTATTTAATATAATTGTGATCATCTTTTCTATTATGGTAATATTTTCTGTTTTTCTCTATTTTCTCCTCTTCTTTCTTGCTGTCTTTCGAATTGAGTCCTCCTTTCCACTTAATTCCTCCCATAGGGAAATTTATTTTAAACATAGAATTCTAGGAGAGAGAACCAAGACAGTGACCGAGGACACTCCCTACTTCACTTTCTTTTTAAAAGGAAAGATACAGGCAGACACTTAACAGTTCTTCACTGAATCAGCACCAGTGGGGAGCTCAACAGCACTGGTGAGGTCGAGGCATCCTCAGACCTCAGAGAACAATAGAGGCTTCAATGGAAAGATAGCCTGAGAAAGTATACGCCTCTGAGTGATCGCAGGTGTGTGGAGAGGAACATGCAGAGGCTGTCACAGGTGTGGGGCTGCAGCAGCTGAGACAGTGGACAGGACTGAGGTAATAGGCTAGCAGACCCAACAGAGCACTGGAAAAGAGAGGACAGACTGTGTGGGGACACACATGCTTGGTTTGGGTGAAGCTCAAAGAGGATGGCTTAAAGTCAGGATTCTGGTCTCTGCACCAGTGGGACCCCGGGAAGGAGGACAACAGAGCACTACACACCCCCTTACCCAACCCAACCCTGATTTCCATTCTTAAGCCGTGAAGTCTCCAGCAACACAGCAGTGTCTGCTGAGGCCAGGCACTGGGATTCCAGAGAGAATGATTGACTGTGGTACCAACTATGCTCACAAAGGGCCCCCTGAAGCCCACATGCAGCCTAACCCCATACATCCAAGAGCCATTCTCCACCCACAGATTCAGTAAGTGGTCTACAGAAGCCTGTAAGGGTTAAAAATATAAAATAAAT